>CM029016.1:54061450-54390289 GCA_016801055.1 Panax notoginseng
CCAAGTGGTAGCACTCTAAAATGTTTAGTTCAAAATGTACAAGTAGCGACGGTTTTAGCAAAAATAATTTTGTCTTTAGAAAGAAAAACAAACTATTTGTGGTCAGTCAATACTAGGGATAGTTTTGTCATTTTTCTGGCATTTAAAAATTCTGGAAAATTTGGGGATGTTTGTATGATGAGTTATCTTTCAAACCAAGTGGAATCACCTAAAAAGGGAGTTGTAGAGTTTCGTATGGACTGTTTTTTAGCAAAGTAGGTAAAAGAGGAAAAGTCCGAAAACAATCTGCCAAAATTTTGCAAGGGCAGTTTCGGCCACTTAAATTATGGTATAAATTCCAGCCTTTTGGGACATGAAAATATATGACATAAAGTAGCTCATGTCCAAAAATAAGCTCATTCCGACTTAAAATGACCAAGTTTGACCATTTCAATATTTAGGTTGTTCAGACGAAAATCGCTATAACCGGAGTTCTATAACTTCGATGGCCACGAAATTTAAACTGGAGGGTCACGTTAACATGTAGAAGATTATTCCAAGAGATGCGAATTTCTGGAGTTGAGCATGATGGGGCTAATTTCTTAAGGCACAAAAATTTTTTTTTGAAAAATACTAAAAGAAATTGAAAATTATAGAAAAATACTTTTTTTATGTATGAAATACATGTATATAAGTATGGCCAAAGGATAAAAAATAATAAGTTGATTTGTATTTTCGGAAAAGGAAATATGGAATCCAGCTAGCTGGATTGAAAAATAGTTGAATCCAGTTTGCTAGATTGAAGGATTTGGAATCCAGACTTGCTGGATTGAAGAATTAAGAATCAGACTTGCTGGATTGAAGGATTAGAATTCAGGCTTGCTGTATTGGAAGTTTGTTAAATCCAGTTTGCTGGATTAGCAAATCAGGTAGTTGGATTGCGTGTTTGTATAATCTAGACTATGATGTTAGTATTTATCTTACTAGATTATAAAGAAGAGCTAATAAAGGAAAGATTAAGTGTTAAATCATTAGGTATATGAAAAAGTAATTAGAATGTTATCAAAGAATGATATTAATGAAGATATTTTTAGATAATTGATTATGTAGTTAAGTGTTAACTAAATTGCTGATAGAGTAATGGTATTATGATATAAAGTATGATATGCTGATTGTAAGATCAATCTTAACAATGATAGGTCTTTACAATAAAGAGATTAAATTAAATTGCGTAGCAGTAGATCGCAGTCGAGTCAAGTTCCTCTAACTCAAACTTGAGTTATTCTTTTCAATGCATGTTAGTGAATAATTATTATTTATTATTCACATCTATATTGATTATTGATACTCGCACTCAGTGCAATTAAATTCCTGTTTCTATTATTATTGAACTGTGAATTAGATAAAGTTCTTTTATTCATGAACTGTTTAATATATGAATCTATGCAAATTGTATCAGCTAGATCAAGTATGTTTAAATTTGTTAAATCAAATGTGTTGTTAAACGTTGTTCTTCACCAATTGATTTGGTAAGGACTCAATACTGAGAAAAAGAACAAGTTGATTAAAGCATTATTGATAAAACAATTTTTGCTTGTATATTAAGTGTTTATGCATAATACACCGGGTATGAAAAGCCGATCCCCTTGATTACCAAAACTTATTAAAGAAGGACCAGTTTATACTATACAACCTTAGCATGTTCATGGTCATTATGACCACTCAGTATCTGTTATTCAATTATTCGAAATATTCAGTTATCAAGACTTAATTCATGTTCTTTCATAATTAATTTCTATTGTTGAACATTGAACGATAAATTTCTTGCTAATCATGATATATTCTTCTTTGTACTTAAACTTGTTAAGCAAATTAGTTGCTTACTCTTGCTATATCATGACAATTATTTCAGCTAAACTAGAGAGTTCAAGTAAGAAGGACAAGGGCAAGGTAAAGGTCCAAGAATAGTTAATATAAATGTTAAGTATCATGAAATTCTATGTTTGATGTGTATGTAAACCTTTTGTGTTATTTTATGTAACTTAAGTAAGGTATGTTTATGTTAAGGTAATAGACATTGGGATATTGTATAAGACTTTATTATAATGAACAATGTATGTTTATTATTCCGCAATAGTATATAGAATGCTTATGTTGATGATGGATATGTGAGCACCAAACCCGGGGTTTGAGAACTCGGATTTTGGGGCGTCACAGTGATTTCGGGGACGGAATCTTTATAAGGAGGATGATTGTAATAACCCGATATTTTCGATATAATTTAATCATAATTTTTGCGTATAAATTTTTTTTTAAAGATAAGGATTTGTACAAGATAAAGCTTATGCATTTATGTGATAAATAAAAAATATATTTATTACATGAATATTAAAAATAATTTTATTTCAGAATTATTGATTATTATAAACTATATTCTTATAATAATTAATTTTATAGTAGAAATATTTTTATTAATTATTTTCTATGAAAATATAATTATATATTATTTAAATAATATATGAAAAGATTTTTATAATAATTATAATAATTATTTTATCTTATTATATGGAATTATTTCAAATAGTTAAGTTAATTATTTTACCTTAATTAATAAGGTTAAATATGAAAGATAAATCAGATATGGAATCCAAAACCCTAATTTTGGATTTTGATCAAGGCATGAGAATAATAATATAATATTAATTATATTTTTATTTTTCAGTGCTATAATATGTACTGTATGTACGTATTGATAATGGTTGGTCAATTATGGTGTATTATGACCAAACCCAAGCAATATTTTCATAAACCCTAGTATTAATGTTAAACCCTAATTTCGAAGTCAAATGAGACTTTAAAAATCTGTTAAGACACTGTGTTATGTTTTATATGATTTGTATTTCAGGTAAAGCCTTATTATTACGGAAAAACCATAATTGTAAATTAAAACCTAAATTTTGAAATTTAAAACCCTAATGTGAAACTTAAATCGGAGTTTACAATCTGTCAGTAATTGTGTTATGTGATTAATATTAATTATTAAAGATTTGATTAGTAAACCCTAATTAAAATTTAGAAACCATAATTATAAATTAGAAACCCTAATTTCTAATTTAAAATCCTAAGTTCTATTTTTAGTAACCATATTTAGTAATTATAAAACCCTAATTACTAATTATAAACCCTAATTACTAATTATAAACTCTAATTACTAAATTAGCAAAGTTAATTATAATTAGTAGTAATTAATTAAACCCTAATGTTTCTATATAATTAGAATACCTAATCTAATTAAGGAAACCCTAAATTACAAAATTTTAGAAACTAAAATTTTATTTTTATGCAAACCCTAATTAGAAATCCTACAAATCCTATATGTTAAACCTTAGGATTAAACCATAAGGGTCAAACCCTAAGGTTTTGTCAAGATTACAATTTGGCTATTAAAATCACAAGCATTATGACCATTTTGCCTTTAGTGCATAATTGAAGCTAACTTACAAGTTTGGCCAACACTTTCGTTGGTGAACTACTTTTACCAACTCCATGTGACACAAACCTCCAGCACATTATTCTATGCTCAGCCATACATGCACCTAAGACTTGTATTTATAGATTGGAGAGAGAGAAAAATCATTTGTTACCCTAATTTTTGCACAAACCTCATCCTTGACTCTCTTAAGCTCAAACCTCTGAAATCTCTAAGCATTTCAGTCCCAAAAAACCAGTCCCACTAGCACCCATATCAAACTTAGAAGCCTAGAATCAGAATTTGATCATAGAAGGTATAAAAACCCTAGCTATATTCTGAACTTTAATCTTGTGTTAGATGTTATGTTTGAGTGTTAGAATATGTTGTATTTGGTATATATAAGTGATCTGGGTTGGCACATGCTAGATCCATAACGTTAATATGCTCAAAATCAAGTTTTTGAAAATCTGGGAATTCTTTTTTTGTCTGACAACAAATGTCAGAGCCCCTAGATTCTTCCCTGTTTATTACTTTTGTTGTTTTAAGCTTTAAATGTGTAGTCTGACATTAGTACTTTGTTCTTGAATAGGAATCGTGGTCATTTGATGTCCACATTTTTAGTTATTGTTGGTCAAAGGTCGTTGACCTACCATGACGGGCCATTTCTGGGCACCCATAAAGTATAAGATCGTGTCTGACAAGTTTTTATAGCTCTAGATCTGACAGTGTTTTGAAGTTTTGTTTGGATCTTGAATCTAAGTTGTAATATGTTATGTTAGCTTTACATTCATGCTTTTAGAACCTCTATATATCAAATATACTGGATTCAGTGACCGGTCAAAGTGCTCAGTTGATCACAGTTCATGTTTTTTGGGTAACCCAGAAAACGTTTGAACGTGTCCTCTGACATGGTTTGACCGGGGCTATATAGCTGCTTGTTGTGTTGTTTTAATGTGTTTTTGTGTTAGATCTCTTCATTTACATGCTGACTGACAACCTGGAAGCATTAGATCAAGATTGCATTGCAAACAACAAGTTATGGAAGCCCAAAGTGGACTGAACGAACTGTTCTTCATTTCTAGGTAACCCAAAAAATGAAGAACGGCTCTGACAGTAACTTTGAAGGCTTAGATCTACTCATTGTGATGTTGTTTGATCATTTTTGTTTGTGGGAGGGGTTAGTGTTGCATTTGTACTACACGATCTGACCAAAAACAAGTACAAAAACTTCATGATCAATGTTTAATCATTGGTCAAAGTAGCCCACTCGGACACTGCACATGAGTTTCTGGGATTAGCCAAGAACATGAAGAACACCTATAGTGTAAGACCCCAACTTTTATAAATAAAGATAAATTTTCTATAAATATCATTTTTGAATATTATGGAGTTAATTTGATATAATGTTATAGTTGTGGGTAATATTTATAAATTTTGCAAAGTACGCAAGTTGTTATATAATATTCGATTGGTCGGAAAATATTCGTTTTAACAGGAAATATTCGTACAAACGGCACAATCATTGGTGGATCCCACAACGGAATTATTGTCGGATTGAGAAAACGACAAAAATATTTTATTAAAAATAACGGCGGAAGTTTTACCATTGATACTGTTGAGCTACTCGGTAGTAAAGTACAGTAATACGTGTGGTGAATAGTAGCACACGATATTGATTATTAATGCTTATGTGAGAAGTCACTCAGTTTGATTCAATTGTTGTAATAATTAAATTATAATTAGCGATAATGAAGTTTTTTTCGTATTCGTATTATTAACGTAAAACGAATAGAAACATCTTTTATATAAAACAGAATACTTTATTAAAGTTATTATAGAATATATATTATTTTATTATTTAAAGATTTTTCTTTAAAATATGGACCGTCAGATTATAAGTAATCAATCTGGACCGGGAATGGATGGGAGTTACTTTTGCTATCCTTTCAGCTCATTTTGCTTATTCTGAAATATTTCACTTAAGGACTAAAATATAGAGACAAAATATAGAGAGAGAGAGTATAGAGAGGAGAAAAGAGCTGAATCTGCTTAACTACTTACCTTTATTTCAGTTTCTTCTTTAAAATGGGTAAGGGGTGGTTTTTCTATTCATTGTGAAGAGAGTTGTTGTTGTTCCATTTCTAATATCTGTTGGAATACCTGTATACCCGGTCTACCCTATCCCTTGGTGACATTCTTCTGTTATTCTGTTGGAACATCCTGTCTGTGTTTACAACTACGGGAAGGGTTCGGTTGGTTTAGTGGGAACTCCTGTCTGTGTGTTTTTACATCCGGACCTGGTTCCGTCTTTATTAATGGTTCTGGTGGGAACATCCTGTTATTGTGTTTTTACACGGACCTGGTTCCGGTGTTTATTACCGATTCGGGTTGGTTTATTCCTGTCTGTGCGTTTTATCCGGACGGGTTCTATTATTTATGGTTGGTTATTAATTAGAATGTGGGAGTGCTCTGTGCATGCATGGTGATTTTTTTGTTATTCATTCTTGTTATTTCATTCATTGGTTATACTTTACGTTAAGTATCATGGATTGATAACGTTTCACAATTACGAGTATCCAGTTTCATGAAAATATTCTTCTAAGCATTCTTGAATTTTACTCCACAAAGCAGTATCATGTTGACAATTTGGACGTTGTTAATTCTTGGATAAATTAATTCTTGAACTTGTTTTATTGAATTCTTATATCATTGTCATTCATCTCATGTTTATAAAATGTTGAAAGTCATCTGTGGCCTGTAGTGCATAGATGGACTTGGTATGATTATGACCAGGGATTATTCGGTATATATCATGACCGTAATGTTACAAATGATGTGGTAAAAGTCCTTATTGACCCGTAGTGCGTTGATGGACAGTTGTTGGCATGATCATGACCATTAATGAATATACGAATATCCTTGGCCGTAGTGCAGGTGTGATTCGATGATTTGGATTATTTTATTAAGCTGAGTCCCAGCGATAACAGTGTTGAAAAACCATTTAAATCATAGAAGATAGTAGATTTTATTCTCTACATGACTCTTTTAATGGATTGCTTGTTCCGCTGCAGTTAAACTTGATGTTCATTATATTTTATCAGTTTAACACTGTTGAAGGCTAATGATAATTTATTCTGCATTATCTTAGTCATAATATTTCTTACTGGGCTAGATGAGCTCACCCTTTCTTTCAGTGTTCTCTTCAGGAAATGAGAATATAGCTGGGACGAGTCGGGGAACAGAGTGATGGACCAGATGATAGTATTAGTAGTCCTCACTATTCTATTAAATAGTGTGACAATAATTGTAATGAGGACTCCTTTTGAGTTTGTATAGTCTCTAGTAGACAATAATTATATTCAAACTCACAGTTATGTTTTGTCGTATTGTACACGACAGTTGTATTAGTAAGTTGTATTTATTTTCTGTACCATGTATCTGACGACCCAAGATGGGTGATGTATACCTAATTTTGGGGGTGTCACATATAGCGACAGTTGTAACGCCCGAGAAAATCGAATTTTTATGACAATTAAATTTTTATTTGATTATGTGAATTAAATGAATTTAATTGAATTCTTTGTGAAGTAAACTATGTGAAGGTCGTTCTATGACCTAGAATGTGCTAACGCGGTTAGTATTCTGGCTACATGGTAGAAATAGTTGTTTGGAATTTCCAAGACGATAATAATTGTTTTTTGAGAAGTTTCCGTAAAAAACACTATTCATCCGTTTCTGTCCGAGAAATTATTTTGAAATTCCGAGAAACGCGTAATGATAGAATATCGTGATGAGATGGAATAGCTGATAATATTTCATTTATGGCAAAAACGAAGTTTTCGCCCGCGGACTTAAAACCTAAGGGTTGAGTGTATCGATTTCGAGAAGGAAATAATATGCGTAGAAGGAATGGCGTTAGGTTTTATTCAAGTGTTATACAATTGGTGGTGCTAGTTAGTACCTATGTATAATACGTTAAGTAAATACAAGGTACAATACGTGTATTGTACTTATGGTATACAAAAGGAATACGTGAATCATCCGTGTAGAATACGATACGTATTATAGAATTAAGTTATGACTTAATGATTAATTCATTGAGTTGGGTTATAAGTTAGTCCAACTAATTGAAGAACTAAGCCCAATGAGTTAAGTGGGTTAAGTCAAAGTCAAGGCCCAATATTTATTTAATTAAGCCCAATTCACAAAACCAAACCGTGGGTCGAACCGGTGGGTCACCCAATGGGTAAAACCCATGGGGCAACCCATGGGATGTCATAAAGGGAGGTGGGTCGGCCACCTTGGTGTGCAAGCCAAGCATAAGGCTTGGTCACTAAGTATCTTACTTGGTGACCACACATGAATAGTAAGGAGGTGGGGGGTATATTGACTATTATGCCCTCCATTCTAAATTTTATAAATAGGAAGCTAGGTTGATTCATTTGAGATTTTTACCAAGACTCAACTTAGATTATTTGAGAGAGAAAAGAGAGCTACACTTGCAAACATACACTTTGGAAGCTTATATTTATATTCTCCCAAGAGATTTCCAAGAGTTCTTAAGGTATAATCCTTATCTTTCATCTCCATTTCTTTTTGATTTGTCTTTTATATTGGAGAACCATAGAGGGATGGTATACGCCTTGTATGAGGGATTAAAGATGACTTACCATAGATTCAATCTCTATAAGTCATGAGGTTATAAAAATAATAAGGTTTGAAATAGTTTTGAACCATGAAAATATGGATAGTGGAGATTGATCGTTTACAAACGATTGGACTCTATCAATCCGTTAGTAATTGCATCTTGCTTAGTTAGGATGTAGATATGAAATTCATGGAGTATTCCATGTGATTTGGCTCAGAGAACATTAGTAATGAAGTTATGAGCAATTTTACAAAAATAGACGTTAAAGTCGAAAACGTAGAAATTCTGGATTGGTAGTCAAAAGTTGCCATGAGACTTGAAAATGTTGGTTTTCAATGACAACACGTGAGATAGGGTGATTAAGAGTCGTGGGTTCGAGAATCGTCAGATTTCGACTTAAAACGAAGAAAACGAGCATTGAACGCTCATTAACGTTTACAAACGTATAGAAAATGAACTCAATAGTGAATTTTGAGTTAACGGATTTGAAAGGGTTGAATTCTAATATGAACACGTAGAGTATGTCATTTATGACGTGTAGGCTTTTTAACGGACCAAATCGGGCGTATAACGAAGAATTTACGGCCCCGGAAATCTCACATAGATTTTCAAAACTGTCAACAGTCTGGTACTAAAGTCTGGCGCCGCGGCGCCAGACGTAGCTTAAAATGGCCGCGCTGCAGCGCCAGTTGTGGCCGGGAGAAAAATAAAGTGTCTGTAGTTTAGCGCCCCAGCGCCAATGTGCCGCGCCCCAGCGCCAATGTTGTGCAAGTGCCGCGCCCCATCGCCAAGGTGCCGCGCCGCAGCGCCGGCAGTAAGAAAAAGTTGACCGAGTTATGCTTTAGACTTCAGTTGGTTAGGGATCAATCAGAGTTGAGTTTATATACTCAATAAATGTATAAAGACTAATCCTATACTACCTATACTAAGGTATATGGTATGAAACTTAGGAGTCTAAGGTAAGTAAACAAAATATATAAAATGAACGAAGTAATACTTTATTAATGAAGCTGAGTCCGGTTAATAAAACGTCCATAGAGAGATAAACCGGGACGAAGGGTAATAAGTCATGTTGACTTTAATAAAAATATTATGTTAACAAAGACATAGAAGAGAAAGAAGCTGGTAGGAACAATGTGAATAGTTGTTTGATAGCTAATTACGGTGTGCTACGTGAATATATCATATAGATTCTGTAAAGGCTGTGGTCAGTCGAGTAAGTTATTTGAAGACGCTGAAAGGCAAGTTTTCTTAACGCTTGTCTAACTTCTAAGTTAGCCAAGTTTTATGTGATTCATTGAACTGAATTTCAAGCTTTGTGGTAAAAGAAAGGGTCGATGCCAGATTTTAACTCGGCTAGACTATTCGTAAGGTATAGATTGATGATTTTCCATATCATTCTATATAGAAATGTTAACGCTATCCTATGCCAAGTAATTGGTACGAATGTGAAGGTAAGGTTTGTCTATGAACAAACAAAAGTATTTTTTATCGATATTTTCGATGGGCACGCGAGTTTGCCAAAAATATTAAACGTAAATACGTTTAATGAATGTAGTGTTGATCAACATAGAGTACTATAGGCTGATCACCTAGAAGTGCTCGTAAGTTATACGGATGAACGACCTTAGTGCTGTGGACTCCTTTTCAAGTATGAAAACTGAAATTTACTATTCATGGTCTATTGACCGGTTCAGAATTCCTAATCTATTATATACACTGGGAATTTATGTTATATACTGTTATGTTAGTATTGATTTATAACACTTCATAACTATTGTTCAGTTATGTCGGAATTGTTATATAATTCGCGAATGTGGTATTTCTGTTATCCTTAATTAAACTTGCTGAGCTGTCATGCTCACTTCTTGCGTGAATTATATAACTGCAGTTAAAGGTGAACGTACTGAGAATGCCAAGAAAGATAAGGGCAAAGCTAAGATGGATGCTTAGGCATTGTGTAATAGTTTAGTAAGTTTGTATGTATTATAACTTATGAACAATGAACTATGTAACCGGTTTATGAACATGGGAAGGATTATACTTTGATTTTAATAAGAATATAGTAATTACTCTCATTTTGTTGTATTTCAATGGAATGATGGTATGGATGTTAGTATAGTAGAGCACCATCTGTCGGGTTGGAAGATACCCGGATTTAGGGGCGTCACAACAGTTTTGTCGCTATAAGCAGTCTTTAGCATCAATTTCTTTATAAAATTATTATTTTTATTAAATATATAGAAAAAAATAGTTTTAAATTATTAAAAATACATAATAAGTTATTAAAAATTATTTTAAAGTCCAAAAATTAGTTTTTAATTATTTTGAAGATATTTCATAAATATTTAATATTTTTTGGGATATTAAAGGTATTTAATTTATTTAATTATAATATTAAATAAATTATTTAAAAATGATTTTAATACATTAAAAATTATTTAAAATTATATGCTGATATAAGAAAATATTTTAAGTTATTTTTAATGACTTTTAATATTTTGTGAGAAATTTTATTAATAAATTAATATTAATGATAATTAAGTTATTTAATAAATTAATTAATTAAAAATGATTTTATTATATTAAAAATTATTTTAAATAATAATAAGGTATTTAAAAATATTTTAAGTTAAAAAATATAACTTTTAATATTTAAAGGTAAATTTTATTAAAATTTTAATATTAATGATATTAAGTTAATATTAATGATATTAAATTTATTTAATAATTATATTAAATAAATGGTTTAAAAATAGTTTTATTAATTTAAAAATCATTTAAAAAGTATATAAATAAATTAAAAATATTTTAAGTTATATTTAATGACTTTTAATATTTTGATAAATAGTACATTAATATTTAAATATTAATGGCAATTATTTAAAAATAATTTTAAATGTTTTAAAAAAATCATTTAAAGGCAATATAAATATTTTAAAAATATTTTGAGTTATTATAAATAACTTTAATATTTTAGCAATGGTTTCATTAATAGTTTAATATTAATTAAATATTAATGATAATAGAATTGTTTAATATTTAAATCTTTTAATAAATTATTTCAGAGTTTGAAAATTTATGATAAATTATAATAAATGTTTAGAAATTATTATAAGTCATTTAAAAATAATATGACTGATAAATATAGATATTGAACTTCAGATTAGAGTCTTAGACTCGATAATTACCCGATAAAGCTGTCGGTACACTGACATATTTCAGAAATTGATCTGAATTTAGATATTTTGACTATATTAATTTTTGTTTATGATTCAATGATTGTTGAATATGTGTGACAATGGGATTAAGTTATGTGCTGACTGCAATAAGTAGTATTATGTGTTACGATATGCTATTCTAATCAGTAAAATGATCTTATTACTGATAGGTTGCTATATAAAAGATAAAACTAAGTTGTGTATTGTAAGCAGCAGACTAGGCAAGTATTCTACATTTGCATTTTCTTTATGCAATGGACATGAGTAAGAAAGGTTCAGAATTATATTATTATTGTATTAGATTATTTGTAAGACCTCGAATTTTTTTTAATAAAATAGAATTTCCTGTATTTATTATTTTGAAATAGTAAGGGTTTATTTGATTAATGTGGTTAGTTATGGGTAAAATACGCTAATATTTTTAAATAATCAAGTAGTTATAAAATACTCATTGTTGTCGGAGAATATTCATTTGGTCGTGGAATATTCTTGCTGTCGGAAATATTCGTACGACGGCGCAGCCTTGTGTAGGCCCCATAACGGAAAGCGATTAGATAAAAAAATGACAAGTATAAGTTATTTATAAATAACGGCGTAGTTGTTACCATTAATACTATTGGAATACCCAGTGGTTAAAACACAATAATACGCGTTGTTGCACAGTAGCACACGGTATTGTACCAATTATTAATTCTTACGTAAGAAGACACTACTTAATAATTGTTACAGTAATTACTGTTCAGTATTGTATTTTATTGATTCAATAATTGTTGCGTTGATATTTTATATTACGGTTGTTTTAATAATTGTCACTACACAGTATTTTCCATTATCGAAGCAATAATTCATATTATCTGAATAATATTATTAGATAGCATTATTGGCAATGTCTAGAAAGTTCTGTCTAAGGAGAGGTTTGGTCACCTAGTTGCGCGCCAGTAAGGAGAGATCCTTATTGGAAAGCCCCATCTTTCCTAGGAACGGCCTGGTTGCCAGTACTATGATTCTGTAATATTATTTATGAATAATTAATTATTGATTTATATGATGAGAAAAATATTAATTTTATGTGGATATAGATGGAAAATTTTTAAAGTGACAATTGTTAAAAAATTAATATTTTATCTTTTCTGATAAAATAATATTTTATTATATTATATAATAATGATGATATTTTTATAATGAATGTGGGATATATGAGTATATGAGGAGGAAGAGTATTTTTATTGCATTAAATGATTAACACATGTTTTGTGTGTCGGTGGACCTCAATTCTTGACTGAAATTTGATTATAGCTTGTAAAATCGTCCGTATATGAATTTCGGTCAATTTATATTTGGAATTTGAAAAAACTTTCTTCTGTAAAGTTATAGAGAATTGAATTTCCTATGAAAATTCGTGAGATTAGAATTTTCTAATAAAAGGGCTATTTATTATGAATTATTGAAGTTTCGTAGTTCCGAAATAAATGATTTTTAGAAGTTTTATTTATGTTTTAAAAGAAAAACATTTTTTAAATGTTTGTGGACATCTTTAACATGTGTTAGATGGCTGAAATAAGATTTCTAAGTGGGCGTAGGAATTTGTTTTATATATAATATTATTATATTAAATTTTTTGATTTGGTGTTCTAAGCATTTTCCTATAAATAGGGTGCTTAGGTTAGAATTAAAAATCACACTAGAAACTGAAGTTTTCTCTCTCTTTCTCTCTCTATAATATCGAGCGTTTTTTTGTGAGTATTTTAATACTTTGAGTATTGTTATACGGTGCAAGTTCCTTCAGCACTATATCTTGTATTCCAGTCAGAAGTACTGTCTTTTTGAGGTAAGGGATGTTATTTTCTTCGTAAGTGATATTATTTCTTCAATATCATTATGCCGAAACATTGGTTGGAACTTTTTATCAAATTTAGAACTT
Organism: Panax notoginseng; assembly: GCA_016801055.1. Lineage (NCBI taxonomy): Eukaryota > Viridiplantae > Streptophyta > Magnoliopsida > Apiales > Araliaceae > Panax > Panax notoginseng. The sequence continues at coordinate 54,074,692 of CM029016.1, forward strand.
TTTTATGTCGGGGTTACTATTCATGAGTTACTATTCATGAGTTACTATTCATGAGTTACTATTCATAAGTTACTATTCACGAGTTACTATTCATGAGTACTATTCACGAAGCATGATAATTTTTTTTTGTGAAATTTCTATCTTTTAGTGTCGGAGTTACTATTCACGTATACGGCACTATTCACGTATACAACACTATCCACAAATACGGCACTATTCACAAAAAAATTAAATTTTTTTCTCTGTGTCCAAGATATCTATTATGGATACTAGCTTTGATTGTATCCATGCTTTGATCATTCTTAAATTTTACTTCGCTATGATTATTTATGAAGTATTTTTGAACTCGGATTGTTTGAAATACGAATTCTTAATATTTATTCTTTTGTTTCACTGGATTCGTTTTCTTTAAAAGATTTTTCATCATCCTCAGTCCTAAATGATGATATAACTGAATATCTTTGGCCTGTAGTGTAAAGATTAATGATTTTATGATGAATATCTTTGGCCCGTAGTGCAAAGATGAACATGTGTTGAGATGAACATGATCAACTGATGAATATCTTTGGCATGTAGTGTAAAGATGACTATTTGATTCAAGATGTATATTGATTGATGTTACAGGGGTAAAATATCGATGATGGACATTTAAATTCATAGATGATAGTAGATTTCATTCTCTACTTAACTCTTCTAATGAATTGTTGTTTCCGCTGCAGTTGTTGATCTAAAACTTGTTGTCTATTGTATTCTATCAGATTTTTCCCTGTTGAAGACTAAGGATGATTTGTTGTATATTATCTTAGTCATAATATTCTTTGCTGGGCAAGTTGAGCTCACCCTTTTCTTTTTTGTTCCATTTTTCTTCTCAGGAGACGAGAATATAGCGGGAGCTAGTCGCGGTATGGAATGATGGTTCAAGATAGTTGTTTTAGTAGTTCTCACTATTTTGTAAAATAGTGTATCAATAATTGTAATGAGGACTCCATTTGAGTTTGAATACTGTCTAGATGATAATATTTGTATTTAAACTCACAGTATATGTGTTGTCGTATTTTGTACAACAATTATAATAATAAAGTTGTAGTTGTTTTCTGTATCATGTATTTGACGACTCAGAATGGGTTGGGTGGAATGAACTTATTTTGGGGGCGTCACAGTTGGTATCTGAGCTTAGGGATATGGTCTCTGGCGGAGATCAGGGAAAAGACCTAGGAGGGGAGAGACTAGTAAATCCTTTGCTAGTGTGTCCTACCTAAGCTTATTTGTTGGTTAGTCATAATATAAGGGTATTATGTAATTTGTTAATTTGTTAAATTAACCCTTGTTTTATGGCAGTATTTGAGAATGTCGACTGAGAATGTTAATAGTGGAGTAAATGAGACCTTGGAGACACCTTTGCTCACCAACGAGGAGAACGTGCAACAGGCTGGCAATGTTCCCCCTGTAAACAATACCACTGATCAGACGATGAACGACGGGACGTTTAGAAACTTTTTGCAGTTCATGCAAAATCAAACTAGGCAGACTCATGTACAAAATACAGGTGGAAATGATAGCAACGTACGGTTTGTTACAGCCAAGCAGTTTAAAGAGTTGGGACCACCAGAATTCTGGGGAAAGTCGGATCCGATTAAGGCGGAGACGTGGGTCAAGCAAATTACCAAGATATTCAATGTTTTGGGATGCACGGAGGAACAGAAGGTTCCATTCACCACTTTTATATTTCGTAACGAGGCAGATTACTGGTCGGAATCTGTGAAGTGTACCCAGCCAGCCGCACTCAGCATGTATTGGGAAACGTTTCAGAAACTGTTCAATGACAAGTATTTTCCTGAAAGTATTCGTCATATGAAGGAGGTAGAGTTTATTAGACTAGAACAGAACAATATGACGGTGTCCCAGTACGAGGCGAAGTTCGCGGAGTTATCCAGGTTTGCACCTCATTTGGTGGAGAATGAGGAACGTATGACGCGGATGTTTTTGAGAGGTTTGAAACCCGACATACGTCAATATCTCATTTCTCATAAATTTTCTCTATATTCAGATGTTGTGAATAGGGCTCAGTTATTGGAGCGCGATAATGAGTCAGCTCAATCGAAGAATAACGACCTACAACTCAATGATAATCGTACCGGTGGTAACGGTCATCGGAACAATGATAACAATCGTGGAAGAAATTATTATGCCAGAAATGGTAACCACTTCGGTGGTAATCATGGCCAAGATAATAGAAGAAATAACTCAAGTAGAAATTTCAAGAAGAGAAGATTTAACGATGACGGGAAGATGTCAGCAGCAGCACCAGCACCAGCAACAAATTCTAGGGGAGGAGAACGACCGCCAGATAGATGCTACAGATGCGGAGAAGAGGGACACATAAGTCCAAACTGTTCACAACCTTCCAAGGTATGTTATAATTGTGGAAAAGAAGGTCATATCGCTTGAGATTGTCCTGTAGCGAAACCAAGTTCAGCGGGGATGGTGACTCCAAAGGCTATCCCGGATAAGTCAAAGTCAACGATTCCTGGAAGAGCGTTTGTCGTGACTGGTCAGAATGCGAGGAACCCGAACAAAGTTAGCACGGGTTAGTTAATTATAAATTCTTACGAAGTTTATACCTTATTAGATACCGGCTCTACCAATTCATTTATCTCTCCTGCTTATACTCAACGTTTAAACTTGACTCCGGAGAAAATTAGACTATGACTTATCTGTTGAAACTCCGTTATGAGAAACTTTCGTTACATACACTATTTATAAATCTTGTTTGATCCAAGTTGGCACCATCACATTACCTGTTGACCTTATTTCTTTAAAGATACTTGCTTTTGATGTGATTTTAGGGATTGATTGATTGATTAACTACTCATCATGCCAAAATTGATTACTTTCGTAAGGTTGTTAGTTTTCATATTCCTAAGCAACCTGTTATTCGAATTCAAGCAACCAAACCACTGAAGTCAATCATTGTCATATCAAGCCATAAAGCCATTCGTTTATTGAAAAACGGATGTCAAGCTTTCTTACCCATGTTATGGACTTTAATACGTCATATTTGAATAATATTTTGTTTCCTGACGTATTTTCTAAAGAATTTCTTGGCTTACTCCCAAAGTATGATATTGAATTTTGTATCGACTTTGAACCCGGTACAAAACTCATTTCTAAAATCTCATATTGAATGGCTCCTAATTAACTTCAGGAGTTAAAAATTCAACTATTGAATTTGGTACCCGAGCCTCTATCTGGTGACTTCCTTTGTGGAATGCACCAAAGCCAGACTCTCTATAGGGGACGCCATATTTGTGTGATAGGTACCATTATGACATGCTATCCAAGATTGGGATATGAGTCATAGTTGAGAGCAACCTAAGTCAGTAATCGAAATACGTAGCTTTCTAGGCTTAGTTGGTTATTATCAGATATTCGTGGAAAGATTTTCTCGGATCGCTACTCCATTAACTCAGCTGACTTGTAGAGATACAAAATTTGAATGGAGAAAGGAATGTGGGAAGAGCTTCGAAGAACTCAAGAGGAGACTCATTTTGGCACCTGTTCCGACCATATCATCCTGGAAAAACGAAACGTGGTAGCTGACGTGTTGAGTAGAAAATCGTATGTGGTTACGAGTGCGATATTTTTAACAAAAAAACCCATTTCGTATGACTTACAAATGATAGAGATAGAGTTAAAGACTCTATGGATCACGTGATGATATACGAGTAAAATTGACTTTAATCGATAAAGTTAAAACCGCTCAAGCTACACACCGGAGCTGATGAATATGAAGAATGAGGTGCATGAAGTTGTTATTCCAAAAGTGAGAATCGGTGATGTGAGGAAAGCTCAAATCTTCGATTTATTAGTCCATTTGAAATTCTCGATCGAATAGGAACTGTGGCCTATAGACTCGTTTTACCACCAAGTATGTCGCGTGTTCATAACGTTTTTCACGTATCGAAGTTACGAAATTATGTGGACGACCCGAACCACGTTATTGAGTTAGAACCAGATGAAATAGTCGAAGATTTAACGTACGAGGAGGTACATATCAAAATCTTGGATAGGAAGGAGCATGTCCTACGCACAAAGATCGTACCGCAAGTTAAGATTTTGTGGAGGAACCATGCTATTGAAGAAATGACCTAGGAGTTGGAAACAAAAATGAAAGCGAGGTATCCTCACCTTTTTGAAACACCAGGTACATACATCAATTTCGAGGACGAAATTTCACAAGGAGGGGAGGTTGTAAGACCCCGAATTTTTTTTAATAAAATGGAATGTCCTGTATTTATTATTTTGAAATAGTAAGGGTTTATTTGATTAATGTGGTTAGTTATGGGTAAAATGCGCAAATATTTTTAAATAAGCAAGTAGTTATAAAGTACTCATTGTTGTCGGAGAATATTCATTTGGTCATGGAATATTCTTGCTGTCGGGGAATATTCGTACGACGACGCAGCCTTGTGTGGGCTCCATAACGAAAAGCGATTAGATGAAGAAAACGACAAGTATAAGTTATTTATAAATAATGGCGTAGTTGTTACCATTAATACTGTTGGAATACCCGGTGGTTAAAACACAGTAATACGCGTTGTTGCACAGTAGCACACGGTATTATACCAATTATTGATTCTTACGTAAGAAGACACTACTCAATAATTGTTACAGTAATTACTGTTCAGTATTGTATTTTATTGATTCAATAATTGCTGCGTTGATATTTTATATTACTGTTGTTTCAATAATTGTCACTACACAATATTTTCCATTATCGAAGTAATAATTCATATTATCTGAATAATATTATTAGATAGTATTATTGACAATGTCTAGAAAATTCTGTCTAAGGAGAGGTTTGGTCACCTAGTTGCGCGCCAGTAAGGAGAGATCCTTATTGGATAGCCGCCTCTTTCCTAGGAACGGTCTGGTTGTCAGTACTGTGATTCTGTAATATTATTTGTGAATAATTAATTAATGATTTATATGATGAGGAAAATATTAATTTTATGCGGATATAGATGGAGAAATTTTTAAAGTGACAATTGTTAAAAAATTGATATTTTATCTTTTCTGATAAAATAATATTTTATTTTATTATATAATAATGATGATATTTTTACAATGAATGTGGGATATATGAGTATATGAGGAGGAAGAGTATTTTTATTGCATTAAATGATTAACACATGTTTTGTGTATTGGTGGACCCCAATTCTTGACTGAAATTTGATTATGTGGATTTCGGTCAATTTATATTTGGAATTTGAAAAAACTTTCTTCTGCAAAGTTATAGAGAATTTAATTTCCTATAAAAATTCGCGAGATTCGAATTTTCTGATAAAAGGGCTATTTATTATGAATTATTGAAGTTCCGTAGTTCCGAAATAATTGATTTTTAGAAGTTTTATTTATGTTTTAAAAGAAAAACGTTTTTTAAATGTTTGTGGACATCTTTAACATGTGTTAGATGGCTGAAATCAGATTTCTAACTGGGCGTAGGAATTTGTTTTATATATAATATTATTATATTAAATTTTCTGATTTGATGTTCTAAGCATTTTCCTATAAATAGGGTGTTTAGGTTAGAATTAAAAATCACACCAGAAACTGAAGTTTTCTCTCTCTTTCTCTCTCTATAATATCGAGCGTATTTTTGTGAGTATTTTAATAATTTGAGTATTGTTATACGGTGCAAGTTCCTTCAGCACTATATCTTGTATTATAGTCAGAAGTACTGTCTTTTCGAGGTAAGGGGTGTTATTTTCTTCGTAAGTGATATTATTTCTTCAATATCATCATGCCGAAACATTGGTTAGAACTTTTTATCAAATTTGGAACTTTTTTATGTCGGGGTTACTATTCACGAGTTACTATTCACGAGTTACTATTCACGAGTACTATTCACAAAGCATGATGATTTTTTTTTGTAAAATTTCTATCTTTTAGTGTCGGAGTTACTATTCACGTATACGGCACTATTCACAGAAAAATTAAATTTTTTTCTCTGTGTCCAAGATATCTATTATGGATACTAGCTTTGATTGTATCCATGTTTTGATCATTCTTAAATTTTACTTCGCTATGATTATTTATGAAGTATTTTTGAACTCAAATTGTTTGAAATACGAATCCTTAATATTTATTCTTTTGTTTCACTGGATTCGTTTTCTTTAAAAGATTTTTCATCATCCTTGGTCCTAAATGATGATATAACTGAATATCTTTGGCCTGTAGTGCAAAGATTAATAATTTTATGATGAATATCTTTGGCCCGTAGTGCAAAGATGAACAGGTGTTGAGATGAACATGACCAACTGATGAATATCTTTGGCCTGTAGTGCAAAAATGACTATTTGATTCAAGATGTATATTGATTGATGTTACAGGGATAAAATATCGATGATGGACTTTTAAATTCATAGATGATAGTAGATTTCATTATCTACTTAACTCTTCTAATGAATTGTTGTTTTCGCTACAGTTGTTGATCTAAAACTTGTTGTCTATTGTATTCTATCAGATTTTTCCCTGTTGAAGAGTAAGGATAATTTGTTGTATATTATCTTAGTCATAATATTCTTTATTGGGCTAGTTGAGCTCACCCTTTTCCTTTTTGCTCCATTTTTCTTCTCAGGAGACGAGAATATAGCGGGAACTAGTCGGGATATGGAATGATGGTTCAAGATAGTTGTTTTAGTAGTCCTCACTTTTTTGTAAAATAGTGTATCAATAATTATAATGAGGACTCCATTTGAGTTTGAATACTGTCTAGATGACAATATTTATATTTAAACTCACAGTATATGTGTTGTCGTATTTTGCACATCAATTGTAATAATAAAGTTGTAGTTGTTTTCTGTACCATGTATTTGACGACTCAGAATGGGTAGGGTGGAATGAACCTATTTTGGGGGCGTCACATTATTAACCCTATTGTTATATATATTATATCTGATCATTGATTATAAACATGGTATTATATTATTATTCCGATATTTATTCTGTTCGTTAATTTCTAATTATGGTTATACAAGTATCCCCACTTGGATAATTATTGTATTTAATCTCATGTTGATATATATATATATATATATATATATATATATATATATATATATATATACCTATTGATTGCCTGTATTTATACATTAAATAAAAGTCGTCTAAGCTAATTGATCTGCTAGACACAGATTTAGAAATATCATTGAATATGATAAAACCTTTTTGTATCCAATCAAATTGTTTTGGTTCGGATTCCCGACTAAGTATGAACATCCCGAATATGAGAAAACTTTTATGCGCCCAAGGCGAATAGAGTGAACGATAATATCGTTCTTGCATGTAGTATTGATCAATACAGGGCATAACGGGCTGATCACCCCCCGTGTCCGTAAGTTATGACGGTTTGCGGATGAAGTTCTGCTAAACCTATTCAAAAATTGAAAATAATGTTCATAGTATGTCACCTTAACCCTATTTATAGTCAGTACAAAATTTCAAAAATTTAATATAGAGTTGTTATGTTATTATTATCGGTTCAGATTACTTCACAACTATTGAATTGTTGTAGAAGGGTAGTACCAAGAAAATATTTAATCCTTTCAGCTAATATTTATAATTGTTGTTACTTGCTGGGTACTCAAATGCTCATTCTTACTTAATTTAAATATTTTCAGCTAAGTGTGAACAACCAAAAGGCTCATGCAGAAACAAAGGAAAAGGAAAGCAAACATAATAAGATTTATGGTATTCTATGTAATAGTTTGACTCTATTATGATAATAATGATATATATATTAAGTATCATGTATTGTAATGAATGTTTAAAGGTCGCGTACCTGGGAAAAGACTCTGATGCATATGTAAATTAAGTTTGATTTTTATATTATTGTTATTATTATTAGTATTATTATGCTCATAGAAATGGTATCGTGAAGCACCGCGTTCGGGTTTCAAGTACCCGAATTTAGGGGCTTTATAGTAGAAGAATGAAAGTATTTTAAAGTGTATGTGATTAATGTTTTAAAATGATAGGAATCAAAATTATTCCTATTATTCAAGTTATTTCATAACCTTTGTTCGGTTATTAAAGTCTTAAAAGAATATTTAAATTCTTGAAGTTGTTTACTCAACTGCTATGACTTACTCGGCAATTGAATGCTCACACTTGCTTTAAATGAAAAACATTTTCAGCGAACGATGTTAGAAGAACTTAAGGATCCCGTAAAGATAAAGCTGATCAGTGTCCAGAAGAAATGTCATTCAGTATATGAATGTGCGTGAAGATCAAGCGAAGACTTGTAATGTAGAATAGTTTAATTAAACTATAGATTAGTTTAATGAACTATTATGTATCCTTGGTGGCGGGTAAAAGTTACTCTTGTAAGATGGAATGAATAATGTATTTATCATGGTTTGTAATGAAAGAGGTTATAAGGTTTTAGAACTTGGGATTTGAGAATGTATGTTGTTATATTGAACATATAATGATGTATGTTTGGAAGAAGATGTACTCGTGATGCACAGAATCCGGGTGTAAAGATAGACCATATTTCGAGGCCTTACAAGTTGGTATCAGAGCTGATAGAAACCTTTGGTATGAGTACCTAAGACTATAATCGTAGAGAGTATGATAAGGAGATCGTTGAGTTAAACGATTAAGGAAGAAGATCACCATGTGATCATGTTGAATCGTAATAATAGTTGTTCTGTTAAACGATGAATGATTTATAGCTAATGTTATAAATGAATGGTACTATGAAGCAGTACAGGAAGAAGAACTCAGATTGAGTTGTAATGGATAGCATACGAATTAAAGAAGATTCGTATTAAATAAAGAGAAAGTTAGAAGTTATAAAATTTCAATTAAGGACTCATGTGATAGCTAAGTTGTATGAACCTTTGTTAAGGCAAGAGGTTTGTTCTTTGGTGTAACAACTGCTTAGCTTATTACCGTGATAATCATTGGAATATGTCGTGCTATCAATATGTATATGGCGAGAAGGTGAATCTTTTCTCATGTATATACTTAATAGGTAGAGAATGACAAGTTAGGTGCGAGTTTTTGAAACTCATACTTATGAAAAGTTTGTGACTCATTATTATATGCTATGTTTCTGAGCCCTAAGCATATGGATAGTCCTTGATTTGTTCTTGGATTACATATTGCGAAGATAAGTTCTTAAACACATATGGTTGTGAAAAGTTTCTAAACACATAAAGTGTGGTAAGTTGACGGACTATACTAAGGTATAGGAATGTTTAGACTGAAAACGAAGTATTTTCAGTATGCTTAGCATTGAAGGTGCTACAGAAGATTAAGTATTGTTTCAAGTAAGACAATGAAGAAAGATGGAGAAAAAAGAAAATTCAAAGTCATCTAGCTATGCTAGATTTTGAAGTTTATTGAAATCGTACCTATGTGTACGTTTTGAAAAGGAAAGATTTGGTTCAACTTTTGGAACCAATGGATTTTAAAAGAACTATTCTTGGTATGTCTATGCTAATTATTTCGGCTAGACAGAAATCGATTTGAAATATCAAAATAAATTTTATATCATCAATGCATTTGATGCAGAGATGGTAAAAGGATGGAGTTATTAATGCAATTACACCTGGTGTTGGATGTGATCTTAGGATCAACAACCCGCTATGGTATGATGTATAATAATGAAGTCATAAACTGGCGAAGTCCTCAACATACTGTGAAAAGTGTGGTATCACGACGTCATGAAACGTTTTGATGTATTGTGAAAGAATTTAAAGAAGTAATCGATGTCAATTGATTTAACTAGACGAATGTTTCAAGTTGATGTCCAATTTATTGGTATGATCTAAGCTATTTGATTTGGCTAAGACGAATGGTATGTCATGTTATAAGAAAATCGAGCTTTCTTTGAGAAGTTATACTAAGCCAAATTATTTTTGTACAGAATCTAATGATTAAGTCTGAGGTGAACATACTCCGAAATGGGGTTATATGATGGTTTGATCGCCTACATATGGAAGAGGTAGTTTACCTTCTTGGTGATTGTAAACTGACCGTGGTAGAATGGTTTATGGTGAAATGTTGTTAAACCTAGTAAGAGTTCATGGTCTATTTGACCCCTCGGCAAAAGTATAAAATGTTTTAAAGGAATCTTTATATTCCTCGTTTTTCCTTCTACTTCATGATTCTTGATAAGTTATGAAGACTAGGGAATGTTAGGAAGATATGAACTTCTTTGAAGAGAAGTTGAGAAGAAGAGTAAGCTAAAATTTCGAGGACGAAATTATGTGAAGAAGAGGAGAATGTGAGGACCCGGGTATGGGTTTGGTTTTAACAAATTTCGAGGACATAATTTTTATAAGGAGGGAAGAATGTGACAACCCGAAAATTCGGATTGTCCAGAATTTAAGTTTAAAGAATTAGTTACTAATAAAATGAATTTTTATTAATACTATTTTGTGCTATGTGTTTATTAATCATTCTAGAACCTAGGATGATTATAAGTCGGGAGGATTCTGGCTACGAGCTAGACTGAACGAGTAAGAATTTTCAAGACGAAAATAAAAAAATTTTGGGAACAAAAATATTTCTGAGGAAAAAGACGATATAGGCACTATTCACCCGATGAAACCTAAGGGTTAGGGTTTGAATAACCTAAGCCTTTTTGAGAGTTCAGTATATCGAAATGACATTCCGTCGAAAGATTTGACGATAATATATCGTGAAAAGTTAAGTAAGCTGATAAAAGTTTTCTCGAAAAACGTGCAGAAATCGGACGAAATAAAATGACAAAAAGTATTTTTATGTACTTTTCATTCGTTTAACTATGTTAGGGGAAAACGTGAAGGAAAACACTTATCATCAAAAGGTGTTTTTTCAATTTTTTGAATTTTCGAAGAATGCGTAAATATTAAACTGTAGAGGAAAGACAAAATATTCAAAAATATTTGGATTCTGAGAATTGCAGTTTTTAAAACTGTCGGACGAATTCCAAAAGACGGAAGCACGAAGCTTCCAAGGGAATCTTCGTGAATAGTAAGGCGGTTTAGTAAGGAGGTAGAAATAGTAACCTTAGGGGCGAAATGACTATTTTTCCCCTAGCTTTGAAAATCTATAAAAGAGAAGTGTTAGTTAATTTCTTTGAAATCAACCAACACTTGAGAGAGAGAGAGAAGTCGGATGAGATGAGAAAGGAAGAGGAAAAGCTAGCCCGACTGCACGCTTTGTCCAATGGAGGGAGATTAAAGAAGAAAGATAATCCAAAACCTAACTTCTGAATAAATTTTCTTTAAGTTTTCTATGTTAAAACATAACTTAATGAGAATAAGAAGTAAAAGATGTTAAGAATGATTTCATATGGTTGAAATCATGAGAAAACAAAGAAATAAGAATTAGAAATTTAGGTTATAAATTTCTTAAGGAAGTATAAGTTTCGTAATGAATTTGAACGATCCGAATAAATCATATGAACAATTCGATGAAATAAGTAAGGAATGGTGGTTTATAACATCAAATTCCAAGAAAAAGTAATATTGTAATCAAAATATCGATTAAAAATAAAGAACGAACGAAGAACGCGAAGAACACGTGAAGAACGTTGTTGATGGACAAAATTAAAACCATCGTAGTATAGCTTGTTGTTGGTGGACAAGTTTAAAACCATTGCGTATAAGTTAGTTTATTATTGCTTGGTTAAGAACGGTAGAAACGTTCATGAAGAACAAATTAAACTTAGCTATAATGAAGTTATGGCGAAAATTTGGTAAAAGACGAACGAGAAATAGAAAGTATATAAATGAATCCAAGCATGTAGGGTTTCATAAGAATGTAAGAAAACGTAGAAAACGTGAGTCGTGAACTCAAGAACGAACGAGTTCCAAGTTCGGATGACCAAATTACAGACGAACGGACGAAGAATGTTAATAACGTAAAACGAACAAAGGATAGAATTTAAGACAATAGAATGGCATGTTAACAGATTCAGAATAAAGTTCTGTCTAAGGGAAGTTCAAGTATGTAAGATAAGGAAGAGAATGGCTTTGGAACAATCTTGTTTTGAGCTATAACAAAGAAGTTATGAGATTGCGAAGTCAGCGTCTCAAGCATGTAAAAGACTTAGAAAAAATTTCCAAGTTTCATGCTCGGCGCCACAGCGCCAGCTGTGTCTTGGGAGGCGGCGCTGAAGTGCCAACCCGGGAAATTAGCTATTACTGAGTGGCGCCGCAGCGCGTGAGGAAATAAGGAACCCGGTGCCGCAGTGCCGATGTAGGGCAATGGCCAGTGAAGAGCTTTTAACTGCTCAAACTCTTGGGGAATTGTACAGAAAGATAATGAATGTGTAGTTCACGTAACGTAACACTTAAACAAATGATTTAAACCTTTAGTAAAAGTTGAACGAAATGATTGAACGGGATTAAAAGATAAAGAATGTAATGAATGTAAACGCAAAGCAGTGGCGAACTTCGATCGATCTTAGCATACAACGAACCGTATGACTTCAACATTAAGAAAAATAATGAACGTGGGGTTCATGTAATGGATAGCGAAATTAAGCGTTAAACACTTGGTTGAGTGTACGCGAATATTAAACGGGCAGAATCTACACCCCATGTATGGATTAACCGTAAGGTAATGAAGACAATGACGTATAACGTTAAGAAGCCGAGTTAATAATTATAACTTGGATAACGTTCTGAGTCGAACGAACCGGACGTTGTAAGATATGAATAACTTAACATAACGTAAAATTCTTAACGCTATGAATGCGTAGAATTAATATTGAATGATCGTTCTAAGTATACAAAAGACTGTATGACTTGGACGATAAAGAATGAATCATGAGGTATGGCATTTAGTTGCCAGAAAGCCATAAGGAATAAGAAGTTGACTTAACGAACATTATAGTTTAATGGTTCAGATAAGTTAAGATAAAGTTTAGGTTGTGGTACAATCGTAATCTTTGATGGTTGACATATGAGAGCTGGGTTAAACAATTCCTTCAGAGAGCGGAGGTATATACGAAACTGACAACCGATCTAACTCACTGTGAAAGACAATGTAGACGAGACGAGAACTTGTTTGTTAGTTATTTTTGGGAACCACTCAGAGTACCATATGGACTACTAGTAGAGACGCGATGTGTACTAAGTCCTATAAAGAGTTATAAGAAGAAGATAAGAATGTAAATCATCAAAGATGATGATCGTATGAGTAAGACATCTCCGTATGTCATGAAGTTGTAAACCGGTAAAGAAAGTAGGCCGCGTAAACTTAGGTTGCAAGAATGCGAACCCTAAGAAGCAAAGTTAAGTTTAAACCAATGCGTAAGTCAAGTATATGACTAATTGGTGTATGTGTTATTTCCTTATGTGCTGTATAGGAATTGGAATGAGCAGTTTAGCGTAAACTTTAAGCTGTAACTGTGCGTAAGGCAAGTTTCCTAACTTCATTCATATTTTACGTGAATGCTAATTTCTTAAACTTCTTAGATGTTGGACTTGAGAAGTCTTGTCTATGTGCAAATGTGCGATATTTGTACAAGGTGGTAATATGTATGAGGTCTTGTGCCACAATTTTAACACTTCGGTGTTTCTATGAGATGAACTGTTCTGTGATTGAACTGTTCAATGTGAGTATGTTATGTTTATACATGGACTGTTATTGTTAAGTCTGTGCTAATGATTCTAGCCAGACAGGATGTGTATGGACAAAGTAGAAGAATGAAAGTATTTCAAAGTGTATGTAATTAATGTTTTAAAATGATAGGAATCAGAATTATTCCTATTATTCAAGCTGCTTTATAACCTTTGTTCAGTTATTGAAGTCTTAAAAGAATGTTTAAATTCTTGAAGTTTTTTATTTAACTGCTATGACTTGCTAGGTAATTGAATGCTCACACTTGCTTTAAATGAAAAATATTTTTAGCGAATGATGTTAGAAGAACTTAAGGATCCCATAAAGATCAAGCTGATCGGTATCCAGAAGAAATGCCTTCAGTATATGAATGTGCGTGAAGATCAAACGAAGACTTATAATGTAGAATAGTTTAATTGAATTATAGATTAGTTTAATGAACTGTTATGCATCCTTGGTGGTAGATAAAAGTCACTCTTGTAAGATGGAATGAATAATGTATTTTATCGTGGTTTGTAATGAAAGAGGTTATAAGATTTTAGAACTTGGGATTTGAGAATGTATGTTGTTATATTGAACATATAATTATGTATGTTTGGAAGAAGATGTACTCGTGATGCACAGAATCCGGGTGTGAAGATAGACCGGATTTCGGGGCGTTACATAAATAAGCTAAATAGTTATCTTTATTTAGTGGTCCTAGTATTTAATTTTATACTAGTGACCTAATATAAGATATTTGTGAATCACGTCTCCATCTACTAAAGTAATTTGTGTGAATGTGTGAGTAAATGAATATGAACATTATGTGTTTGTTTTTATTTGTTTATTATATAAACTAATAAAAGAAACTAAGGTAACCTAATTATATATTAGGAATGAAAAATTTAATAACTTAAGGGTTATGGTATGGGAGAATAAAAGTATTCAAAATATATACTAATTTTAAGAGATTTATTTTATACATCTCAATTAATTAATTTTATAACCTAATTATAGCAAGTCTAATTGGGTTAAGAAATTAAATGTGCATGAGAAATGATTTAAATTATAATTGAGGAAATAAAAACTCTAATTAAATAATTAGGGTAAGATAAAATGGAAGGCATTGGAATATGTTAATTTTACATAGCCCAAAAAACTAATTTAAAAGCCCAAAAGATTAAAATAGTAGCCCAAATTTGGAGCCCGAAGGGCATTTTAGACATTTGATATACTAAGTGGAGCATTAAAAGAAAGCAAGACTTAGTGAAAATAAGGCCACTTGGCCGACACTTTAGGGAGAGGAAAAAATGGATACATATCATCAATTATAAAGCTCCACATGTTCAAAAGATATTTCACCAAATTAAGCTAGGTGTCATTCTTTTTAAGGAACCACCTTACATACTAATCCCCCACATATCTGTGTGATGATTAAGGAGAGAGGAGATAAGATGTTGGGAGAAATATCTATACATTTTTTTACCAACAAAAATTCAATCCTTTCTCTTTCATCTTTTATGTTAGTTCACTTATCTCACTTTCTATTCTTATCTAACAAAGCAAAGATAGAGAGAGAATTCGGTGGGGAAGAGGAGGAGAGGAAGAGGGAGTTTCACCATTGATGCACCATAGGTTCATCTCCTACTTTGGAAGAGAAAGAAAATGTGATCATGATCAAAGGTATAATCTTAAACTAATTTATATATTTTAGTTGGATTATTATAAATCAAAACTTGAATCTATGTTTATAGACTCAAAAGCTTTGTATCTACTTGTTGATGAGTATTTTATGTTTAGATATACCCATATTGGGTGTTGATTTGTTTGAAAATCTAAAGAAAAGAAAAGTAATTTTTCTAGTTTATAAACCATAAATTTTTATGTACTTTGGATTTCAACTGTTTTTGATCTACACCTTCTTTTTACAATCCGACAAAGAGAGGTGCTAGATATGTAAGTTAACTACTAAACCCAAGTGGTAGCACTCAAAAATGTTGAGTGCACAATCCGTAGTGACTGTTTTAGCCAAAACAGTTTCGTTGTTTTTAAAGTAAAATATATTGTTTTGGTCCAGTCATTGCTAGGGGTAGTTTTGTCATTTTTTTGACATTCAAAAATTTTGGAAAAAATTGGAACGATAATATGATGAGTTTTCTAACATTTTCAAGTGGAATTACTGAAAAATGAGTTGTAGATTTCCGTATGGACTATTTTTGGCAAAGTAGGAAAAATGTGAAAATCTCAAAAAGCTACTATTCCAGAATTTTGTCGGGGCTGTTTTAGAAACTTAATTAATGAAATAAATTCAGAACTTTTGGGACATGGAAATATATGATATAAAGTAGCTCCTGTCCAAAAATGAGCTCATTCCGACTTAAATTGACCAAGTTATGGTCATTTCAATTTTTACGATTTTCTGACGAAAACGGCTATAACCGGAGTTCTATAACTCCGATGGCCATGAAATTTAAACTGGAGGTTCACGTTAACACGTATAAGATTGTGTCAAGAGATGAGAATTTCTGGAGTTGAGCATGATAGGGCTAATTTCTTAAGCTGCGAACTAAAAATAATTTTTGAAAAATATTAAAGGGAGTTGAAAATTAATAATAAAATACTTTTTGTGTATAAAATATATGTATATATGTTTGGTCAAATGATAAAAAAAATAATAAATTGATTTGGTATTTTCGTGAAAATAGATAATGAATCCAGTTTGCTGGATTGAAAATCTGTTGAATCAAGTTTGCTGGATTGGAAAGCAGTTTACTGAATTGAAAATATGTTGAATCCAGCTTGCTAAATTGCAATCTGGTTGCTGGAATTGGAATCCAGTTGTTTCCTGGATTGGCCATTTGGTTACTTGATTTGGAATCTAGTTTGCTGGATTGCAATCTGGTTTGCTGGATTGCAATCTAGGTTTCTAGATTGGTATGTTTGGATAATCCAGGTTACTGGATTAGTATTTGATGGTACAGGTTTTAAAGAAGAACTTATAATATATAATATTAATGTGTTAAATCATAATTTATATGATATAGTGATTAAAAAATTATCAAATGACGATAACAATAATGATGTTTTAAGGAGTAATATAATATTTGATTATGTGATAAGTGTTTAATTTGTATAATGACTGTAATTAACAGTAACATATGTGATGATATTATTCTAATTGAGATATCCATATTATCAATAATAGGTCTTTTAATTGAAGCTAAAATAGATTGCATAACAGTAATCGACGGTACAAGCAAGTTCTCGAACTATACTCTTTTATTGAGCAAGTTCCTATACTTTTATTATGCAAGTTTCCTAACTCGAACTCGAGTTATTATTGTATAGTATGTTCGTGATTAATCATTATCGATTACACCACATCTTTGATTATTTATTTGCACGTTGTGCATGTTGCATATGTTCATCAAGTATGAAAGGATGATCACTTTCATTACCAATTGGTCCAGTTAAATTGTTCACGTTCATAGGCGTTAGAAGTCTAGGCGTTAGAAGTTGGTAGTGTAGTGTTTCATTTCGTGATGTATAATCTATTGTTGTAATCTCAGTCTTTGTGTAAGATGTGAGATAGTTATAAACCCCAAACTTTTGAAAATGTTAGTGGGGTAGTTTGTTAGTGTTGTCCCCGTCTTTTCTGATATTAGGGGATACGTTATGTCATTTATAGAAGTATGCTAGAGATAATCATGTAATGTAACGATTTGGCATATGAATATAAATGATCGTAATTCAGAAATGTGTTATAAAATTTTATTCCTTTTCACTTGAGAAATTTTTAAGTAATTTAATTAAATAATAAAAATGGAAATTTTGTGATGCAGAAAAATGCCGCCAAGACGTAGATTAGCGGCACCGGAAGAGTCGGCTAATGATGAGAGAGGACCAGTAGATCCCATACAGAGGCTTGTAGATTTGTTAGGGGAAGAAATGAACCAGTACTACCCATTCCCCAAGTAGCTCCAGTCACAAACTTCAAGGACTTTAGGAGTGTAGGACCTCCGAAATTCGTGGGTACTACCGATCCTATTGTAGCACATACGTGGATCAAGAAAATGGAGAAAGCCTTCGCCATTGCTCGTGTGGGTGAAGACCAAAAAACCGTATTTGCTACATATATGATGAGGGGTGAAGCAAACTACTGGTGGGAAGCAAATCAACAAAGGGCGGGAGAAGGGACTATAACCTAGGAAATGTTTAAGACTTTGTTCTTCGAGAATTACTTTCCAAAGAAAATGAAGAATATGATGGAGGTAAAATTTTTAGAACTGAAACAAGGAGAGATGACGGTAACGCAGTACGCTGCCAAGTTCAATGAACTCGCACGATTTGCAACACATCAAATAGACACCGAAGAAAGGAAAGCTCGACGCTTCGAACTTGGACTAAAACCTTGGTTGCTCAACAAGGTGTCGGTCCTTCAAATCGACTTGTTCGCCACATTGTTGGAGAAGGCGATAATTGCTGAAGGAGGTAGCGAGGCATTGAGCCAATACAACAAGGATAAGAAGAACAAAAATGCTAGGGGAGAAACTCGTGGAGGGAGTAGTAGTGGTGGAAGTCACCTGGCAAAGAGGAAATGGGATAACAGCAACAACAACAACAACAATAACAACAACAATACCAACAATCGAAGTATTAGCCAGTTAGAAAGTTATCAAGAAGGGTTTAAGAAAAGAAGTGAAGCTTGCTCGAAATGTGGGAGGAACCATTAAGGGGAGTGCTGGAAGGGGCGCAACGTTTGCTACAACTGCGGCCAGGAAGGGCACATTTCACCTAACTGCCCAAAGCCGAAAAAGATCAAGGGATGTTTCGCATGTGGCTCAACTGAGCATCAAATCAAGGATTGCCCAAAGAAGGGGAGCAGCGGAGGAAGCGACCAATAGGGAGAGGGCAGCAAGCTGATGATCGGCGGACCAACGCAATCCAACTGGCTGACTGCCCGAACCTTTAACATGGCTGTCCAAGACGCAGTGGCTGCGAAGGACGTGGTGTCAGGTATTCTCTCAATCAATAATATTAATGCCTATGTATTATTTCACTACACCAAAAATGGCCTCTAGTGAAGGACAAATCATTCACAAGACATATTATATCACTCACAAGTGATTTATTGCGAAAAAATATTTTCTTTACACGATTGCTCGCATTAGACCTCCTCGCAATTGGGTATCCTTCGCTAAGTAGTAACTAAATATTTTTTTGTGAATGATATATTGTGAATAACTTTTTTATTCACAAATTGTATTTGGTAATTGAATATAGTTATTTAGTGAAAGATTGGTTTCCTTCGCAAATAATATTTTAAGAATAACTATTTGAAATTAGTTAATACTCCCTCCGTCCCAAATTAATTGCTCAGTTTTGACTTTTTTAAGTCAAATTGACTATTTTTAGAATTAATAATTAAGCATATATAAATATATTTCTAAAATTATAAAAATTGGGATTAGTAATAAATTGTATATACTTTCTTTTGGTTATAATCACTTCACCTATATTTTAGCAAAAATAGTAAAAATATTAGTTTTAAAAATGGTCAATTTGACTTTAAAAAGTCAAAACTGAGCAGTTAATTTGGGACGGAGGGAGTAACTTGATTCCCTCACAAATAATATATTGTGAAGAACAAATTTATTTAACTTAAAGAATATTTTCCTTCACTAATTATAAATTGAGAATATTTCTTCAGATTAGTGAGACAAAAATTCCTTCACAAATTATAAATTTGTAAATAAAAAATTAATTGCTAAATAATCAAAATTCATTGAAAATTATAATTGGTTTTTAAATCATTGATTTCATATTTATTATTATTATTAATCTCTATAAGAAATATTAAATATATTTTTCAAGTAAATATAAATATTTTCATACTTTTTTCAAACTAATTGATAAGGTAATGCATAAATAGCTAATAAAATTAAAACTTCACATATAAATAGATCATAATACTCGAGTCACAATAACTACAAAATATGTTATTGTATCTTGGTCTCCCAAGGACCATAGTACTTACAAAATTTATTAACTAAAATAAGAAAACTAGAAAAATAACAATGAACTAGAAGGAATAAAGTGTGACATGTTAGATCCACTTCATCATCATTTTCTTCAAGAAAATCAAGGTTGGACATGTAAACTTCATGCTGCAAGAGAAACACCAAAATTCAATTTCAATAAGACGAGGAATAAGAAAAGATGAAACTGACGAACTTAAATTAAAAAAAGAAAATAAAATAAAACCCTCTTTTGGTAACAGACAATGATCCTAAACTATTACAGAGAACTCACCATGAAACTGGAGTTGGCTGCACAACTACTTTCTCTAGCTGCAGTTACATAAAGTGAAAAATGTTAAATATGAAAAAATAGGAAGATAGTTAATCAGGTAGTAAAATTTAAGGGGAGGAAAACAAAAGGAATAGGTAAAATTTGGGGAAACTCAGATCATTTAACAAACTTGTGTTGAGTGGAAACTAGAAGTTTGATTCCCAAGTCATTAGGCCTCTGTAAGGATTTGCAGTTCTTGGATATAAGCAGCAATAGAATGAGAGGTTCAATCCCAAATGAGATTAGCTACTTGCAAGGACTAGATATCATGTGTAATTTAAGTTGGAATTCTTTGACAGGACCAATCCCTGAGGGCTTTTCAAATTATGAAGCACAAAAGGTTCAAATGTCAAGTGCCTACCTCTCTTTTTGTTGTGATCTGTCATTTTCCATTAGTTGGATCATTTGGCATTTTTTTTCCTCAACCAAATTGGCAAACACTTGAAAATCCTTCAGATAATTCAAGAATTGTTCTCTAAGCACTTTTGCAAAGAGTACCCAACTACAAATTTTTTTTTTTAATATGTTGATATTACCAACTTAATAAGCTACAATAAATCATATAATTCATGTGAAAGCAACATATAAGCAATTAATCTCACATTCTCTCTAATTTTTCTAAAGTGTACCTACATATCTTAAGCTCCTTTTCTGTTTTCTAATGAGTTTTAACTAAGCATAGAGGGATAATAGAGCATTATAACTCGAACCATATGAAATAAAAAGTCCGACACAACCATAGCCAAGTTACCCTATAAGGGAAATGGAAGGGAATGTAATACATACTTTAAATTCGAAGGTTAGTTTCTTGTTTGGCTGTTGAAGTACACCAAAACAAATTTCAACATTTTACCATATAAAAAAAACATAAAGACGACAGAAATAGACCAACTCAAAAATAGAAAAAATAAATAGTTGCAAATCTCCATGTAATATATATATATATATATATATATATATATATATATATATATATATATATATATATACCTTATCTCATCCTTAAATTCATAGAACCTGCAGTAGATGTATAATCACACATTCACACAAAATATTGCTACCCATCACTGCATTTATACCATTCAGTTACTAGTCTCTCTAATTCCTTGTTGTCAGTAACAAAATCTCAGTTAAAAACACAGTATATTCATTAAATATGTGAAAGAGTTTCAAGGTTATAAATTCTTTTTTGTACTTCTTGAAACCAGAGGAATTTTGATTTTTGACATCCCAGAAAATATTATAGGGATGACAATATATATAAGTTTGAGTCATTCCATTAACTAGGATTAGATGAGGTAGAATAGAAGCATGGTACAAACCTCAATATGTCAAGATCTAGAATTACCTTATTCCTATTGCTTCTCAATATCTTCTAGTTCCCAGCCATTTCTGCTTTGAACCAAGAAGGACTGCTCAAATCTTCAACAACTTGAATTGTTTGATAATCTGTTATCCGGGAAAATCCCTGCAGCAATAGGCTAGTTGTTGTACCTGGAAATCTTTCGAGCTGGTGGAAACTAGGGAATTCATGGAGAAATCCCATTGTAGATATCAAACTACAAATGGTTAGCTTTTCTTAGTCTTGCTGATACTGGAATTTCGGGACAGAGTCCTTATAGTATAGGAGAACTGAAGAGTCTCAAGACTCTTTCAGTCTAAACGGCAAATCTCACAGGTGAGATCCCACCAGAAATTGGTAATTGCTTAGCCGTAGAGAATTTGTTTCTCTATCAAAACCAAATTTCAGGGAAAATTCCCAGGGAACTTGGTTTTCTTAAAACTCTTAAGAGGGTGTTATTATGGCAGAACAATTTGAGTGGGATTGGCTTATTCATATCGTGTGTTTATCTCAATGAAACCAGGAATCATGTTTGTCAAACTGTTAGCTAGGGAATCTTGTAATCCAGCCTCCCTCTGTCTCCCATATACAAGAAAAAAGAACCACCAAAATACAGCTTCACTGCTAGTAAGTAGATTAACCAAGTAAAAAATGTAATAATTAACAATTTGGATTAAATAATACAAAATTCAGACGCATAGATGCCAAAAACTGAAAAATTATCACTATAATGGCAGTAAAATATAATATAAATAAACTTTTATGGCATAAAGATAATTTCTAAACTTGTGTTGCCACCCAATTTCTCAATCTGGCAAGTTATAATGTTGAAATAACCTGTTCATGAATAAGATAATAAGTAAAACACTACCTTTATGAATAAGATAATAAGTAAAACACTACCTAAGCATTCACCAAGTTCTAGGCTGTGCAACCCACTCAATGAGTTGCACTTAAAAACTAATGGATGTCTAAGACTCATGAATTGGTTCCCCCTTTCACAATAAAATATAAATGATCAAGCACATTATCCATCCAACGGTATTAGCTTCAAACAGATAATTCGATAATCTCACATAAGAAAAGGAAGCTGGAATAAAGAAAATGACTAGATGAGGTTTTCACCCTCTGATTGCAGGAAGGACAATAGTGACATTTACGCCAGAGGCAGTCCATTAAGGGACAACGAAAGCAACCCCCAAGCATCATCGGCATCATACAACCAAGAACAACTACCAAACTTTTGAAAGATAATCTCAAATTGAGTGGAACCAAACTCAAATAGTATATGAAACTAAAAAATCAGATCATGACCTAAATTCATAGAATAAAGCAAACATTTGAAAGATAATCTGGAAATAAGGATAATCTCAAAATAATTTCAAAAACTCGCCATTTAGAAGCAATCTATGAAAGATGGACAAAAGTATTTTTGGCATAAAAAGTATAGAAGGATAAGTATTAGACAGAAAATAGTGTGAAAGTTTAGAATAGTCCGGCAGTATGGCCTACTTACCTATGAAAAAATGAAGCATGTTTTTACCTATCTAACATTAAAAATGAAGCATGTTTTTTAGGCAAAAAATATAGCCTTTACCAATAATAAACAAATTTCTTAGTAAATCATAATCCTCTTAATTTGTACTACTTTTTCTTTATGCAAAGAGCCCTTAAGTTTATCCAAAAAGGAATATAAAATAATTGTCTTTATCTTTTTCTTAGTGCTTCAGTTCTCAACTAGTCAATAGTGGACCATCAATATTATTTTATAAGTGATCAAATATTCCGGTCTAAGAAAAGCTGTTACCAAAAAAAAATTAAAAAACCAAACAAATGACCCTTTTTCATTCTTTTAAAAATAATTGATGATAAAATTGCAGCTATCTACAAAAAAAACAAGAATAAAATGGAACAATTCTGATATGAAATAACTTATCAAACAAAGCAAACATAACCTAATTCCTCAAGTTATGCATCAGGGAACATACAAGGAAAATTTCCCCATTTAGCCCCTTTCATGTGCAAATTTGTTTTGTCATCATTTTCTTGGTTCCTTGTAGTACAAGAGCATCATCACTTTGGTCCTCCTGGGTATGGATATTGTGACGCCCCAAAATCCGGGTATCTTTTAACCCGGCAGATGGTGTTACACGGTGCTACAGTTCACACAAACATTCAATTGAAATGCCTCAAAAGAACGAATATGTCTTATATATATTTCAAAATAATATTAACATTCCCCAGGTTCTTTATAACCGTTACACTTGTTCTTGTCATAATATTAAATATTATCGTTACAAACATATACTATTACATAGGTAATCTACGGGTTTGCCTTAGCCTTCCCTTTATCTTTGCCGGATCCTTCGGTCCGTTCGATCTTAGCTGCATTCATATGGTTCAAGCAAGAGTGAGCCTAACTAGCTCAGCAAGTACAACAATTCTAATAAAATGGCATGCTTGAAACATAGGAATCGTATATCTTCAATAACTGAACAATAGTTACGAAGTACTATCGATAATTCAAAATAGCACTTCTTTTCCTTCAAAACGTTTTACAATGACAATATTCAGTAAAACATCAATTCCAATCCAAAACCATGAGCATTTCATAATTTTTTTGAAAAGGACATCCCGACTCTAAGTCCGTAAGTCCGGCATAACTTATGAGCACGTCTAGGTGATCAGCCTATAGTACTCTATGTTGATCAACACTGCATTCATTAAACGTATGTACATTTAAGTTGTGGCAACCTCACGTGCCTGTCGTTAGATGACAAAACATTTTTGCATACTCAGTCTCCATTTGAAAACCACACCAACATAGTTTGGTAAAAAGTGATAATACTTTGATAGATTATAAGAAATCCAACATATCGTAAGTCTAGCCGAAAGGATTGGCTTTGACTTCATCAGACATAAGTTCATGCGTAAGAATACATGAATCATAAAGCTTTTCCAGATTGAACTGAAACAAGGGTTAGAACACTTGCCTTTAGCGTCTTCTACGGTTTATTACACATGCACTTTAAGTCTTTAAGGTCTCTACAGTAGATGATAGCATCACATAACATATTAGGTCATGAATAACATACATGTTTCCTAAAGAATCTTACCCTTCTTCTCAATCTAATTATGACTTATATTTGTTATTATTATTCCGACTTTTCGTTACATCGTTCTTACGTTCACATACAATTGATTTACTTCAACCATAAGTGATCATACCATGTCTTTAACAATGTAACAATTAAGTTGTAGTTCATTATTAATCAATTACCATTCATGCTCTACTTATAAACATTCTTCATTTTCAAAACCTTAAGGCTGGCGCTGCGGCGCCAGATTCCTTTCATTAAGCCACGTTGCAGCGCAAGTTATCAGTGGCTGAGGGTCGAGCCTGGCACTGCGGGCGCCACTCTTTGTTCCCTATGCCGCGCCGCGACTTGAAACTTTAGTAGGTTATGGCACTGCATGGCGCTGCAGCGCTACCAATATGTCTTGGGCTGGCGCCGCGACGCCAGCTCTGTGCACCAGAAATTTTTTACAGACTTTTTCTTTTGTGAGATTCCCGAGCTCATAACTTTATCGTTATAAGTCCGAATTGGCTTGTTCAAAAGCCGTTAGTTCACAAATCACATACTCTACGTGTTCATGCAAGAATTTTACATTTTTGACATCGTTAACTCAAAATTCACCTATTGGTTCATTTTTAACGAAAACGATAAATGTTCGTGAACGTTCAATGCTAGTTTCTTCGTTCTAAGTCAAAATTAGGTCATTTTTGAGTCCGTAACTCTATAATGCCAAATAAGACTTGTCTCCATCGAAAACCAACGTTTTCGAGCTCAATATCAAAATTCGACTTCCATTCTGAGAATTTCACGAATTCGACGATTATCTTCCAATCGCGTGAATTCCGGCATAACTTCGTTACTTATGATTTGTTCATCATTCCAAAGGGATTCAATCCATCAAATAGACATCTCAACCAACATATTACAACAACTTATTTTCATGTTAAGTTATGGCTTATTCTTCATGAATTTATAACTTATCAACGTATAAACTACTTATAGTTTCAATTCTTATGACTTATGATAATTTAAGTCCTTTAACTAACATCCCTACATCTTATTAACATACTAACTTCATTCAAGTTATAAATTTTACAAGTCCTTCCTTATTTAGGTTTGAACTACTTATTTATGACTTATACAGCTTAAATCCATTGATTAATCATTCTCTTTACTTATTAACATACATGTGCCATCACTTCTCTACCAAGCTATCATGGAAGAGATAGAAGATTATTGGACAATAGTCTTACCCTTGAAGAACTAGCTTTTCTTCTTCTTGAAGCAACTATGAAAGTCTAACTTATTTCTTGTTTATTCTCTCTAACACTTAAGCACTTTGTAAAGGAAAGTTGTTGGATGAAAAATGAACAAGCAAATAATGAAATCCAACTTGCTATTTATAGAAGTCTCTACGTTAGGGCAAAATGGACAAAAGCCAAATTCCACCTCCTTTGTAACCTCCTTACTATTCATTACTTAATCCCTAAGTATACTTGCTCTCCACATCAATTACTTGGCCACCACAACAAATCCTTGGTCACCACAACAATTATCCAATACTTTGGCACCAAGACCACCCATGGGTTGCCCCATGGATCACCCTAGTCCAATGGATCATTACATTGGGCTTAGGTTTAATTAGTTTAGCTTAATCTTTGGGCTTGTATTAAATTACTTTGGGCTTCACATTAACAAACACTTGGGCTTGCACATCTAATTCTATTGGAATATTCAATTGCTAAACAATCCTACTAGTCCATTTCATTTAACTAAAAGCCTTTTAACGTATATTATACGTATAATTCTCGTATTCTCACTCGTATACTAATTCATAATATACGGTATTCCATTATCCATACATACGCGTATAATACTTCGTATCATACTCGTATACGATACCTCGTACAATACATACGTATCATACGATTATTACATTAACTTCTAACGCTTGATTTTTCCTAACGTTCTCAATTTAAGTCCGCATGCGAAATATTACGTTTTTCATACTTGAATTATTATTACATAATCCATCTCACATCGATATTATATCATTACGTATTTCTCAGAAGTTCAAAAATAATTCCCGAGCAAAAAATTGATGAATAGTGTTTTTCGGAAAATTTCTCGAAAAACTTTTATTTTTGTCTTGAAAATTCAAACACTTTAATTCCTTCACGTAGTTAAATTACTACAACTTTCCGACGTTTCTAGGTTATGGAACGACATTCATCTTACTAACATATAATAATAACAAATAATATTAGTTTATTCATTATTAATCCAAATCAAATAGGTTTACAAATTGTTCGATTTTCTGGGGCGTTACAGATATTATAATTGTGATTATGATTATAATTGAATGCAAAGTTCTTTTTCTTCAATTACAGATGGCGATATTGAAGGATAAGGAAAGAGATATAGATGCTGATGATTTAGGTTCAGGCCCAAATACAATTGTGATATACACACATACGCACACCTTCTTCCCCAAACGAGAACATAATCAAACCAAATTAATTCATAAACCCAATCAATAAATGTTTTCCCTTTCTTAGTTCCAATTACCTACAAGGATCAAGTCTTTCCCAACAGTAAGAACAGTTACTCCAAGAACTGAATTTGAAACCAACACAACCAATAACCTTAAATTACTCATGTAAAATAATATCAAACACCAAATAGGGACTGTAATGGGACTGTACCTAGTATTTGAGACGGTCCATAACCCCATTATATATATAACTTTTTTCATTAATATTCATTAGAGGCTAACACACCTTGGTACTTGTTCATATATTTATATTCACAAACATTGACATGCATATTGAACACTTTTTTGTGACATTCTTATTGTGAAAAATTATGGTACATTCATTAGTATTTATGTCATAATTTTACATTATTATATATTGCAATGAGACAGTTAGTTAATTAGATAACTTAATATAACAAACTTGTAATTAACATGACTAAAATTAAGGTCATCTTTCTTGTACTATAGATACATGCATTGTAATGGTTCACTTTACAATATTCTAGTTTGCAGGTATCTAGCAGGAAAAGAATTTTATAAACAATATTCAGCCATAAATTAACTAGACTATTTAGTATAAGATTTTTGTCTTTTTAGATTTGAAACTTCATAAGAGAACCTCATAAATTAAAAGATAGCAATATATATATATATATATATATATATATATATATATATATATATATATATATCAATTAAACTTTACGAAGTATATATATGTGCAAATTAAGGCAATCCACGAAACTAGATCTCTCATCTGAAACTAAATCAAAAGCAATTCTATATTTTAAACTAATCTGCATAGCATATTAAGCATCGAAATCATGTAAATTTTCAATAGGTGGCTTAATCATCATACCAAATTAATGTATTCCAACACACATAGAACGCATGTACTTCTTCTTGATCTTTGACCCTTTAACATAAAGTACAACGATCTTATAGATTAACTACATTTAGCCCAATTGATTATCTCTTATTTATTACACTTGATTCCTTCATCTAAATAATTAACTTTACTCAGTAGTATATCTTTTCATTAGAGCATTTCACCAAACAGCTTATATGCACCATGTCAGATAACTCTAAAATATCAAAAAGTAACGTGAATTACCTTAGCGAATTATGTGCACAAAAATTAACAATTTTTGAAATAGAAAACTCAATCTGAAAGGGATGTGAATTAACAAAATGAAGAAAACTCACCGTACATCTATATCAATCTTAGTTATGGGTCGATTTCTTGGGTTCCTTTGTTCTCAACCAAGACCATATCGAACTTAGTCGATCCTTCATGTCTAGAGGTTATCCTTCTTAAAGGCTATCCATCATCCATTGAAATCTTCATTAAATGACTCATAAAAAATTTGCAAAAACAGTCCATCCATTAGTCAAAAATAGGAGAACAGATTGATGAGTGCATATTATTCATTTATTTTGATTCTTTTATATTTAGTTTTATTACATGTTTCATGTGTATATGAGCTTATTAAGGTGTTTAATGATTTCAGGAAGAATTGGAGCTGAAATGAGAAAAAAGGGAAAATTGCGGGGTTTTTAGCATTAAGTTGGATGCATAGTCTTGGCTTGAGACTTGGATTTTATTGTAGAGCTCTTCCTTAGCTTTTCGGAACATCTTAAATCGTTCAAATCGGAGTACATATGAAAAAGTTATGATCTTTTTACCAGACGGAAGTTGAACCTCAAAGTTTCGAAGATCTAATTTGCATAGTAGTCACTTGGAGCCTGATTTCGACCTTGATTCAGATTGAATCTATCAACTCTTAAAGAACGAAAGTTGTAGATCTCATCGATATCTTCGTTTCGATAGGTAGCAGACCCCGTAACTCTTCACGGATCAAAAGTTATACTCGTTTTACCAAAGGACGTTGCAGTAGAAAATGGAAATTTGCCCCAGCGAATTTGAGCGCGAAAATTAAAAAATGTTGGATTTTTGGAAAGTTTCTAAATGAAGATTTCAACATGGAATGAGATTATTATTTCTATTAGCTTTAGGATTTCCTTTAGACAAAGATTTATTTCCAAATTAGATTTTATTTTTTATGAAAATTAGTGTGATTTGTAATTTCTTTTAGGATTTGGATTTCTACTTCCCATAGAATTTAGGACTTTGTCTAGCACTATAAATATAGGATGATAGTCAGGGTTTTAATCATTCAATCATCTACTACATTCTCTCATCTACAACATTGGAGGATTGAAGACATGAGCTAAGTTCTTTTTATTCAGTTCTAAGGAATGTTGAACCTTATTTATAATTAATGGTTATTTATTCATTCTCACATGAAATTCATTCTTGATAATCTGATTTAATTTCTGAATGCTATTTGGTTTAACTGATTTGATTTCTGCAGGATTAAGTTGGTTAACGAATATCATATACTAGATCAAGGAATAATATTACGTGTAATTGATATTGTTTCTAATCACAAGTAGTAATTAGTAATACCTGATTGTGGACAAGCTTTTGAGTATTGCTATGATTATCAGAAGACAAGTTAAACAATCCGAGCTTATGTGTTTGTTGCTTGGAATAGTCTAATTCTCTAGTTCTTAATGTTGTTGTTATATTAAATCTAGAGAGCTTGTTCTAGGTTATATAATTGTTAGAATCTTGTGAAGAGCTTGTTTCATTGAGTGACAATCTAAGGAGAGTTTCAGGTAGCAGAGCTTGTTGTTACCTAGGGCTATTAGTTTCATTAAAGGGTAAATAATGTTACACTTGATTAATCTATTATTGTAAAAAGGTGATACTGAACTGAAGAACTAAAGTTTTTTATTCATTGTTTATTCTTATTAGTTTATTCTTGTTAATTTATTTATTTATTTAATTCAAAATCTCCTTTTCATCAGAAATCATAGGATAACTATAAAACAAATCACTCTATGTGGGATCTATCCTTGCTTACTACTGTGCTAATTGTTTGAATTTGTAAAGTAAAAGTGAGGTTAATTTAGGAGTGTAAACGACAGCTCTCAAATTTTGGCGTCGTTGTCGGGGAGTGTTATTTGTTTTTGTTTATTCTTTGTTTTCGTTTATTTTTATTATTTTCTTTTTCTTTTTATTTTATAACTGAATCCTCTAACTTTATTGACTTAAATTTTGATCAAGAGATAGAGAAAACTACATATACAAAAGAAGCTCTTGTTCCATCACTTGAAGTGGAAGAGATGGTGGTGCCACACAATAACAGAACTTTGAAAGAACTGGCTACTCCTGATTTGACTCAACCATCTTTTTGTATTGAGTATCCTATTTTAGATGTTGCTTTTGAACTTAACTCTAGAGTAATTCATTATTTACCTACTTTTCGTGGTCTTATAGGTGAAAATCCATATAAGCATCTAAAGGAGTTCCATGTGGTGTGTGCCACGATGAAAGCACAAGGAGTGCCAGAGGAGCAGATCAAGCTTAGACTTTTTTTTCATTCTCTTTAGCAGATTGGCTAAAGACTGGTTATACTATCTACCTTCAGGATCAATACGATCATGGACTGATATGCAAAGGTTATTCTTGGAGAGATATTTTCCTGCATCAAGAGTTACCGATATAAGAAAGGAGATATGTGGAATCTGGCAATTTAATGGAGAGAATCTCTATGAGTATTGGGAAAGGTTCAAGAAGTTGTGTTTCAGTTGTCCACCTCATGGAATTGATGAACATTACTTGATCCAGTACTTCTATGAGGGGTTGCTACCAATGGAAAGAAGCATGATTGATGCAGCAAGTGGAGGAGCACTGGTAGACAAGACTCCAGAAGCGGTAAGGAACTTAATTGCAAACATGGCAGCTAACTCACAGCAGTATGGAACTAAGATGGATCACACACCACAAAGGGTAAATAGGGTAAGCACGATAGACTTAGAGTAGTAGATTTCTGATTTAACTGCTTTGGTTCGACAAATGGCTTCAAGGAATATGCAAGGTATTCAGCAAGCTCAACCTCAGTACCACACAAAAAACCAAGAAGTACTTGTCAATTCTGGGACATCTATGGAGGATATGTTCAAGGCATTCATGAACGAAACACAACCGTTCATGATTCAGACATAGCAATTCCAGTAGGAGACAAGAACTTCTGTTCAAGATCTGAGGGACCAAGTTGGTCAACTTGCAACCACAGTAGGAAGGTCACTTTCTCAAACTGTTGAAAATGTAAGTGCCATAGCATTGAGACGTAGTGCAGAGGATCAGTAACAAGAAAAGTCAATACAAAGCAAGTCCGACAATAGTGAAATAGGCAGCAGTGATGTACTCAAGCGCAAATTTTCACCTCTTTTAGCTTATGAATCGAAACTACCTTTTCCCCAAGTTCTAATAAGGAATTAGAAAGTTGGAAAAAATTCAACGTGGTATACTGAGTCTAATGAAAAATTCTTTAAAGAAATAGCGAATAGGGAACAAGAACTTAAAGATAATAAGGAGTTCACTAGTGGAAACCATTTGGATGTGCTCGAGACTACTGCTAAATTTGAAGAAATCAGGTATTCAAAGTCTGAAAAGGATGAACAAGAGGTAGAGATGGAATAATTAATAATTCCTGTAGATTTCTATAAGGAGGACACAGATGATGATACTTTCCTTGTAACAACAACAAAACACTACATAATACATACCATAGGACCTTAACTATGGAATTGGATGAGACACATGTCTAGTTCAGCATATATGAAGTTAAAAGGTATCTTAGTAATATTAATTTTATTTTTTTTACTGATGTTGTTGACTCTATAGTGCAGGAATCTCTTGAGCAAATATACAAGGAGGATTTGAGGGCTAGAATGGAGCAAAATTAGGATCTGAAGGATGCTCCTAATGAAGAATTAAAGTTGTTACCAGTCCACTTGAAGTACACAAGTCTAATTACATAGGATGAGAGGGATGATGTCAAGCCAAAGATGTTAAACACGGGTAGCTGCTTGGGAGGCAACCCAAGATCTCAGATTTGATATTTCTATCCCTTTATTTTATTATATTTTAATTTTTTTAGTTGCATGTTAGCTAGTAGTTCTTTCTTCTATGCATGATTTTCTTACATTGGGCTAATGTAAGGTTTGAGTGTGGGGGGAGATTTAGGTTTTTATTTTATTTAGGAATATTGATATGATTTTGATGGGGAATTTGAAAAATTGATGCTTTTGAAATTTTTAAAAAATTTTGGTTTCATGATTCTATTTGGCTATGTGTTAAAAGGTTAAAGTCAAAAATTGAGAATTAATACTGAATTTTAGAATCTATTTAATGCTTAGTTAGTTAATGAATGATGAATACTAAACCATGATCCATAGTAATTGATTTGAATTGAATTTGTGATACATGAGTACTTGAATATGAGAAGGATGTTTATTTGGCTAAGTTATTTGTAGAGTTCTCTATGTGCACTGATTTCACGACTTAAAACTGTTTAACTTGCTTATGTTGTTGCAGAACCATGTGAAAAAAATGATGAATGAAAAAAAAAGAAGGAAAAAATGAAAATTGAAAATATGCTTCAATGTCTATTGTGCAAAATAATTGGATATCCAAGCATCGATATTCACGTTAAAAAGTGTGATGGATAAAAACAGCTTGACTAGTCGACTTTTTTGGCCTTTGTTACTTGAATAAGTAAGCCTTAGGGGTGTCTCTACACCTAGCACCCTAAGATCATTTGGTTTGGGAGTCGTTGGTGGAAAGTTCACTAATGGGTAACTCTGAAAAGCCTAAGAAAAGGAGACATTGCACATGTCAAGAAAAAAATACGAGAAAAACATGAAAATACATTCATTTGTGCTAAAGAAAAGGTTCTATGAAAAAAATTAAAAAACAAGGAAAATTTGTTCTTGGTTGTGAGTCAGTGTACACGGTTTTTGTTCCATAATACCAAGTTGAGTAAGTATGTGAACTGTAGAAAAGTTTCTTTTGCGGTTACAGGTTGGTTTGATGAAGTTCGTTGGTGAAATGGTAAGGTTGTTCATTATGAGTTAAATGATGAGACATTGATTAGATTTCTGTGAGTTTAGTATTAAATGTCATGATTTGTATCTTGAAATCTTTTGACAAAATGGTTAAATAGAATTTTTTTGGAAATCAAACTTTTGGTTTACACGATGACGTGTAAAGGCTAAGTGTGGACGAATTTGATGAGTGCATATTATTCATTTATTTTGATGCTTTTATATTTAGTTTTATTGCATGTTTCATGTGTATATGAGCTTATTAAGGTGTTTAATGATTTCAGGAAGAATTGGAACTGAAATGAGGAAAAAGGAAAAGTTGCAGGGTTTTTAGCATTAAGTCGGATGCATGGTCTTGGCTTGAGAGTTGGATTTTATTGTAGAGCTCTTCCTTAGTTTTCTGGAACATCTTGAATCGTCCCAATCGGAGTTCATATGAAAAAGTTATGATCTTTTTACCAGACGGAAGTTGAACCTCAAAGTTTCGAAGTTTCAATTTGCATAGCAGTCACTTGGAGCCTGATTTCGACCTTGATCCAGACATAATCTATCAAATCTCAAAGAATAAAAGTTGTAGATCTCGTCGATATCTTTGTTTTGATAGGTAGCAGGCCCCGTAACTTCCCCTAGATCAAACGTTATGCTTGTTTTACCAAAGGACGTCGCAGCAGAAAATGAAAATTCGCCCCAGCGAATTTAAGCGCGAAATTTTGAAAATCTTTGATTTTTGAAAAGTTTCTAAATGCAGATTTTGGAATATTTCAACATGGAATGGGATTATTATTTCTATTAGCTTTAGGATTTCCTTTAGACAAATTTTTTTTCCAAATTTGATTCTATTTCTTTATGGAAATTAATGTGATTTGTAATTCCTTTTAGGATTTGGATTTCTACTTCCCATAGGATTTAAGACTTTGTCTAGCACTATAAATAGAGGATGATAGTCAGAGTTTTATTCATTCAATCATCTACTACATTCTCTCATCTACAATATTGGAGGATTGAAGACATGAGCTATGTTCTTTTTATTCAGTTCTAAGAGATGTTGAACCTTATTTATAATTAATGGTTAATTGAGTATTCATTATTTATTCCTTCTCACATGAAATTCATTCTTGATAATCTGATTTAATTTCTGAATGCTATTTGGTTTAACTGATTTGATTTATGCAGGATTGAGTTAGTTAACGAATATCATATGCTAGATCAAGGAATAATAAGACGTGTAATTGATATTGTTTCTAATCACAAGTACTAATTAGTAATACCTAATTGTGGACAAGCTTTTGAGTATTGCTATGATTATCAGAAGACATGTTAAACTATCTGAGCTTATATGTTTGTTGCTTGGAATAGTCTAATTCCCTAGTTCTTAATGCTGCTGTTATATTAAATGTAGAGAGTTTGTTCTAGGTTATATAATTGTTAGAATTTTGTGAAGAGCTTGTTTCATTGAGTGACAATCTAAGGGGAGTTTCGGGTAGAAGAGCTTGTTGTTACCTAGGGCTATTAGTTTCATTGAAGGGTAAATAATGTTACACTTGATTAATCTATTATTGTAAAAATGTGATACTGAACTGAAGAACTGAAGCTTTTTATTCATTGTTTATTCTTGTTAATTTATTTATTTAATTCAAAATCTCCTTTTCATTAGAAATCATAGGATAACTATAAACAAATCACTCTCTGTGGGATCGATCCTTGCTTACTACTGTGCTAATTGTTTGAATTTGTAAAGTGAAAGTGAGGTTAATTTAGGAGTGTAAATGACAGCTCCCACAGATTTTGGTTCAAAGATGAGTAGTTTTGGGAAAAAGTAGAGAGAAGAAATCCAAATTGGTAGAGAAGAAACCCAAATTGGTATAGATGAAACCTAGTTAGCACATCTCTCTAATTGAAATATCGAATTTTGGCTAAGGAAGAGATGTGAATTTTGGCTTTCAAGACCACGCACACACGTAATTGAGGGAGTACTCTGTTCCAAAAAAAAGAGTGATAACATTTTAAAAAAACAACTCTTTTAGTAGTAATATTATATATAAAATTATTATTTCAAAAACTTAAAGATAAATCAAAATTTAAATTTTAGGATATTATAAATTAATTTTAACAAATTAAAATATAACTCTTTTATAGAACCAAAAAGTAATATTCTAACATTTGTAATCTATTCGACAAAAAGAGTCATAATTATTATAATTTTTTTTATTGTCAATTATTTAAATTGTTGGAACTTAATATTTTTATTAATAAAATTAATATTGTAAATTACTTAATAATTATTATTAAGAATAAAATTTCTATTAAAACATTAATTACATACAATTTTGATTGTAGTATATTATAAATTAAAGAACAAACTTTAACTTAACTCTTTCTGTAGAACATATTAGCATTTTTTTTCTGGCATTTGTGCTCTATTCGACAAAAGAGTGTCATTATTTTTTTTGTCATGATACATGTATGAAATTTTAAAGTTTAACGTAATGTAAAATTATTTATTTTATAGTTTATTAAAAGAAATAGTCGATATTGTAAGTTACTTAAAAAGTGTTATTAAAAGTAAATTTATTACTATAAAAAATTTAATGTATTTATATTACAATTTATATTCAAAATAATTAATTCTTAAAAAAATTATTTAGAACAAAATAGTGACCAATTTTATCTCTCGCAAAAAACCTCTGAACAATAACATATAGTGAGTAATAATTCCTTCATTAATTACT
The DNA here is from genome assembly GCA_016801055.1 of Panax notoginseng. Lineage (NCBI taxonomy): Eukaryota > Viridiplantae > Streptophyta > Magnoliopsida > Apiales > Araliaceae > Panax > Panax notoginseng. The sequence goes on from CM029016.1 coordinate 54,110,293, forward strand.
TTTTTTCTCGCAAATTTTCATCATAAATTGGTGCCAAATATCCTTCTACCACCTCAATTTTGCGAGGAAAAAAAATATAAATTGTGGAGGATGTTTCTTTCGCGAATAACTATATTGTCACAACATTTTTTTCCTTCACTGTTACTTCGCTAGAAAACTACTCATGTGAAGGAATGAATTCCTTCACAAAATTTCCTTCACTACATCCCTAATTTCTTAAAGTGTTTGATTCGGGTGCTACCTGTTCCTTTGTGTTTGAAGAATTTGCTAGACAACTAAACATACCCCATAAACGCTTAGAAAGTTCGTTGAACATAGAGATTGCGAATAAGTAAGTAATTCCCGTAGAATTTGTTTTTTGAAACTATTGTGCAACCATTAGAGGACACAAACTAAACGTAGACTTAATTCTGATTAGACTAGGAGAGTTTGATGTGATATTAGGAATGAATTGGTTATCCAGCCACGCTGCGATAATCGATTGTCAAAAGAAAATGTGAACCTTCAGACTTGAAATCGGTCTAAGGTAATATTTTATGGTAGCTCATCGCTCAAGCAATCGTGTTGCCTTACGATGATGCATGCCAAGAAATTGTTAAAGAAAGGATGTGTAGGTTATTTAGCCTATATAGTGGATACTCAAAAAAAGGGAGTAGAAATGAAGAATATATCGATAGTCAAAGATTTTCACGATGTGTTTCCAGACGATCTTCCTAGTCTTCCGTCAGATAGAGAAATTGAATTCATAATAGACTTAGCATCGGGAACTGCACCAATTTCGAAAGCCCCATATCGTATGGCGCCAGTAGAAATGAAGGAATTGATGATACAATTGCAAGAGTTGCTAGATAAGGGTTACATTCGGCCAAGTGTGTCTCCTTGGGGAGCACCAGTGTTGTTTGTAAAGAAAAATGATGGATCGATGAGACTCTGTATCGACTATCGAGAGTTGAACCGAGTGACGATTAAGAATAGATATTTGTTGCCAAGGATAGACGACCTTTTCGATCAACTGAAGGTAGCGAAGTGTTTTTCCAAGATAGACTTACGAACGGGTTATCATCAGTTGAAGGTGCGAGAGGATGACATACCAAAGACAGCAGTTCGAACTCGTTACGGACATCACAAATTTCTAGTGATGTCACTTGGGTTAACTAATGCTCCGGCAGCATTCATGGACTTGATGAACTGAGTTTTCAAGCCATATTTAGATAAGTTTATAGTTGTATTTATCAACGACATTTTGATTTATTCAAAGACTAAGGAAGAACACGCCGAGCACCTGAAGATGGTATTGGAAGCATTGAGAAGGGAAAAGATGTACGCTAAATTTTTGAAATATGAATTTTGGATGGAGAAGGTTCAGTTTTTAGGACACGTAATAGATCAAAATGGAATTTTCGTGGATCCTGCAAAAGTGGAGGCGGTAAGTAACTGGGAACAACCGAAGATGCCAATAGAAGTAAGTAGTTTTTTAAGATTAGCCGGGTACTATCGAAGATTTATCCAAGATTTTTCTAAGATAGCAACCTCGCTGACCAATTTAACGAGGAGGTTGAGTGAGGCGCATGTATTATCATTACCAGATGATACGGGAGGATTTGTGGTGTATAGTGATGCGTCACAAAGAGGAATTGGTATTGGATAAAATCAAATTACGCACAACACGCAAGTATACGTGGTCAATAAGTAATAAAGTTTAAGTAGAGTATCGTTCCCACGAGGAATTGTTTAATACAAAATCACCAAGTACTAACCCGTAACCAACTCAGTCTTATTTAAACGAATAAATTTCAATTTATAAGTAAACAATTTCTAATTACCACTAGTTAAATTAAGATTACGGAGATTTAAGATCACAACTTCACTTATTGCTTTATTTAAGTTAACACACTTCTCATTAAGTATTCTCTATTCTGAATTGTTAATCAAGAACATTAAAGCAGATAAAACCACCTCTCGATGCATAATACCCATACTCACTTAAATTCACAGATGATAGAATTAAGCAAGACACCCTAATTAACTAATCCAATATATCTCTATGTGAATTACAATTAAAAAAGATTTAAAGCATAAGTTCTCTATAAGATTACATATGGCGTAAAGACATATCTCTATCCTAAACATGAATCATGAATTCCATCTATGCAGAAATCACAAACACATGACATCATGATCAGATCTAAACATATACTTCATCTCTCGAGTTCATATAGATTATCACGGTAATTGATGGCCAATCAATTAAACAATTAAGTCCAAATCACAATAGACAATTCTCACAATAGAACATAATAATTGATAGCGAAGCATATCAAAATAAATTACACAATAAGATCCATTGTAATCTCAAACAAAGAATTAGTTCATTGAATTAAAACTAAGAATCCACACTTGAATACACATTAAAATATAATGATAAGAGTAGAGTAAAGAATAAATCTGTTGTCAACATATCTTCATCTTCCTCAAGCTCCTCCTCTTGATCTTCAATGGTCTCTAAGTTGCTTCAATCTCCAACTCTAATAAGAACTAGGGTTTTGCTCCTAATCTACTCTAATATAATCTAATGGAATCCTTCAAAACTAGACTATATATCCTCTCTTTTATGTCTCTCATCATGTATTTATAGTTCTAATGGATACCCTAGCAAGTTAGGCAACTAAGAATCCTATTTTAGCTCAAATTGGACACCAAATAACCCAAAATAACTGTCCTTTTTGCCGATCGACGTGCCCCACGCTGTTCCTAGGCCATTTTGGGCATGCCCCGTGCTACTGTAGCAGAGATTATGGTGGCCCGACGAGCCCCGCGCTACTCGTAGTTCATTTATAGCGCGGGCCGCGCTACTCTATTTTCTGCTGCGACGTCCTTTGGTAAAACAGGCATAAGTTTTGATCCGCTAGGAGTTACGGGGTCTGCCACCTATCAAATAGAAGATATCGACGAGATCTACAACTTTCATTCATTGAGGATTGACAAAATCCATCCAGATCAAAGCAGAAATCGAGCTTAAAGTAGATGCTATGTAAATGGCAAGCATGACAACTCTTAATTTTGATCTTTGTTGATAAAAAGGCCGTAACTCTCGCATCCGAACTTCGATTGGGATGATTCAAGATGTTATGGAAATCTAAGAAGTAGATCTATAATAAAATCCAAGTTCTAAGCCAAGAACATGCATCCCACTTGGTGTTAAAAGCCCCGAAATCTTCCCTTCTTGCACTTGCTTGCATATTTTTGTCCACAAGATGTTTGAATTGCTTTTCCTTGCTCCTTCATGCCCATATCGTGTCATAGCCTACAAAATAACATAAAATGTATAAAATGAACACACAATGCATGCAAAGTAACTATAAAATATAGGTTTAAGCAACTAATTCAAGTAATAGATACCGAATAAGTAGGTATAAAATCTACTTATCAAATACCCCCAAACTTAAACCGTTACTTGTCCTCAAGCAAAAACACAAAATAACAATGCTATGTAATGCAACTAATCTACATGCCTACGAATCCAGCAGTAATGACAGAAACAAGTCTATTCAACCGACCTTAAAGAAATTAAGTAAACATGATAATACATCATATCAAAACAAATCATTAACTTCCCAATCAATCATCAAATCTTAGACTTTTATCACTAATATAGTGTGTGTGTGTGTGTGTGTGCTCCACAACAATATTAACTTATATAAAATCAAATGTAACACATAATAAGTCTCTTCGAAGGTATCATACAGTGTAAACTCAAGAAATCTAAAAATAAGCTAGATCCAACTAAAATCAAATAATTACCAATATCGAGGGTTAACATATGATACTTATGCTTTATTTTTTATCTACGGGGGCTTTTTCCTCTTATTTCCCGTTGTATTCATTTTTTTCTTTTGGTTTATATACACATAACTATGCAATGTCTTATTCCCTTAGGCTTTTCAGTGCTACCTTAACGAGCTTTCGACTAACGACTCCCAGACCATTAAGACCTTAAGGCGCTAGGTGTAAAGACAATCCCCTCGGGCTTACTTACTCAAGTAAAAAAGGCCACAAAACTAGACAAGCACGCCACGATGTTTATTCATACTTTCTTTTTTTTTTCTTTTTTTATAGCTTATATACCCCAAATATTCTCCCAAACTTAGGTTCTTGTCTAACTTTAGTCATCACTACTTATTCTTGTCATTCTTTCATTCAAACTAGCATTATTCTTTAGAGTCTCATTATGTATCAATTTAAACTCAATCAATCAATAAGTTATTTTTATTGTGTTATCCTTATTATACCAGTTTCAAACAGAACAAGACTCAATTCATAACAAGAAATCACATCAAAGCTCTAATAGTCAGTACTATACTTGTCTACCCAATTCCAATCTCATCATTGGCCAAAACAAACTATAAATATCAAACAGCTGGACTCATGCAAGATGTACTAAATACTATATAAGCATAGTAAATTAACTACTAATTTTTTAATTTTTTAATTTCAAGAAACTAAATGCAAAAACTAAATGTAACTATATGAACTACAATGTAAATAACTAACTATATGTAATACGACACTAAAATGCCCCCCAAACTTAAACTAGACATTGTCCTCAATGGCTGAAATAGGAAAAATTAAAAGAGATGACTTCCCTGAAAATACAACATTTTCCTCCTTGTCTGCTAAGTCTGAAGAATAAGCCAGACACATTGAAATAAATCGGGAACCACACTTGAGTTGGACTTGACTAACATTGCAATTAAAACACTTTAAACGCCTGGGATTTTTGAGCGGTGCGGCCCGTACCGTATGTATGCCTGAGATGGGGCGGCCCGCGCTATGGAGTCAATGGGTTCTGGAGTAGTAGCTTGCCCCATGCCTCTTGTATGCTTGATATGGCGCACCCCGAGCTATGGGATCGGCGAATTGACGTGGCCCGCATTGGAAGGTCAGTAGCTTTGTGAGGTGCTCCCGCGCCCCGCGCCGTGTCTGTGCGTTAGGTGGCGCGGCCCGCGCTATAGGGCCAATAGCTTGGTGACTCTCTTTTTCTTTCCTTACCTACGAGCATACCATTATAGAGTCATTATTCGTTGAAAACTAAATATTTGAGCTAGACTATAAACTAAAATATAAAGAATAAATAAGGAAGAAAAGGTTTAGAGCTTGGGTTGCCTCCCAAGTAGCGCTAGTTTTAACGTCGTAAGCCCGACTTTGTCTGGTCAGCACTATCCAATTCCTCTTCGATAATTGAGGAACCCTCCATCCAGCATAAATAATATAGCTTTTGGTAGGTTCCCATTTGTGATGGCCAATGCATCAAAGTCACCTAGCATGCTCTGATTTGGTATGATCTCAATCAAGAGCGTCCCACAGCTAGATGTTTTCTCCATTGTGTATGTGATCACTTTGGGGTATGGAAGCTTGTCACACACAATGCGCTCTTCGTCTATCTTTTCTTTCTCGTCCCACCATGGATTCAAAATTGTACTCGCTCTTATGTCATCAAGAGCTTCACCGACGACATGACTACTAAGTGGGCATGATTTTACAAATCTGACTAACTCTTTGATTTGTGGTGGAGACCCATTTAGATCTTCGTCGACCTCTATTTCATTATCCCCAATTGTCTCCACACTTTCGATATCTTGTGGGTCATCCAGTCGTAAATTTAGTTCGGGTTCTCCGTCAGTTTCATCATCCATGTCATAAAGCCAAGTGTTTGGAGGAAGGTTGCTTACGGCTTTGGTCATTTGCTCTATCTGATCCGCAAGATTTTGAATTGACCTCGCTTGATTACTCATCTTCTCCTCATTTGCTATGAACTTGGATAATAATTCCCCCAGCCTTGAATTTTCTATTTCAGTCTCAGAAGCCAGGTATTGCGGACCATTGGTTGAGGTAGTGACGAGTTGTTCCATCCGATTATTAAAATTTTAGGTTGACAGCTCTTGGCTAATGCTCATCTCCTCTAGGTTTGCTATGGCCTGCAATATTACATCCCACGGATTTAGCTTTTCTACTTGTGGCAATGGAGGTGGACATGAAAATTCTGGTGTGTATGATGGATTTGGAGCGTAATATTGGTCATCATAAATGTAGCTCCCTGAAGAATCCGGGTGATACCCCCAATCTCGGTGATAGTTAGGCTTAGCATATTTGTTGAGGTAATCACCATTATATGGTATCGGCTCAAAACTGACGGTGCATTGATGACTCAGATGATTTCTAGCACAATAATCACAAGTAACCGCTACACTTTGACGACGTTATGCTACAAAAGCGTCCAACTTCCTCAAAAGTATCTCAATCTGTGCTGACAATGCAAAAAATGCATTGAGTCCATCAATTCCTATGTCCCTTGGTGGAGTCATATTTGTATACGGCCATTGATAATTAAATTCCGCCATGGTACCTGAAAAGAAAGAAAAATAGGAAGAGAATTAAATTAAAAGGAAAAAAAATGTTTAAATTAAGACTAATTTGATTGAAGCTAATATTGGCAAAAATATATTAACTAATTCCCCAGCAACGACGCCAAAAACTTATTGAGTAAAATCTAATTACGCACAACACGCAAGTATACGTGGTCAATAAGTAATAAAGTTTAAGTAGAGTATCGTTCCCATGAGGAATTGTTTAATAAAAAAATCACCAAGTACTAACCCGTAACCAACTCAATCTTATTTAAACGAATGAATTTCAATTTATAAGTAAACAAATTCTAATTACCACTAGTTAAATTAAGATTACGGAGATTTAAAATCACAACTTCACTTATTATTTTATTTAAGTTAACACACTTCTCATCAATTATTCTCTATCCTGAATTGTTAATCAAGAACATTAAAGTAGATAAAATCACCTCTCGATGCATAATACCCATACTCACTTAAATCCACAGATGATAGAATTAAGCAAGACACCCTAATTAACTAATTCACTATATCTCTATGTGAATTACAATTAAAAAAGATTTAAAGCACAAGTTCTCTATAAGATTACATATGGCGTAAAGGCATATCTCTATCCTAAACACGAATCATAAATTCCATCTATGCAGAAATCACAAACACATGCCATCATGATCAGATCTAAACCTATACTTCATCTCTCGAGTTCATATAGATTATCACGGTAATTGATGGCCAATTAATTAAACAATTAAGTCCAAATCACAATAGACAATTCTCACGATAGAACATAATAATTGATAGTGAAGCATATCAAAATAAATTACACAATAAGATCCATTGTAATCTCAAACAAAGAATTATTTCATTGAATTAAAACTAAGAATACACACTTGAATACACATTAAAAGATAAAGATAAGAGTAGAATAAAGAATAAATCTGTTGTCAGCAAATCTTCATCTTTCTTAAGTTCCTCCTCTTGATTTTCAATGGTCTCCAAGTTGCTTCAATCTCCAACTCTAATAAGAACTAGGGTTTTGCTACTAATCTACTCTAATCTAATTTAATGGAATCCTTCAAAACTAGCCTATATATCCCCTCTTTTATGTCTCTCATCATATATTTATAGTTCTAATGGATACCCTAGCGAGTTAGGCAACTAAGAATCCTATTTTAGCTCAAATTGGACACCAAATAACCCAAAACAACTGTCCTCTCCACCGATCAGCACGCCCCATGATGTTCTTAGGCTATTTTGGGCACGCCTCGCGCTACTGTAGCAGATATTCTGGTGGCCCGACGTGCCCCACGCTACTCGTAGTTCATTTATAGCGCGGGTCGCGCTACTCTGTTTTCTGCTGGGTCGTCCTTTGGTAAAACAGGCATAAGTTTTGATCCGCTAGGAGTTACGGGGTCTGCCACCTATCAAATCAAAGATATCGACGAGATCTACAACTTTTATTTTTTGAGGATTGACAGATTCCATCCGAACCAAAGCAGAAATTGAGCTTGAAGTAGATTCTATGTAAATGGCAAGCATGACAACTCTTAACTTTGATTTTTGTTGATAAAAAGGTCGTAACTCTCGCATCCGAACTTTGATTGGGATGATTCAAGATGTTATGGAAAGCTAAGAAGTAGATCTACAATAAAATCCAAGTTCCAAGCCAAGAACATGCATCCCACTTGGTGTTAAAAGTCCTACAATATTCCCTTCTTGCACTTGCTTGCATATTTTTGTCCAAAAGATGTTTGATTTGCTTTTCCTTGCTCCTTCATGCCCATGTCGTGTCATAGCCTACAAAATAACATAAAATATATGAAATGAACACATAATGCATGCAAAGTAACTATAAAACATAGGTTTAAACAACTAATTCAAGTAATATATTCCGGATAAGTAGGTATAAAACCTACTTATCACTTGGTTGTGTGTTAATGCAACATGGCAAGGTCATTGCGTATGCGTCACGACAGTTGAAGGATTTTGAAACACGATACCCTACTCATGACTTGGAGTTAGCAGCGGTAGTTTTTGCGTTAAAGATTTGGAGGCATTATTTGTATGGAGAAAAATGAGAGATATACACGGACAACAAGAGTCTGAAATATATCTTCACACAGAAGGAGTTGAATATGTGACAAAGAAGGTGGTTAGAATTAAACAAGGATTACGACTGCGAAATTCTTTATCACCTGGGAAAAGCAAATATAATTACCGACGCTTTGTGTAGAAAAGGAAGGGAGATGTTATTCAAATTGACAACTCAAGAGGAATTAATAAGAGAAATGGAAAAGTTGGAAATAGAGGTGGAAGAAACGAAAGAAGCGGAAGAAAATTTTTTCGTGATGGGAGCTCACCTGACGTTATTGGATAGAATAAAGGAAGCACAAGAGAAAGAGGAAGAATGTGAGAAGATAAGGAAGAGAATATTAGAAAATGAGGAAGAAAAGTTCAAAGTGGATAAGGACGGTATATTGAGATTTGATGGTCGAGTATAGGTGCCAGCTATAACCGAACTGAGAGAGGAAATCTTACACGAAGTACACAATACGACGTATTCTGTTCAACCAGGGGACACAAAGATGTATCGAGATCTTTGACACCACTTTTGGTGGCCTAATTTGAAAAGAGAAGTTACAGAATGCATTAGTAGATGCCTTATTTGTCAAAGAGTCAAAGCAGAACATCAGAGACCAAGTGGACTACTTCAACCACTGAAAATATCATAATGGAAAAGGGAGCACATTACGATGGACTTCGTGGTTGCACTTCCGAACACACAGAAGGGTTATGATGCCATTTGGGTTATCGTGGACCGAGTGACAAAAATAGCTCATTTTATTCCCATCAAGATCCGATTCAATTAGAACCAGTTAGCAAATTTATATGTAAAGGAAATCGTATCGCGACATGGAGTGCCGGTGTCGATTATCTCCGATCGAGATACGCGTTTCACGTCAAAATTCTGGAAAAGTTTGCAGGAACAAATGGGAACTCAGTTGAGATTAAGTACAGCTTATCACCCACAAAATGATGGGCAGAGTGAACGAACCATACAAATGTTGGAGGACATACTTAGAGCTTGTGTGATGGACTTCAAGGGGAATTGGGATGACCACTTACCATTGGTAGAATTCCCTTACAATAATAGCTATCATGCGAGTATCGGTATGTCACCATATGAAGCTCTTTACAGGAGAAAGTGTAGAACACAATTGTGTTGGGATGAAGTCGGAGAACGACAACTTTTGGGACCAGAATTAGTTCAACAAACGGCCGACGTGGTAACAACGATAAGGGCTAGATTGGTAGTAGCTCAAGATCGCCAAAAGAAGTACGCCGATTTGCATCGTCAGAACTAAGACTTTGAAGTCGGTAGTTTTATGTTTTTGAAGGTATCTCCCAAGAAGGGAAAGATCAGATTCGGGAAGAAAGGGAAATTGAGTCTGAGGTTCATAGGACCATTCGAGATATTAAAACGAGTGGGTGAAGTGGCATATAAAGTTGCATTACCACCTGAATTGGAACACATCCACAACGTGTTTCACGTTTCGGTGTTACGTCCATATAAGCCCGACTATAGACACGTGATCTCCTACGAGCCCATTCAAGTAGAGAAAAATTTAACGTATGAGAAAATTCCTATTTAAATACTAAATAGAAAAGAGCAAACGTTGAGGAATAAAATTATATCTTCTGTAAAAGTGGTTTGGCGAAACCACGAACCGAAGAGGCCACATAGGAATTAGAAGATAAGATGCGAAGAGATTATCCCTATTTATTTGTGTAACCTTGTACAATTTCGAGGACGAAATTCTTATAAGGGGGGAGGATGTAATACCCTCAAATTTTAATAAATTATAATTTTGAGAATGAAGATTTCTTGTATATTTATTTGAATATATATATATATATATATATATATATATATATATATATATATATATATATATATATATATATATATATATATATATATAGTATCAACATAAGTTGTGATAATTAAGCAATGTAGTAGAAGTGATGAGAAGCTTAGTTTAAGCTTGTGAAATTATGCCTAGTGTGGCAAAGTGGTGAGATGAGAAAGTACTAATTTAATTAATGGTGAAATAGATTAAATTAATTAGTACTATTAATAAATAAACAATTACATAATGTGATTGACTAATTCCTATTTACAATAGCATGTAAAGAGAAATCATATATAATACGGTTTTCCATTCAATATAAGATGAGGTGTGACATTGGAATGTAAATAATTATAATATAAATCTATATGATAAAAGTAAGCTTAACTTATGTAATTTATTAAGTTGTGTGAAAGAGTCTTATGTGACATCATGATGTGTGTGGGAGTAATTAAATGGGTATTTTAAACCTATGAGAGAAAATAACTTTGACTAAATAAATAAGTAATAATAAATAATTATTTTACTAATTATGTAATGAGTTTTATGGAAAAGTAATATTGGTACCCAACTAAAGTATATCCTAGTCTAATGTAAATATTATTTGAAATAAACCAATGTTCATGGATTATATAATTTTATATGTAATGTATGAGTGGGTGTATATGTATGCTCATTTGTGGGCAAATATCATATAAACCTAAGTATGCTAAGTAATGGTTTTGATAAATGCTGAGTATTATATCAGTGTCCCAAAATGAGTGTCTTTTTCTTTTCTACTTAACGTAATAGGTCATTGGCCTAGTCCCTCATTACCAAACTGAGCTAACAAATCATGAGGAAGGGAGTGGTCTACATAGTACTCTTCCACCAAATTCTTCATATCCATCATCTTCTTCTCCATTCCAAGGGTTTAATTCATTGAGCAAAGCCCAAGTTTGGTCACAAGCTTTCCTCTATAAATGGATCCATTCTCAGTTACAAACTTTTTGCTAAATTCTCTATTAAACTTCAAGTTGTGTACAAGTGTGGTTGGGTTGAGCATAGATAATCTGAAAATTAAAGCTAGTGTAACCATTCAAACTTCACAAAAGGTAATATTCCTCTATATGTTCTTAAATTCAAGTTTTTGCAAAGTTCTTAGAAAAGTACCAAAATACTTATTTTGAGTTAAAAAGTTTATGGTTGAAGTATGATAGAATCTGTCAATTGATGCTAGACATTGTTAATATGGTTAAATACGAAATCAACGAAAGTTAAACGAAGTAATTTGGTCAAAAACGAATTCGTAGTGAAAGGAATCGTTAAATGTGTTAAACTTTAGAAAAATGGCATAAATCTTGAATTGATTCTTAAATTTGATTGTTTGTATGTTTGGGATTGTTAGAAGCATGCTAGGGATGTTTAGTAGTAAGTTTATATCAATTAAGTATCATTACATTGATGTTTGGATGGGTGTTTGGCATGTTAGCTCGTAGCAGGGGAGTGCCATAATTCTGACTACAGTAGTCATACCCGCCCCGGTGGGGGTTATGTTGTATAGAAGGCCCGCCCCAGCGGGGGGGGGGGGGTTCTGCAGTAGCTATGCCCGCCCCGGAGGGGGTCCTGTAGTATAAACACCTGCCCCGGCCGGGGGGGGGGTGCTGCAGTGACTTATATTTTTGTTTTGATCGTTTGATACAATAAGACCTAAACTGAATTAACCTAACTTAACTTAAAGAGCATCCATAATCCTTAAACATGTGTCAATGCATGTTGCGAGATGTTTTAGTAGGTTTGGAGTTTGAATTATAACCTTTTAGAAGAAAAGATTAAAAGACAAAAATCATGTTAATAAAACCTTACGCCTTTTTGAAATCTAACCTTTTGAGCATATGTTTATAGCTTAGTTAGTTTTATAAATACGTATGAAATGTGAATTCAACGTACTTTGCATGCTTAGTTATTTGTCATGAAATTTTAAGATTTGAAAACCAATTGAGTTGAAAACTCTATGACTTGTATTGTGAACTTTTGAACGTCTATGATAGGATGCTTTATGCCTCTAGAGATAATCAGCATGTTCACACATCTAGTTAGACACTTTATAAACTACACAAGCATGAACTAAGATCTCCTAAGTAGAAAGTTATACAACCAAATCTAATACATGCAAGCACACGTAAAAAGAGGTTATTTGGTAATGTTATATGATTTAATGAATACTATGGTTAGTAATTGATATAACGAGCTCTTTTAACCTTGTAAAATGGAAGTTTATGAGTAAATTTAACAAAGGGCCAAACCTAGCTTAAAATTTCTTTAACATGAATATGTGAAGCAACTTAAACTAGAATACATGAAGTAAATGATATTTCACGAATACAAATAAAAGATGAGCAAATGGTACTAAAGATTTTTTAATATAGAACAATGTGAATTATATATCTATGAGTTTGATTGTGTAAAGACTACATGAGTTAAATATGTGTGATAAATGTATGTGGATATATATGTCAAATTGTGTGACTAATGAATACCTATACCTACATAAATAGGATAACATAGTTCAGTGAGGTGATTTTACGCTCTAAGTGGTAATCAACGCTAAAGGCAAGTCTCTTAACTCACACAACTTTGGATTTTGTGCGAGTTCTCTAACTTCATTTGATTAGTATATTGAATGCAAGTTTTTCTAAATTCTTTACAATGTATATATATTGTATAACCCGAATTGTTGATATACCAACCATATTTATACCGAGCAAATATCTATTATTATTCGGAAATCATTTGTATACCTTGACATTGTTGCGAGCATTGGACTTAATGTTCTTAAATGCCTTATAAAAGTTGTCTAGACTTTTGATTCGGTTAGACTATTATCATGTGTTAGAAAGCTAGTCAAACCAATTGACTTGGTGCGGACTCTCGTAAATCTACTGAGATGAACAACCCTCTAAAAAGGGGAAATTTTATATTACCGGGGAACCGACGTGTGCACATGAGTATGATTAAATGTTATGCATAACGTAGGGTACTTTAGGTTGATCACCTGTTGTACTTGTTTATATTGGATTTGCAGTATAATACTGCTAATTCTAGTAAGAGTTCTTAGTCCTTAGTGACTGCTTAGTGTTCATTATTATCAAACCTTGAAATGAATAAACTTTTAAACTCTGTTGATGGGCTTCATTCTATAGCGATACTTATTGAAAACTCTTGATACTTTTGATGTCCTTGAACTATAAATTATTATTATACCTTTGAAGATTCAAACGTTATAACTACTTATTCTTATTGCTATATTACTTGCTGGTCAAATTTGTTGCTCATTGTTGCTTCCCTAAAAATATTACAGTTAAGGCAGAGCAAGGCGGTACATCAGGAAAGGACAAAGGGAAGGGCAAGGCTACATAATAGCTTACTCCTTTAAGTGTAGAAGTATTATTATTATTATTATTATGATTATATTGATGTATTAAGGATGATTAAATTATGTTTAAGTGTAATCACCGGATTGTTGTAGTAACGATTACGGTACCTTGGGACGCGAATATTTATATTATATCAATGTAAATTATTCTATTATTTCCGTTGTTAATGATTTTAGTATGATATTAGAATTAGCACGTGACAAACCAAATTCGAGATATGAGTGTCTGAATTTGGGGGTGTCACACGTAAGAACATTGTTGACATATTAAGAATCTCTATTAACATCACATTGTATGCTCAATACATTTTCATGTTCCTTACATTGAGTTTAAATCACATTTTCTAGACTTGAATAATTAAATAAAATTTTCTGGGCGATTCTGCTAACCGACGCTGCAGTGCGCCCCATTACTCAAGAACCGACCCTACAGCGCGGTCCTAGCACTGCAACTCTGCCATTAAGCCTATGGACTGGCGCTGCAGCTGCAGCTCCGACTCGGCGCTACAGCGCGCCAATTACACTAGAGACCGGTGCTGCGACGCGGTGGCGCTGCAGCGCGCAGACAAGCCTACTAAGCGGCGCTGCAGCGTTACTTAGCAGTTTCTGTTTCTGCAGTTCGCGAAGAACACAGAACAAGGCCAATTTAGGCCAAAATCTAACACAGACAACGAATTCTGTTTCACCCATATGTTCTAAACTTAACAGAAACATTTAATGACATTTCTAGCATGCTTTTAACACCTTAAGTCACATAAACAACAAGATTTAAAGCCATAATTTTTATCTTTTTGTGAAAACTCTATTTTTTGGCATTCTTAACGAAATCAACCACTATGAACTTGTTTTTCAACCAAATCAGTTCATACAAGTTTCGTTCTTTTTGTTTTTACATGTATAAACATAATCATTCATCAATTTACCGATTAATATGAAATTGAAGCATGAATTTTTGTACTTTTAAGTCATATTCATATGTTCTTACTCTGTAAACTATAAAACTCCAATTAAACACAATTACATGGATATGATTACTCTAAAACACATATAAATCATATATAATTGAACTATACATGTTAATAAACATATACAACATCATAAATTCAACAATAAACCATAAAATTCAGTTATAGAGAGTTAAAAAATTGGTTTTCATGAAAAACTTTAAGAACGTAAATTAGAAGTTTTGATTAAGGGATTGCCCTTGATTTCTCTGCTTAGATACTCAAAGATGATATGAACTTCCTTCTTGATTCTACAAAACTTCTTCCTTAGTAAAAAATTTCTCTCCATCTCTCTCTTTTCTCTCTGTGCTTTTGCTTTCTAGACTTAAAAGAAAAGAAATAGAATGCGTATAAATTTAACCGGTGCGTACATGGGTAGCGGTTAGGCGCAGTATGGCCTTAACTGCTCCCATGTCCTCAAGGCCATGTTTGGTTTGTTTTAAATTAATTCCTTTCCCATTATTTTAATTAACTCATTTATTATATAGTTTATTCGTCACACTTTAATTAATCAAATAATACTATTTAAACTCAATTAAATAAAAGATAATATTACACATTAAATCACCTCATCACATAATTAAAATTCTCATTTATTAATTATGACAAATCAATAAATCTCTAATTAATTATTAAATTAATTAGAATAACATTAAAATTATTTAATAACTCATTTAATTTACTTATCTCAATTAGATTTACACTTTGAACTATAAAATTATTCCACATCAATTTAATCAATGTGACACACTTAGTTAAATTAATCTTCCATCAAATGATTATTTACCTCAATAAACAAATAAACAAAATATTTATTTAATCCAATAAATATTTAAAAATTAGTTACAAAAGTCTTGTTCGTCACATTAACACTTTGTAGAGTTAATACATCAACATGTATGCATTATTATACTACATTCTTATATAACATATATACATATTATATTATATACATATTACATATTTTTGTAATTTATGCATTTGTAATTATGTATAAAAATCATTTCACTAATTATGAAATTATTCCATAATAAAATTAACACTTTTAGTAATATTTATTTATTATGTATACACCTCCACCTCCACCCCCACGCCGCCCGCCCACCACCCCCCAAAAAAATATTATTTTGATTATGTATACACCTTCACGCCCCGCACCCCACCATCACCCCCACTCCCCAAATCCCTCAAAAAATTAATATTTACTTATTATTGTAATAAAATTCTCAATAATTTCATTAATTTTAATTAACATAATAATTATTAATATAAATTTTACAAAATTAATGTTTTTAATACTCAAATTAGTCACATCAATTAAAGTTTTTAATTTCAAACTTAGGTCTAAAAAATTAAAATAAGACTTCTTCAGTATAACAAAAATTAAGAGTTTAGTGAAACTATAATTTGAAAAATAGGTTGACCTGAATTCGACCCATAACCATTTAAATCCAAACCACATAACTCATATTAAATATAGGTAATATGATTATGGTTTCAAAACCAACTCAAACATATTTTATGTAACCCAAAATCAACCCAAACCTATTGTTTGCCATGTATAAGTAGTAGTCACATAACCTATATAAAATGTAAAAAGGAAAAAATGATCAATTCTAATTACAACTAATCTTGTAAAAATATCCAGTAATCGAAATTTTAATAATAATAAATTATTACTTGTACCAAGCGCTCCCTCAAGATTAAGGGTGTAAATGAACCGAGTCGAGTCGAGCCGAGTATTGAGTTGCTCAGATTTGGTTCACAAAATTTATCAAGTATAAAATAAAGTTTGATTGAAGCTCGTTTAGTTACCGAGTCGAGCACGATTTCGAATCGAACCCGAGCAGTTTGAACTTTTTGAACGAATATGATCCGAGCATCAATAGAAAATTATAACTTGAGGAGGTTCGAGTAAATTATTGAATTTTAAAATTTGCTCATATTTGACTCATTTATATTTTGAATCGAGCTCAAATTAAAAATTATAACTCACACAAAATATCTCAAAAATTCTAATTTGATTTTCAATACCTCCGTTCCGACAAAAATATAGATAAAACACCTCAACATTAACTCTTTCATTTTTAACCACAAAAATATATCCCTCATTTATATACACATAAAATAAATATTTTCTTATCATATGAATCTATAATTAATTATTCACAAATAATATTACAGAATCATATTTATGACAACCAGGCCGTTCCCAGGAAAGAGGGGGCTTTCCAATAAGGATTTCTCCTTACTGGCGCGCAATTAGATGACCAAACCTCTCCTTAGACAGAACTTTCTAGACATTGCCAATAATGCTATCTAATAATATTATTCAAATAATATGAATTATTGATCTGATAATGAAAAATACTGTGCAGCAACAATTATTGAAATAACAATAATATAAAATATCAACGTAGCAATTATTGAATCAATAAAATAAAATATTGAACAGTAATTACTGTAACAATTATTGAGTAGTGTCTTCTCACGTAAGAATCAATAATTAAAAAAATACTGTGTAATACCGTGTGCTACTGTGCAACTACGCGTATTACTGTATTTTAACCACCAGGTATTCCAACAATGTTAACGGTAACAACTACGCCGTTATTTATAAAAATTCAAATTTATCGTTTTCTTCATCCGACAGTTATTCTGTTATGGGGCCCATAAATGGCTGCGCCGTCGTACGAATATTCTCCGACAGAAAGAATATTCCACGACCAAACGAATATTCCCCGACAATAATGAATATTTTATAACCACTTGCGTATTTTGAAAAAAAATTTATATATCACCCTTAACTTTAACTTTTATCAATTTATCAATTTACTGAATAGTAATTATAAGAAAATTGAATACTTTTATTTCATAAAATTCGGGGTCTTACAATCTCCCCTCCTTATGAAATTTTGTCCCCAAAATTTACGTACCTGGTATTTCGAAGAGTTGAGAATACCTTGCTTTCATTTCAGATTCCATCTTCCATGTCATCATAATTTCTTCATTGCTCATCTCCTGTATTTCAGATATCATTCTAGAATACAGCTTCAAAACAAGGACTAATTGAACAAATTAACATATCACATAATATCTCGATATTATGATTGACCAACAAATAAGCTTAGGTAGGACACACTAGCGAAGGATTTACTCATCTCTCCCCTCCTAGTTATATTCCCCGATCCCGCCAGAAACCATATCCCTAAGCTCTGATACCAACTATGGAAACCCCAAAATAGGTTCATTCCAACCAACCTATTCTGAGTCGCCAAATACATGGTACAAAAAATAACTAAACTTTATTACAACAATTGTTGTGCAAAATACAACAACACATATGATGTGAGTTTGGATACAAATATATACCAACTATGACTCTCATCCCAACCTTGGATAGCACGTCACAATGGCACCTTACATAAAGGTATAGTCAAAAATTATTTTAGAAATTAAAATTTTTGGGAAGTGCTCAAGAAAACCTTCGTACATGGGAGGCCATGCATCTAGGTTATGATAGATATCATATGTCCACATAATTATCCTTGGTTGACCCAATAGACCCCAAAGAAAAATGAGAAGATTACTATCATGCTCTTTCCAATGGTGAGTCTTCTCTTGACATATAACTATCTCCACTGTCTCCAGTTAAAAATTATATTTTAAATAAACTCCAAAATCATATAGGTAGTGCTCATAGATATACTCAGCAAGTGAATGTGCACAACCGTGTCTTATGATAACACGAGGTTATATGTCATTAGACATCTTGTATGATAGTCACAAAACACCCTTCCAACGTTGGGTTTGCCTCACCCTATTTGATTCACCAAATATAACTACTAAATGATGACTATTATTCTATTCTCCTGTTACCCCCGCTCGACCCAGCTACACTCTTATTACCTGAAAGGAATTATGAAACAGAAGGGTGAGCACAACTAGCCCAATAAAAAATATCATGACTAAAGGTAAATAAATTATCAATAGCCTTCAACAGTAATAAATCAGAGATTTAGAATATATGGTAGATGATAAAAATTTCAACCGTAGTTGCAGCGGAACGAGCAATCCATTAGAAGAGTCAAATAGACTATAAAGTCTATTATCTTCTCCATGTTAAAAATCCACTAACAATGTTTTATCCCTGTAACATCACTCACCAGTTCCTTTCCACAATCATATGAATAACTCATAATCATAATTGTGATTCTAAATTTTTCTTCGCACCTAGGACGAAGAATATTTTCATCACCTGTCTTTACCTGAAACATCAAAGATCATAGTTATACCAAATCACAGTTCCTGTTCATAATAATGCTAATAAATCCATCTTCGCACTACGGCTAAAGATATTCATCAACAAACCATCTTTGCACTACGGGCCAAAGATATTCAACAACAGTTCATTTTCGCACTACAGGCCAAAGATATTCATCAATAATTCATCTTTGTACTACAGGCCAAAGATATTCTTCAACAGTTCATATTTGCACTATAGGCCAAATATATTAATATCTCAAAGAAATATATAATCATTTCAGAATTATATAAACAATAATTATAACCATGTTGATCAATTCACCTTTACACTTAAGCTAAAGATATTCAGTTATAAATTCAATGGTCATGATCATACCAGTCAACAATTCAACTTTGCACTACTGGCCAAAGAGAACCCATATTCATGATCATACCAACAATCTACCCATCTTTACACTTAAGTGAAAGAGAATTTCAACATCAATGTTATAAAAATATTATATATGATAATAAAAACAATATGATCAAAATATAGATTTAATTTCAAGAGTAATATTCATAAATTAACTATAATTTGGTCAGAAAAAGAAACTAATTTTGTCGTGAATAGTAACTCGTGAATAGTAACTCATGAATAGTCTGACGCCCCCAAAATTAGATATACATCACCCATCTTGGGTCGTCAGATACATAGTATAGAATACAAATACAACTTACTAATACAACTATCGTGTACAATACAATAAAACATAAACTGTGAGTTTGAATACAAATATTATCTTCTAGAGAGTATTCATACTCAAAAGGAGTCCTCATTACATTTATTAACACACTATTACATAGAATAGTGAGGACTACTAACTAATACTATCATTCGACCATCACTACGTTCCCCGACTTGCCCCAGCTACGTTCTCATTTCCTGAAGAGAACAGTGAAAGAAAGGGTGAGCTCAACTAGCCCATTAAGAAATATTATGACTAAGATAATGCAGAATAAATTATCATTAGCCTTCAACAATGTTAAACTGATAAAATATAATAGATATCAAGTTTAACTGCAGCGGAACAAGCAATCCATTAAAAGAGTCAAGTAGAAAATAAATTCTACTATCTTTTATGATCTAAAAGGTTTTTCAACATTGTGATCGCTGGGACTCAGCTTAATAAAATAATCCACATCATCGAATCACCCCTGCACTACGGCCAAGGATATTCGTGTATTCATTAATGGTCATGATCATGCCAACAACTGTCCATCAATGCACTACGGGCCAATAAGGACTTTTACCACATCATTTGTAACATTACGGTCATGATTATACCGAATAATCCCTAGTCATAATCATACCAAGTCCATCTATGCACTACAGGCCACAGATGACTTTCAATATTTTATAAACATGAGGATGATGACAATGATATAAGAATTCAATAAAACAAGTTCAAGAATTAATTTATCCAAGAATTAACAACGTCTAAATTGTCAACATGATACTGCTTTGTGGAGTAAAATTCAAGAATACTTAGAAGAATATTTTCATGAAAAGATACTGGATGAACCGCAATTATCAAGGATATTCCACTAATTTCATGGAGTATAGAAGTCAAAACGTAACCAACTGAGTATAATAAAGAATGGAATAACAAAAGAAATCACCCGGCATGCGATAGACCGCACAAACAGGTTATTTCAACAGAATAATAAATAATGGAACCAGGTCCGGCGTAAACGCACAGACAAGATATTCCGACAGAATAATTGTAACACCCCAAATTATTAATAAATGAAATTTAATTTTCTCTATTTATTATTTTGAAATAGTAAGGGTTGATTTGATTAATGTGGTTAGTTATGGGTAAAATACGCGAATATTTTAAAAATAAGCAGATGGTTATAAAATATTCATTGTTGTTGGGGAATATTCGTTTGGTCAAGGAATATTCTTCCTATCGGGGAATATTCGTACGACGACGCAGTCTTTTGTGGGCCCCATAAGAAAAAGCGATTGGATGAAGAAAATGACAAATATAAGTTGTTTATAAATAACGGCGTAGTTGTTACCGTTAATACTGTTGAAATACCCTGTGGTTAAAACACAGTAATACGCGTTGTTGTACAGTAGCACAGGGTATTGCACCAATTATTGATTTTTACGTAAGAAGGCATTACTCAATAATTGTTACAGTAATTACTGTTCAGTATTTTATTTTATTGATTCAATAATTGCTGCGTTGATATTTTATATTACTGTTGTTTTAATAATTGTCACTACACATTATTTTCTATTATCGGAGCAATAATTCATATTATCTGAATAATATTATTAGATAATATTATTAGTAATGTCTAGAAATTTCTGTCTAAGGAGAGGTTTGGTCATCTAATTGCGCGCCAGTAAGGAGAGATCCTTATTGGAAAGCCCCCTCTTTCCTAGGAACGGCCTGGTTGCCAGTACTGTGATTATGTAATATTATTTGTGTATAATTAATTATTAATTTATATGATGAGAAAAATATTGATTTTATGTGGATATAGATGAAAAAAAATTTTAATGTGACAATTGTTGAAAATTAATATTTTATCTTTTTCTGATAAAATAATTCATTTAAATATATTATTTTAATAATATATTGATGGTGATATTTTTACAATGAATGTGGGATATATGAGTATATGAGGAGGAAGAGTATTTTTGTGGCATTAAATGATAAACACATGTTTTGTGTGTTGGTGGACACAATTCTTGACCGAAAATTTATTATTGACTGTAAAATCGCCCGTGTGTGGATTTCGGTCAATTTCTGTTTGGAATTTGGAAAAACTTTCTTCTGCAAAGTTGTAGAGAATTGAATTTCCTATAAAAACTCAGGAGATTCGAATTTTCTGATAAAAGGGCTATTTATTATGAATTATTGAAGTTCTGAAGTTCCGAAATAATGGTTTTTTGGAAGTTTTATTTATTATTTTGAAGAAAAACGTTTTTTGGCATTTAAGTGGGCTTACATGTGATATAAATGGGCTGCGATCAGATGTCTAGAGGTGGGCTAAGGAAAATTTGATAAATATATTAATATTATATTAAATTTTCTGCTTTGGCGTTCTAAGCATTTTTCTATAAATAGGGTGCTTAGGTTAGAATTGAAAATCACACCAGAAACACAAGTTTCTCTCTATTTCTCTCTCTATATCGAGCGTATTCTTGTGAGTATTCTAATACTTTGAGTATTGTTATACGGTGCAAGTTCAAGTCATAGCCTATATTCGGTGTTTCAACTAGAAGTACTGTTTTTACGAGGTAAGGGATGTTATTTCTTCTTAAATGATATTATTTCTTCAATATCATTATGCCGAAGTATTGATCTGAACGTTTTATCAAATTTAGAACTTTTCATGTCGGGATTACTATTCACGAGTTACTATTCACGAGTTACTATTTACTGAAAAATGAAATTTTCTTCTTTTTGTCCAAAATATCTATTCTGGATACTAGCTTTGATTGTATCCATGTTTTGATCATTCTTGAATTTTATTCCACTATGATTATTTATGAGGTATTTTTGGACATGGAATAGCTGAAATACGAATCCTTAATATTTATTCTTTTGTTTCACTGGATTCGTTTTCTTTAAAATATTTTTCATCATCCTCAGTCCTAAATGATGATATTACTGAATATCTTTGGCATGTAGTGCAAAGATGAATGATTTCTTGATGAATATCTTTGGCCCGTAGTGCAAAGATGAACAGGTGTTGAGATGAACATGGCCGACTAATTAATATCTTTGGCCCGAAGTGCAAAGATGTACAGGTGTTTAGATGAACATGACCAACTGATGAATATCTTTAGCCTGTAGTGCAAAGATGAATATTTGATTCCATATATATATTGATTGATGTTACAGGGATAAAATATCGACGATGAACTTTTAAATTCATATATAGAAGATAGTAGTTTGCATTCTCTACTTAACTCTTCTAATGAATTATTATTTCCGCTGCGAAGATTGATTTAAAACTTGTTGTCTATTGTATTCTATTAGATTTTTCCCTGTTGAAGACTAATGATAATTTGATCTGTATTATCTTAGTCATAATATTCTTTACTGGGCTAGTTGAGCTCACCCTTTTCCTTGTTGTTCCATTTTTCTTCTCAGGAGACGAGAATGTAGCGAGTACTAGTCGGGGTGTGGAATGATGGTTCAAGGCAGTTGTTTTAGTAGTCCTCACTATTTTGTAAAATAGTGTATCAATAAGTATAATGAGGACTTAATTGAGTATGAATACTGTCTAGATGACAATATTTGTATTTAAACTCACAGTATATGTGTTGTCGTATTTTGCACGACAATTGTAATAATAAAGTTGTAGTTATTTTCTGTACCATGTATTTAGCGACTCAGAATAGGTTGGATGGATTGGACCTATTTTGGGGGCGTCACAGTTAGTATCAGAGCTCAGGGATATGATCTCTGGCAGAGATCGGGGAATAGAACTAGGAGGGGAGAGACGAGTAAATCCTTCGCTAGTGTGTCCTACCTAAGCTTATTTGTTGGTCGGTCATAATATAGGGATATTATGTGATATGTTAATTTGTTAAATTAACCCTTGTTTTATGGCAGTATTTGAGAATGTCGACTGAGAATGTTAACAGTGGAGTAAATGAGACGGTGGAGATGCCTATACTCACCAACGAGGAGAACGTGCAACAGGCTGTCAATGTTCCTCCTGTGAACAACACCACTGAGCAGATGATGAACAA
This sequence comes from Panax notoginseng, assembly GCA_016801055.1. Taxonomy (NCBI): domain Eukaryota; kingdom Viridiplantae; phylum Streptophyta; class Magnoliopsida; order Apiales; family Araliaceae; genus Panax; species Panax notoginseng. The sequence continues at coordinate 54,134,055 of CM029016.1, forward strand.
TGGGATGTTTAGAAGCTTTTTGCAGTTCATGCAAAATCAGACGAAGGAGACTCGTGTTTAAAATACAGGAGGAAATGATAATAATTCACGGTTTGTCACGGCTAAGCAGTTCAAAGAGTTGGGACCACCAGAATTTAAGGAAAAGTCGGATCCGATCATGGCGGAAACGTGGGTCAAGCAAATTACCAAGATATTCGATGTCTTGGGATGCACGGAGAAACAGAAGATTCCATTCGCCACCTTTATGTTTCGTGGCGAGGCAGACTACTGGTGGGAGTCTATGAAACGGACCCAGCCTGTCGCACTCAGCATGTCTTGGGATACGTTTCAGAAACTTTTCAACGAAAAATACTTTCCTGAAAGTATTCGCCATATGAAGGAGGTAGAGTTTATTAGACTGGAGTAGAATAACATGACGGTGTCCCAATACGAGGCGAAGTTTACAGAGTTCTCCAGGTTTGCACATTATTTGGTGGAGAATGAGGAACGTATGACACGGATGTTTTTGAGAGGTTTGAAACCCGGCATACGTCAATATCTCATTTCTCATAAATTTTCTCTCTATTCAGATGTTGTCAACAGGGCTCAATTATTAGAGCGAGATAACGAGTACGGTCAATCGAGGGACCACAACCAGGATCATACCGGTGACAGCAGTCATCAGAACAATGATAACCAGCGGAGAAAGAAGAATACGGACAAGAACGGCAATCACTCTGGTGGTAATCATGGCCATAAGAATAGAAGAAGCGAGCCGGGAGGAGATTTTAAAAAGAGAAGATTCAACAATGACAATACGAAGACGTCAGCACCAGCAGTAACTGGTTCCAAGGGAGGAGACCGACCACCGGTCATATGCTATAAGTGTGGAAAAGAAGGACATATCAGCCCAAACTATCCACAACAGTTTAAGGTATGTTATAACTGTGGAAAGGAAGGACATATCGCTCAAGATTGCACTGTAGCGAAACCAAGTCCAACGGGGGTGGTCACTCAAAAAGTTGTCCCAGAAAAGTCAAAGTCAACGGTTCCTGGAAGAGCGTTTTTTGTGACTGGTCAGAATGCGAGGAACCCGAACGAAGTTAGCACGGGTTAGTTAATTATAAATTTTTGCGAAGTCTATACCTTATTAGATACCGGTTCTACCCATTCATTTATCCCTCCTGCTTATACTCAACGTTTAAACTTGACTCCGGAGAAAATTAGACTTTGACTTATCTGTTGAAACTCCGTTAGGAGAAATTTTCATCACATCCACTGTTTATAAATCTTGCTTGATTCAGGTTTGCACTATCACATTACCTGTTGACCTTATCTCTTTAAAGATACTTGCTTTTGATGTGATTTTAGGAATTGATTTGTTAACTACTCATCATGCCAAAATTGATTATTTTCGTAAGGTTGTTAGTTTTCATATTCCTAAGCAACCTGTTATTCGAATTCAAGCAACCAAACCATTGAAGTCAAACTCTTTCATATCAAGCCGTAAAGTCATTCGTTTATTGAAAAATGAATATTAAGCTTTCTTAGCCATGTCATGGACTTGAACAAAAATACGTCAGATTTGAATGATATTTCTGTTGTTAGTAAAATTTTTGACGTATTTCCTAAAGAATTTCTTGGCCTACGTCCAGAGCGTGATATTGAATTTTGTATCATCTTTGAATCTGGTACAAAACTCACTTCTAAAATCTCATATCGAATGGCTCCTATTGAACTTCAGGAGTTAAAAACCTAACGGTAGAAGTTTGTACCCGAGCCTTTATCTGGTGACTTCCTTTGTGGAATGCACTGAAGCCAGACTCTACGTAGGGGACGCCATATTCGTGCGGTAGTAAACTGATAGGTGTCATTGTGACGTGCTATCCAAGATTGGGATATGAGTCACAGTTGAGAGCAACCTAAGTCAGTAATCGAAATACGTAGCTTTCTAGTTATTATAGGAGATTCGTAAAAGGATTTTCTCGAATCGCTACTCCATTAACTCAGCTGACTCGAAAAGATACAAACTTCGAATGGACCGAGGAATGCGAGAAGAACTTTCGAGAATTCAACATGCGACACCGACATTGGCTCGAGCTGTTGAAAGATTTCGATCATACCATCCAATACCATCCTAGAAAAGCGAACGTGGTAGCTGACGCGTTGAGTAGAAGATTGTATGCGAGTACGAGTGCGATATTGTTGAATACAAAGACCTATTTTGTAAATGATAGAGATAGAGTTAATGACTCTAGGGACCCACGTGATGATATACGAGTAAAATCGACTTTAATCGATAACGTTAAAGCCGCTCAAGCTACAAACCTGGAGCTGATGAATATAAAGAAGAAGGTGCAAGAATGTGTTATTCTAGAAGTAAGAGTCGATGAAGAGAAGAAAGCTCAGGCCTTCGATTTATTTGAAATCCTCGATCGAGTAGGAACAGTGGCCTATAGACTCGCCTTAACGCTAAGTATGTCACATCTTCATAACGTTATTCACGTATCGATGTTACGTAAATATGTGGACGACCCGAACCACGTTATTGAGTTAGAACCGAACGAGATAGCTGAAGACTTAACGTACGAAGAGGTACCTGTCAAGATCTTGGATAGGAAAGAGCATGTCCTACGCACGAAGGTCTTACCACAAGTTAAAGTTTTGTGGAGAAACCATGCTATTGAGGAAATGACCTGGGAGTTGGTAACGAAAATGAAAGCGAGGTATCCTCATTTTTTCGAAACACCAGGTACGTACGTCAATTTCGAGGACGAAATTTCATAAGGAGGGGAGGTTATAAGACCCCAAATTATTAATAAATGAAATTTAATTTCCTCTATTTATTATTTTGAAATAGTAAGGGTTGATTTGATTAATGTAGTTAGTTATGGGTAAAATGCGCGAATATTTTAAAAATAAGCAGGTGGTTATAAAATATTTATTGTTGTTGGGGAATATTTGTTTGGCCAAGGAATATTCTTCCTGTCGGAGAATATTCGTACGACGGCGCAGTATTTTGTGGGCCCCATAACGGAAAGCGATTGAATGAAGAAAACGACAAATATAAGTTGTTTATAAATAACGGCGTAGTTGTTACCGTTAATACTGTTGAAATATCCCGTGGTTAAAACGCAGTAATACGCGTTGTTGCACAGTAGCACACGGTATTGCACCAATTATTGATTTTTACGTAAGAAGGCATTACTCAATAATTGTTACAATAATTACTGTTCAGTATTTTATTTTATTGATTCAATAATTACTGCGTTGATATTTTATATTACTGTTATTTTAATAATTGTCACTACACAGTATTTTCTATTATCGGAGCAATAATTCATATTATCTGAATAATATTATTAGCTAACATTATTGATAATGTCTAGAAAGTTCTGTCTAAGGAGAGGTTTGGTCATCTAATTGCGCGCCAGTAAGGAGAGATCCTTATTAGAAAGCCCCCTTTTTCCTAGGAACGGCCTGGTTGCCAGTACTGTGATTCTGTAATATTATTTTTATATAATTAATTATTGATTTATATGATGAGGAAAATATTGATTTTATGTGGATATAGATAGAGAAAATTTTTAATGTGACAATTGTTGAAAATTATTATTTTATCTTTTTCTGATAAAATAATTCATTTAAATATATTATTTTAATAATATATTGATGGTGATATTTTTACAATGAATGTGGGATATATGAGTATATGAGGAGAAAGAGTATTTTTGTGACATTAAATGATTAACACATGTTTTGTGTGTTGGTGGACACAATTCTTGACCGAAAATTTATTATTGACTGTAAAATCGCCCGTTTGTGGATTTCGGTCAATTTCTGTTTGGAATTTGGAAAAACTTTCTTCTGCAAAGTTGTAGAGAATTGAATTTCCTATAAAAACTCAGAGATTCGAATTTTCTGATAAAAAGGCTATTTATTATGAATTATTGAAGTTCTGAAGTTCCGAAATAATTGATTTTTGGAAGTTTTATTTATTATTTTGAAGAAAAACGTTTTTTGGCATTTAAGTGGGCTAACATGTGATATAAATGGGCTGAGATCAGATGTCTAGAGGTGGGCTAAGGAAAATTTGATAAATATATTAATATTATATTAAATTTTCTGCTTTGGTGTTCTAAGCATTTTCCTATAAATAGGGTGCTTAGGTTAGAATTGAAAATCACACCAGAAACACAAGTTTCTCTCTATTTCTCTCTCTATATCGAGCGTATTCTTGTGAGTATTCTAATACTTTGAGTATTGCTATACGGTGCAAGTTCAAGTCATAGCCTATATCCGGTGTTTCAACTAGAAGTACTGTTTTTACGAGGTAAGGGATATTATTTCTTCTTAAATGATATTATTTTCTTCAATATCATTATGCCGAAGTATTGATCTGAACTTTTTATTAAATTTGGAACTTTTCATGTCGGAATTACTATTCACGAGTTACTATTCACGAGTTACTATTCACCGAAAAATGAAATTTTCTTCTTTTTATCCAAAATATCTATTCTGGATACTAGCTTTGATTGTATCCATGTTTTGATCATTCTTGAATTTTACTCCACTATGATTATTTATGAGGTATTTTTGGACATGGAATAGCTGAAATACGAATGATCATAGTGAAGTAAAATTCAAGAATGATCAAAACATGGATACAATCAAAGCTATTATCCAGAATAGATATTTGGACAAAAAGAAGAAAATTTCATTTTTCGGTGAATAGTAACTCATGAATAGTAACTCGTGAATAGTAACTTATGAATAGTAACTCGTGAATAGTAACCCCGACTTGAAAAGTTCTAAATTTAATAAAAAGTTCAGATCAATACTTCGGCATAATGATATTGAAGAAAATAATATCATTTAAGAAGAAATAACATCCCTTACCTCAAAAGGAACATCCCTCTTTTCCACATTTATAGCATATGACCGGTGGTCGTTCTCCTCCCTTGGAACCAGTTGCTGCTGGTGCTGACGTCTTCGTATTGTCATTGTTGAATCTCCTCTTTTTAAAATCTCCTCCTGACTCGCTTCTTCTATTTTCATAGCCACGATTACCACCAGAGTGATTACCGTTCTTGTCCGTATTCTTCTTTCTCCGCTGGTTATCATTGTTCTGATAACTGTTGTCACCGATATGATCCTGGTTGTGGTCCCTCGGTTGACCGTACTCGTTATCTCGCTCTAATAATTGAGCCCTGTTGACAACATTTGAATAGAGAGAAAATTTATGAGAAATGAGATATTGACGTATGCCGGGTTTCAAACCTCTCAGAAACATCCGCGTCATACGTTCCTCATTCTCCACCAAATGAGGTGCAAACCTGGACAACTCTGCAAACTTCGCCTCGTACTGGGACACCGTCATGTTATTCTGCTCCAGTCTAATAAACTCTACCTCCTTCATATAACGAATACTTTCAGGAAAGTACTTGTCATTGAATAGTTTCTGAAATGTCTCCCAAGACATGCTGAGTGCGGCTGGATGGGTACGCTTTACAGACTCCCACCAATAGTCTGCCTCGCCACGGAACATAAAGGTGGCGAATGGAACCTTCTGTTCCTCTGTGCATCCCAAGACATCAAATATCTTGGTAATTTGCTTGACCCATGTCTCCGCCTTAATCGGATCCTGCTTTCCCCAGAATTCTGGTGGTCCCAACTCTTTGAACTGCTTGGCTGTGACCAGCTGTGTGTTGCCATTGTTTCTTCCTATATTTTGAACAGGAATCTCCTTCGTCTGGTTTTGCATGAATCGCAAAAAGCTTCTAAACATCTCACCGTTCACCGTCTGCTCAGTGGTGTTGTTCACAGGAGAAACATTGCCAGCCTGTTGCATGTACTCCTTGTTGGTGAGTACAGGTGTCTCCACGGTTTCATTTACTCCACTGTTAACATTCTCAGTCGACATTCTCAAATACTGCCATAAAACAAGGGTTAATTTAACAAATTAACAAATCACATAATATCCCTATATTATGACTGACCAACAATAAGCTTAGGTAGGACACACTACCGAAGGATTTACTCGTCTCTCCCCTCCTAGTTCTATTCCCCGATCTCCGCCAGAGATCATATCCCTAAGCTCTGATACCAACTGTGACGCCCCCAAAACAGGTATACAACACCCATTCTGAGTCGTCAATAACATGGTACAGAAGCAACTACAACTTTATTAATACAACATAAAAACTGTGAGTGTAAATACAAATATTGTCATCTAGACAATATCCACACTCAAATAAGTCCTCATTGCAATTATTTGTACAATATTTTACAAAAAAAAATGGTGAGGACTACTAAAACAACTTTCTAGAACCTTCATTCCATACCCCGACTAGTACTTGCTACATTCTCGCCTCCTGAGAAGAAAATGGAACAACAAGGAAAAGGGTGAGCTCAACTAGCCCAGTCAAGAATATTATGACTAAGATAATATACAACAAATTATCGTTAGTCTTCAACAGGAAAAAAAATTTAATAGAATACAATAGACAACAAGTTTTAAATCAATATTCGCAGCGAAAAATCATAATTCATAGAAAAGTTACGTAGAGAATGAAATCTACGATTATCTATGAATTTAAAAGCCCATCATCAACATTTTATCTCTGTAATATCAATCAATAAATATCTTGAATCAAATAGTCATCTTTGCACTACAGGCCAAAGAAATTCATCAGTTGGTCATGTTCACCTCAACACATGTTCATCTTTGCACTACGGGCCAAAGATATTCATCAGAAATCATTAATCTTTGCACTACAGGCCAAAGATATTCATTTATATTATCATTTAGGACTGAGGATGATGAAAAATATTTTTAAGGAAACGAATCCAGTGAAACAAAATAATAAATATTAAGGATTCGTATTTCGATTTATCCATGTCCAAAAATACCTTTTAAATAATCATAGTGAAGTAAAATTCAAGAATGATCAAACATGGATACAATCAAAGCTATTATCCAGAATAGATATTTGGACAAAAAGAAGAAAATTTTATTTTTCGGTGAATAGTAACTCATGAATAGTAACTCGTGAATAGTAACTCGTGAATAGTAACTCCGACATGAAAAGTTCCAAATTTGATAAAAAGTTCAGATCAATACTTCGGCATAATGATATTGAAGAAAATAATATCATTTAAGAAGAAATAACATCCCTTACCTCAAAAGGATAGTACTTCTGCCTGGATATAGTGCTGAAAGAACTTGCACCGTATAGAAATACTCAAAGTACTAAAATACTCACAAGAATACGCTCAATATATCGAGAGAGAAAGAGAGAGAAATCTGAAGTTGCTGGTGTGATTTTCAATTCTAACCTAAGCACCCTATTTATAGAAAAATGCTTAGAACACCAAAGCAGAAAATTTAATAAATTAATAATATTATTTTTTCAAATTTCCTACGCCCACTAATTTGGTCCAAGACATCAGCCACCATGTGACAAAACATTAAAAACGTTTTTCTTAATTTAAATAATTAAAACTTCCAAAATCAATTATTTCGGAACTACGGAACTTTAATAATTCATAATAAATAGCCCTTTTTATCCGAAAATTCAAATCTTGCGAGTTTTTATAGGAAATTCAATTCTGTACAACTTTGCAGAAGGAAGTTTTTCCAAATTCCAAACAGAAACTGACCGAAATCTACAAACGGGTGATTTTACAAGCTATAATCAAATTTCAGTCAAGAAATGGGGTCCACCGACACACAAAACATGTGTTAAACAACTTTTGCAACAAAAATACTCTTCCTCCTCATATACTCATATATCCCACATTCATTGTAAAAAAATATCACCATTAATATATTATTAAAATAATATATTTAATTGAATTATTTTATCAGAAAAGATAAAATATTAATTTTCAACAATTGTCACATTTAAAAATTTTCTCCATCTATATCCACATAAAATCAATATTTTCCTCATCATATAAATCAATAATTAATTATTCACAAACAATATTACAGAATCACAGTACTGGCAACCAGGCCGTTCCCAGGAAAGAGGGGGCTTTCCAATAAGGATATCTCCTTACTGGTGCGCGATTAGATAACCAAACCTCTCCTTAGACAGAATTTTCTAGACATTACCAATAATATTATCTAATAATATTATTCAGATAATATGAATTATTGCTCCGATAATAGAAAATACTGTGTAGTGACAATTATTAAAACAACAGTAATATAAAATATCAACGCAGCAATTATTGAATCAATAAAATACAATATTGAACAGTAATTACTGTAAAAATTATTGAGTAGTGCCTTCTTACGTAAGAATCAATAATTGGTGCAATACCGTGTGCTACTATGCAACAACGCGTATTACCGTGTTTTAACCTCCGGGTATTCCAACAGTATTAACGGTAACAACTACGCCGTTATTTATAAACAACTTGTTTTTATCGTTTTCTTCATCCAATCACTTTCTGTTATGGGGCCCACACAAGGCTGCGCCGTCGTACGAATATTCCCCGACAACAAGAATATTCCACGACCAAACAAATATTTTCCGACAACAATGAATATTTTAGGACCACTTGCTTATTTGAAATATTTGCGCATTTTACCCATAACTAACCACATTAATCAAATCAACCCTTACTATTTCAGAATAATAAATAGAGGAAATTAAATTTTATTTATTAATAATTTGGGGTCTTACACGTACCAACTCCGGTCCCAACAACGTTGCTTCACCCACCTCATCCCAGCATACTGGAGAACGACATTTTCTTCCATACAATGCTTCGAATGGAGCCATGCCAATACTTGCTTGATAACTGTTGTTGTAGGAAAACTCCACCAATGGTAAGAACTTGTCCCAACTTCTATTGAAGTTAAGGACATAGAGTCTTAATAAATCTTCTAGAGTTTGAATAGTCCTCTCTGATTGTCCGTCCGTCTGAGGATGATATGCCGAACTAAATCGTAAATCTGTGCCCATAGCTTTTTGTAAACTAACCCAAAATCGTGAAGTGAATCTTGGGTCTCGATCAGAAACTATGGATACTGGCATACCATGCAGTCTTACAATCTCATTTATGTACATACGAGCAAGACGTTCAATTGTATAAGTTTCTTGTATCGGTAAGAAATGAGCAGACTTGGTCAATCTATCAACAATGACCCAAATCGCATCTATACCTTGAGAAACCTTAGGAAGACCGGTAACGAAATTCATGGTAATGTGCTCCCACTTCCATTCTGGAATTTCAAGTGGTTGCAATGGACCTTTTGGTACTTGATGCTCCGCTTTGACTCGTTGACAAGTTAAACACTTTGAGATAAACAGCGCTATCTCTCTCTTCATATTGCTCCAACAAAATGTATGACGAAGATCATGATACATTTTGGTACTTCCAGAATGGATTGCAAACGGTGTGTTGTGCGCCTCCATCATGATTTCATACTTTAAATCAGGGTTGTTAGGAACACAAAGTCTGGAGTTGACTCGAAGTATTCCTTCTTCATCGATTCTTGCTTCCGGCATAGCACCTTCTTGCACTTTCTTCCTCATACGCATCAGCTCCAGGTCTGTAGCTTGAGCAGCTTTAACTTTATCGATTAAAGTTGGTTCTACTCGTATATTCGTCATCATCACATGGGTCCCTGGAGTCTTTAACTCTATCTCCATCCTTTGCAAGTCACACAAAATGGGGCTTTGTGTTGACAATATTGCACTCGTACTTGCATATGATCTTCTACTCAATGCGTCAGCTACCACATTCGCTTTTCTAGGATGGTATTGAATGGTATGATCATAATCTTTCAACAGTTCAAGCCAACGTCGTTGTTGCATGTTGAGTTCCTTTTGAGTGAAGAAATATTTGAGGCTTTTATGATCCGTAAAGATCTCCACCTTCTCCCCATACAAGTAATGCCTCCAAATTTTAAGTGCAAAGACAACAGCTGCCAACTCTAGATCATGAGTAGAATAATTCCTCTCATATTCCTTGAGTTGTCTTGATGCATAGGCTATGACTTTTCCATGTTGCATGAGAACGCATCCCAACCCTTTGCTCGAAGCATCACTGTAGATGACAAATCCCTCCGAGCCAGATGGTATTGTTAGAACAGGTGCTGAAATGAGTCTCCTCTTGAGTTCTTGAAAACTCTGCTCACATTCTTCGCTCCAACCGAACTTTGTATCTTTCCGAGTCAGCTGAGTTAATGGAGTAGCGATTCGAGAAAATCCTTCCACGAATCTCCGATAATAACCAGCTAAACCAAGAAAGCTACGTACTTCGGTCACTGATTTAGGTTGCTCCCAGCTTTGAATAGCTTCAATCTTTGCCAGGTCAACCGATATTCCACGACTTGATACTACATGCCCAAGGAATGCTACCTCCTCCAGCCAGAACTCGTATTTCTTCAACTTGGCATAAAGCTTGTATTCATGAAGCTTTTGGAGTACCAGCCTCAAGTGTTGCTCATGATCTTCACGACTTTTGGAATAAATAAGGATGTCATCAATAAAGACGACCACAAAGTGATCCAAATATTCCTTGAATACCCGGTTCATCATATCCATGAAGGCAGCAGGAGCATTAGTCGATCCAAAGGACATGACTAGGAATTCATAATGCTCGTACCGAGTTCTGAAAGCCGTCTTTGGAATATCCTCAGTTCTAACCTTCAGCTGATGATATCCAGAACGAAGATCGATCTTTGAAAAGAATTGTGCTCCTTGCAACCGGTCAAACAGGTCATCAATACGTGGCAATGGGTACCTATTTTTGATGGTGACATGATTCAACTCCCGATAATCAATACAAAGTCGCATACTTCCATCTTTCTTCTTCACGAATAGCACAGGAGCACCCCAAGGAGAAGTACTAGGACGAATAAAGCCAATGTCTAACAATTCCTGTAATTGGATCTTTAACTCCTGAAGTTCAATAGGAGCCATTCGATATGGGGCTTTGGAAATGGGTTTTGTATCGGGTTCAAGGTCGATACAAAATTCAATTTCACGCTCTGGGGGTAGGCCAGGAAGTTCTTCAGGGAATACGTCAGGGAATTTATTAACAATAGAAATATCATTCAAAACTGACGTATTTTTGTTTAGATCCATGACATGAGCTAAGAAAGCTTAACATCCGTTTTTCAATAAACGAATAGCTTTATGGCTTGAGATGATAGCGATTGATTTTAATGGTTTGGTTGCTTGAATTCGCATAATAGGTCGATTAGGAATATGAAAGCAAACAACCTTACGAAAATAATTAATTTTTGCATGATGAGTAGTTAACCAATCAATCCCTAGAATCACGTCAAATGCAAGTATTTTTTAATAAAATTAGATCGACAGGTAATGTGTGGGTACCAACTTGAACCAAACAAGACTTATAAACCGTGGATGTAATGAAGGTTTCTCCCAATGGAGTTTCAACAGATAAATCAAAGTCTAATTTTTTCGGAGTCAAATTTAATCGATGAGCGCAAGTGGGAGAAATAAAAGAATGGGTAGAACCGGTATCAAATAAAGTATAGACTTCGTTAGAGTTTATGATAAGCTTACCCGTGATGACCTCATTCGGGTTCCTTGCTTTCTGGGAGGTCACAACAAACGCTCTCCCTTGCACTACCGGTTTTGACTTTTCTGGGACGGCCTTTGGTGCCTCCATCTTGGCTGAACTTGTTTTTGGTAAACGATAAAATCGAGCTAAATGACCTTCTCTTCCACAATTATAACATGCTTTAGACGACATCGCGCAGTTTGGACTGATGTGCCCCTCCCCTCCGCATTTGAAACATATGATAGGTGGTCGTTCTCCTTCCTTAACAACGGGTGCTGGTGCTGACGTCTTTCCATCATTGTTGAATCTCCTCTTCTTGAAATGACCATTCTTATTGTTTTGGCCCTGATTACCACCGAAGTGGTTACCATTTCTGGCATGTTGATTCCCTCCACGCTTGTTGTCACCGCTTCGATGACTGCTCTCACTGGTATTATCATTTTGTCGACTGCTCTCTTTTGGTTGCGTTGACTCGTTATCGCGCTCTACTATCTGAGCCCTATTCACAATATCTGAATACAAACACAGTTTATGAGAAATAAGATGTTGACGTATCTCAGGTTTCAAACCTCGCAAAAACATTCGCGTCATTCGCTCTTCATTATCCACCAAGTGGGACGCAAACCGGGATAACTCAACAAATTTAGCCTCATACTGCGACACGGTCATATTATTCTGCTCCAATTTGATGAACTTAACCTCCTTCATGTGACGAACACTTTCGGGAAAGTATTTGTCATTGAACAGCTCTTGGAACTTCTCCCAAGACATCTTCAGTGCGGCAGGTTGAGTACGCTTAATCGATTCCCACCAGTAATCTGCCTCTCCTCGCAACATAAAGGCGGCAAAGGGAACCTTTTGCTCCTCGGAGCATCCCAAGACATCAAATATCTTGGTAATCTGCTTTATCCATGTTTCCGCTATAAGTGGTTTTGGCTCTCCCTTAAACTCTGGTGGTCCCAGCTCCTTGAACTGTTTAGCGATGACCGTCCGAGAGTTTTCAGTGTTTCCACCTATATTTTGGACAGGAGCCGCTCTCGCCTGCTGTTGCATGAACTGCATAAAGTTTCTGAACATTCCATCATTCATCATCTGGTTAGTGTTGTTGTTTGCATGAGGATTGTCACCTTCCTGATGCACATTATCCTGATTATTGATATGTGGTGAATCAACAGTCGCCTGTGCTCCATTGCTATTCTCAACATTCTCAGATGCCATTTTCAGATACTGCCACAAAATAAAAGTTAATTGATATGTCATATATTATCCTTATATTATGACCGACCAATTAAATACCATGCAAATTAACTTAGGTAGGTCATACTAGCGAAGGAATTCCCCGTCTCTCCCCTCCTAGTTCTATTCTCACATCTTAGCCAGGGATCATATCCCTAAGCTCTGATACCAACTGTGACGCCCCCAAAATTAGGTATACATCACCCATCTTGGGTCGTCAGATACATAGTATAGAATACAAATACAACTTACTAATACAACTGTCGTGTACAATACGACAAAACATAAACTGTGAGTTTGAATACAAATATTATCTTCTAGAGAATATTCATACTCAAAAGGAGTCCTCATTACATTTATTAACACACTATTACATAGAATAGTGAGGACTACTAACTAATACTATCATTCAGACCATCACTCTGTTCCCCGACTTGCCCCAGCTACGTTCTCATTTCCTGAAGAGAACAGTGAAAGAAAGGGTGAGCTCTACTAGCCCAGTAAGAAATATTATGACTAAGATAATGCAAAATAAATTATCATTAGCCTTCAACAATGTTAAACTGATAAAATATAATAGACATCAAGTTTAACTGCAGCGGAACAAGCAATCCATTAAAAGAGTCAAGTAGAAAATAAACTTTACTATCGTTTATGATTTAAAAGGTTTTTCAACATTGTGATCGCTGAGACTCAGCTTAATAAAATAATCCACATCATCGAATCACCCCTGTACTACGGCCAAGGATATTCGTGTATTCATTAATGGTCATGATCATGCTAACAACTCTCCATCAATGCACTACGGGTCAATGAGGACTTTTACCACATCATTTGTAACATTACGGTCATGATTATACCGAATAATCCCTGGTCATAATCATACCAAGTCCATCTATGCACTACAGGCCACAGATGACTTTCAACATTTTATAAACATGAGGATGATGACAATGATATAAGAATTCAATAAAACAAGTTCAAGAATTAATTTATCCAAGAATTAACAACGTCCAAATTGTCAGCATGATACTGCTTTGTGGAGTAAAATTCAAGAATACTTAGAAGAATATTTTTATGAAAAGATACTGGATGAACCGCAATTATCAAGGATATTCCACTAATTTCATGGAGTATAGAAGTCAAAACTTAACCAACTGAGTATAATAAAGAATGGAATAACAAAAAAAATCACCCGGCATGTGATAGACCGCACAGACAGGTTATTCCAACAGAATAATAAATAATGGAACCAGGTCCGGCGTAAACGCACAGACAGGATATTCCGACAGAATAATAAATAATGGAACCAGGTCCGATATAAAACACACAGACAGGATGTTCCAACAGAATAATAACAAGACGGAACCAGGTCAGGTATAAAACACACAGACAGGATGTTCCAATAGAATAATAATAAAAACGGAACCAGGTCCGGTGTAAAACACACAGACAGGATGTTCCAACAGAATAATAATAAAAACGGAACCAGGTCCGGTGTAAAACACACAGACAGGATGTTCCAACAGAATAATAGAAGAATGTCACCAAGTATAGGGTAGACCGCGTATACAGGTTATTCCAACAAAATAATAAGAAATGGAATAACAACAGTTCTCTTCATGAATAAGAAAGAATAACACCCCTTACCGTTTTAAAGAAGAGCTGAAATAAGGAAATAGTTAAGTAGTAGAATACTCTTCTTCTCTCTCTCTATAGTTTCTCTCTATAGTTCAGTGAATTCGTAAGAAATAACGAAGGAATGAGCTGCTATTTATAGAAAAATAGAATGCATAGTAACTAATCCATGAACGGTCCAGGTTGATTACTTTAATCTGACGGTCCGTATTTAAATAAAAATCTTTTAAATAAAATATAATATATTCTATTTATAGAATAACTTTAATAAAGTATTTTGTTTTATATAAAAAGATGTTTCTGTTTTATTACGTTAATAATACGAATAAAACAAAACGTCATTATCGCTAAATAATTCATATTATTAACTAACAATAATTGAATCAAACTGAGTGACTTCTCACATAAGATTAATAAGCAATACCGTGTGCTACTTTGCAACCACACGTATTACTGTACTTTTACTACCGAGTAGTTCAACAGTATCAATGGTAAAACTTCTGCCGTTATTTTTAATAAAATATTTTTATCATTTTCTCAATCCGATAATAATTCCGTTATGGGGTCCACCAATAATTGTGCCGTTGTAAATATTCCCTGTTAAAATGAATATTCCCCGACCAATCGAATATTATATAACAACTTGCGTACTTTGCAAAATTTATAAATATTACCCACAATTATAACATTATATCAAATTAACTCCATAATATTCAAAAATGATATTTATAAAAAATTCATCTTTATTTATAAAAGTTGGGGTCTTACAAATAGTAACTCGTGAATAGTAACTCATAAATAGTAACTCATGAATAGTAACCCCGACACAAAAAGGTAGAAATTTCACAATAAAATTCATACCATTTTTTGGTATAATGATATTGAAAGAATAACATTTCTTAAATTTATAAACAATTTATTTTAATTGTTTACACTTTACTAAATAATGTATTTAATCATCCTAAAATATCAAACTCATAAGATTTCATTACCAATAACCAAAATCCTCATCAAAAATCTGCATATACCTCATATAAGATTCTCAAGCCATAAAATCTTATTTTCCAATTTTCTTACTTCACATAACATATTTAATTTATTTACTCATAACTAGTCTATTTTTATGAAAAATACCAAATCAGTTCCAAAAATATTTCGTTTCTGGGATTTAGCAGAATATAGTCCCATATTGAACATATATTTTTCTCAGAATTTTTAAAACTCATTTACTATTTTTCATATGGCCAAAACAGCCGAATATTTAGACATTTATCATAAATTGTACTTTTATCCAAAAATTTTGAAATTCACAGAGTACATTGATATTATATAGATATACTTCCAATAAAAATTTCATCAATTTTGGAGTTAACCACAAGGAGTTATAAGCGGTTACTTTTAAAATAGTATTTTCCCGTAAAATTCATAACTCTTAATCTATACATCCAAAAATCACTATTTTTGGACACAATCAATAAAACTCATCAAAATATCATTTTAAATTTTTCTAGAATTTTATGAAGGTCATAAGAATTACGAACTGAAAAATATAATAACCCTTAAAATCCCTTACTATCCCTTACCTCAAAATAGCAGTACTTCTGACTTGAATATCGGATATAACGTTGAGCAACACTCAAGATATCTAAATACTCATAAAAATATGCTTGATAATATAGAGAGAAAGAAAACTTGCTTCTGGTGTGATTTTCAATTCTAACTTAGCCCTCTATTTATAGGAAAATGTTAGCATGCCGAAGCAGACTTGACCTACTATCTGATAGCTTTACCTGCTACTATTTCACCCACCAAAAATCAGCCATCTTCCCCAACAACCAAAAGTAGGGCCTATCCATTTCTAGAATTTTCCACCAAGATCATTTATAAACCTAATTTCCGAATCAGTCACCTCTTAAAATTCATAAAAAATCATTCGTTCAATTTTTAACGGTTCAAAATTTGTGGACATATACTCAACTTATATATGTATAACATATCCAAAAATCACAACGATCCAACGGTCAGATTAAAAGTTATAACTCACACAAAATATCTCAAAAACCCTAATTTGATTTTCAATACCTCCGTTTCGACAAAAATACAGATAAAATACCTCAATATTAACTCCTTCATTTTTAACCAAAAAAATATATTCCTCATTTATATCTACATAAAATAAATATTTCCTTATCATATGAATCTATAATTAATTATTCACAAATAATATTACAAAATCATATTTATGACAACCAGGCCGTTCCCAGAAAAGAGATGACTTTCCAATAAGGATTTTTCCTTACTGGCGCGCAATTAGATGATCAAACCTCTCCTTAGACAGAACTTTTTAGAAATTGTCAATAATGCTATCTAATAATATTATTCAAATAATATGAATTATTGATCTGATAATGAAAAATACTGTTCAGCAACAATTATTAAAACAATAATAATATAAAATATCAACGTAGCAATTATTAAATCAATAAAATAAAATATTGAACAGTAATTACTGTAACAATTATTGAGTAGTGTCTTCTCACGTAAGAATCAATAATTAAAAAAATATTGTGTAATACCGTGTGCTACTGTACAACTACACGTATTACTGTAATTTAACAACCAGGTATTCCAACAATGTTAACGGTAACAACTACGCTGTTATTTATAAAAAACTTAAATTTATAGTTTTCTTCATCCGACAGTTATTCTGTTATGGGGCCCACAAATGGCGAAAGAATATTCCACGACCAAATGAATATTCCCCGACAACAATGAATATTTTATAACCACTTGCGTATTTTGAAAAAAATTTAATATATCACCCTTAACTTTAACTTTTATCAATTTAACAATTTAAAAAATAGTAATTATAATAAACTTGAATACTTTTATTTCATAAAATTCGGGGTCTTACAATCTCCCCTCTTTATGAAATTTCGTCCCCAAAATTTACGTATCTGGTATTTCGAAGAGTTGAGAATACCTTGCTTTCATTTCAGATTCCATCTTCCCTGTCATGATAATTTCTTCATTACTCATCTCCTGTATTTCAGATATCATTCTAGAATACATTTTCAAAACAAGGACTAATTGAACAAATTAACATATCACATAATATCTTGATATTATGATTGACCAACAAATAAGCTTAGGTAGGACACACTAGCGAAGGATTTACTCATCTCTCCTCTCCTAGTTATATTCCCCGATCCCGCCAGAAACCATATCCCTAAGCTCTGATACCAACTGTGACAACCCCAAAATAGGTCCATTCCACCCAACCTATTCTGAGTCGCCAAATACATGGTACAGAAAATAACTAAACTTTATTGCAACAATTGTTGTGCAAAATACAATAACACATATGCTGTGAGTTTGGATACAAATATATACCAGCTGTGACTCTTATCCCAACCTTGGATAGCACGTCACAATGACACCTTACATAAAGGTATAGTCAAAAATTATTTTAGAAATTAAAATTTTTGGAAAGTGCTCAAGGAAACCTTCGTACATGGGAGGCCATGCATCCAGGTTATGATAAATATCATATGTCCACAGAATTATCCTTGGTTGGCCCAATAGACCCCAAAGAAAAATGAGAAGATTACTATCATGCTCTTTCTAGTGGTGAGTCTTCTCTTGACATATAACTATCTCCACTGTCTCTAGTTAAAAATTATATTTCAAATAAACTCCAAAATCATATAGGTAGTGCTCATAGATATACTCAGCAAGTGAATGTGCACAACCGTGTCTTATGATCACACGAGGTTATATGTCATTAGACATCTTGTATGGTAGTCACAAAACACCCTTCCAACGTTGGGTTCGCCTCACCCTATTTGATTCACCAAATATAACTACTAAATGATGACTACCGTTCTATTCTCCTGTTACCCCCGCTCGACCCAGCTACACTCTTATTACCTGAAAGGAATTGTGAAACAGAAGGGTGAGCACAACTAGCCCAGTAAAAAATATCATGAATAAAGGTAAATAAATTATCAATAGCCTTCAACAGTAATAAATTAGAGATTTAGAACATATGGTAGATGATAAAAATTTTAACCATAGTGCAGTGGAACGAGCAATCCATTAGAAGAGTCAAATAGACTACAAAGTCTATTATCTTCTCCATGTTAAAAATCCACCAACAATGGTTTATCCCTGTAACATCACTCAACAGTTCCTTTCCACAATCATATGAATAACTCATAATCATAATAGTGATTCTAAATTTTTCTTCGCACCCAGGACGAAGAATATTTTCATCACATATCTTTACCTTAAACATCAAAGATCATGGTTATACCAAATCACAGTTCCTGTTCATAATCATGCTAATAAATCCATCTTCGCACTACGGCCAAAGATATTCATCAACAAACCATCTTTCCACTACGGGCCAAAGATATTCAACAACAGTTCATCTTTGCACTACAGGCCAAAGATATTCATCAATAATTCATCTTTGCACTACAGGCCAAAGATATTCTTCAACGGTTCATATTTACACTATAGGCCAAATATATTAATATCTCAAAGAAATATATAATCATTTCAGAATTATATAAACAATAATTATAACCATGTTGATCAATTCACCTTTACACTTAAGCTAAAGATATTCAGTTATAAATTCAATTGTCATGATCATATCAGTCAACAATTCAACTTTGCACTACTGGCCAAAGAGAACACATAGTCATGATCATACCAACAATCTACCCATCTTTACACTCAAGTGAAAGAGAATTTCAACATCAGGGTTATAAAAATGTTATATATGATAATAAAAATAATATGATCAAAATATAGATTTAATTTCAAGAGTAATATTCATAAATTAACTATAATTTGGTCAGAAAAAGAAATCAATTTTATCGTGAATAGTAATTCGTGAATAGTAACTCATGAATAGTAACTCGTGAATAGTAACTCATGAATAGTAACTCGTGAATAGTAACTCATGAATAGTAACCCCGACAGAAAAAGGTAGAAATTCTACAATAAAATTCATACCAATATTTCGGTATAATGATATTGAAAGAATAACATTTCTTAAATTTATAAACAATTTATTTTAATTGTTTACACTTTACTAAATAATATATTTAATCATCCTAAAATGTCAAACTCATAAGATTTCATTACCAATAACCAAAACCCTCATCAAAAATCTGCATATACCTCATATAGGATTCTCAAGCCATAAAATCTTATTTTCTAATTTTCTTACTTCACATAAAATATTTAATTCATTTACTCATAACTAGTCTATTTTTATGAAAAATACCAAATCAGTTCCAAAAATATTTCTTTTCTGAGATTTAGCAGAATATAGTTCCATATTGAACATATATTTTTCTCAGAATTTTTAAAACTCATTTACTATTTTTATATGGCCAAAATAGCTGAATATTTAGACATTTATCATAAATTATACTTTTATCCAAAAATTTTAAAATTCACAGAGTACACTGATATTATATAGATATACTTTCAATAAAAATTTTATCAATTTTGGAGTTAACCACTAGGAGTTATAAGCGGTTACTTTTAAAATAGTCTTTTCCCGTAAAATTCATAACTCTTAATCTATACATCCAAAAATCTTCATTTTTGGACACAATCAATAAAACTCATCAAAATATCATTTTAAATTTTTCTAAAATTTTCTGAAGGTCAGAAGAATTACGAAATGAAAAACATAATAACCCTTAAAATCTCTTAGTATCCCTTACCTCAAAAGAGCAGTACTTCTGACTTGAATATCGGATATAACGCTGAGCAACACTCAAGATATCTAAATACTCATAAAAATATGCTTGATAATATAGAGAGAAAGAAAACTTGCTTCTGGTGTGATTTTCAATTCTAACTTATCCCTCTATTTATAGGAAAATGTTAGCACGCCGAAGCAAACTTGACCTACTACCTGATGGCTTTACCTGCTACTATTCCACCCACCAAAAATTAGCCATCTTCCCCAACAACCAAAAGTGGGGCCTACCCATTTCTAGAATTTTCCACCAAAATCATTTATAAACCTAATTTTCGAATCAGTCACCTCTTAAAATTCATAACAAATCATTCGTTCAATTTTTAACGGTTCAAAATTTGTGGACATATACTCAACTTATATATGTATAACATATCCAAAAATCACAACGATCCAACGGTCAGATTAAAAATTATAACTCACACAAAATATCTCAAAAACCCTAATTTGATTTTCAATACCTCCGTTCCGACAAAAATACAGATAAAACACCTCAACATTAGCTCCTTCTTATTTAACCACAAAAATATATCCCTCATTTATGTCCACATAAAATAAATATTTCCTTATCATATTAATCTATAATTAATTATTCACAAATAATATTACAGAATCATATTTATGACAACCAGGCCGTTCTCAGGAAAGAGGGGGCTTTTCAATAAGGATTTCTCTTTACTGGCGTGCAATTAGATGACCAAACCTCTCCTTAGACAGAACTTTCTAGACATTACCAATAATGCTATCTAATAATATTATTCAAATAATATGAATTATTGATCTGATAATGAAAAATACTATGCAGCAACAAAATTATTAAAATAACAATAATATAAAATATCAGCGTAGTAATTATTGAATCAATAAAATAAAATATTGAACAGTAATTACTGTAACAATTATTAAGTAGTGTCTTCTCACGTAAGAATCAATAATTAAAAAAATACTGTGGAATACCGTGTGCTACTGTGCAACTACGCGTATTACTGTATTTTAACCACCAGGTATTCCAACAATGTTAACGGTAACAACTACGCCGTTATTTATAAAAACTAAAATTTGTCATTTTTTTCATCCGACAGTTATTTTGTTATGGGGCCCACAAATAGCTGCGACGTCATACGAATATTCCCCGACAGAAAGAATATTCCACGACCAAACGAATATTCCCCGACAACAATGAATATTTTATAACCACTTGCATATTTTAAAA
Organism: Panax notoginseng; assembly: GCA_016801055.1. NCBI lineage: Eukaryota > Viridiplantae > Streptophyta > Magnoliopsida > Apiales > Araliaceae > Panax > Panax notoginseng. The sequence goes on from CM029016.1 coordinate 54,155,459, forward strand.
AAAATTCATATATCACCCTTAACCTCAACTTTTATCAATTTAACAATTTACTGAATAGTAATTATAAGAAAATTGAATACTTTTATTTCATAAAATTCTAGGTCTTACAATCTCCCCTCCTTATGAAATTTCGTCCCCAAAATTTACGTACATGGTATTTCGAAGAGTTGAGAATACCTTGCTTTCATTTCAGATTCCATCTTCCCTGTCATCATAATTTCTTCATTGCTCATCTCCTGTATTTCAGATATCATTCTATAATACAGCTTCAAAACAAGGATTAATTGAATAAATTAACATATCACATAATATCTCGATATTATGATTGACCAACAAATAAGCTTAGGTAGGACACACTAGCGAAGGATTTACTCATCTCTCCCCTCCTAGTTATATTCCCCGATCGCACCAGAAACCATATCCCTAAGCTCTGATACCAACTGTGACAACCCCAAAATAGGTCCATTCCACCCAACCTATTCTGAGTCGCCAAATACATGGTACAGAAAATAACTAAACTTTATTACAACAATTATTGTACAAAATACAACAACACATATGTTGTGAGTTTGGATACAAATATATACCAACTGTGACTCTTATCCCAACCTTGGATAGCACGTCACAATGACACCTTACATAAAGGTATAGTCAAAAATTGTTTTAGAAATTAAAATTTTTGGGAAGTACTCAAGAAAACCTTCGTACATGGGAGGCCATGCATCTAGGTTATGATAGATATCATATGTCCACAGAATTATCCTTGGTTGGCCCAATAGACCCCAAAGAAAAATGAGAAGATTACTATCATGCTCTTTCCAATGGTGAGTCTTCTCTTGACATATAATTATCTCCACTGTCTCCAGTTAAAAATTATATTTCAAATAAACTCCAAAATCATATAGGTAGTGCTCATAGATATACTCAGCAAGTGAATGTGCACAACCGTGTCTTATGATAACACGAGGTTATATGTCATTAGATATCTTGTATGGTAGTGACAAAATACCCTTCCAACGTTGGGTTCGCCTCACCTTATTTGATTCACCAATTATAACTACTAAATGATGACTACCGTTCTATTCTCCTGTTACCCCCGCTCGACCCAGCTACACTCTTATTACCTGAAAGGAATTGTGAAACAAAAGGGTGAGCACAGCTAGCCCAGTAAAAAATATCATGACTAAAGGTAAATAAATTATCAATAGCCTTCAACAGTAATAAATCAGAGATTTAGAACATATGGTAGATGATAAAAATTTTAACCATAGTTGTAGCGGAACGAGCAATCTATTAGAAGAGTCAAATAGACTATAAAGTCTATTATCTTCTCCATGTTAAAAATCCACCAACAATGTTTTATCCCTGTAACATCACTCAACAGTTTCTTTTCACAATCATATGAATAACTCATAATCATAATTGTGATTCTAAATTTTTCTTCGCACCCAGGACGAAGAATATTTTCATCACCTGTCTTTACCTGAAATATCAAAGATCATGGTTATACCAAATCATAGTTCCTGCTCATAATCATGCTAATAAATCCATCTTCGCACTACGGCCAAAGAAATTCATCAACAAACCATCTTTTTACTACGGGCCAAAGATATTCAACAACTGTTCATCGTCGCACTACAGGCCAAAGATATTCATCAATAATTTATCTTTGCACTACAGGCCAAAGATATTCTTTAACAGTTCATATTTGCACTATAGGCCAAATATATTAATATCTCAAAGAAATATATAATCATTTCAGAATTATATAAACAATAATTATAACCATGTTGATCAATTCACCTTTACACTTAAGCTAAAGATATTCAGTTATAAATTTAATGATCATGATCATACCAGTCAACAATTCAACTTTGCACTACTGGCCAAAGAGAACCCATAGTCATGATCATACCAACAATCTACCCATCTTTACACTCAAGTGAAAGAGAATTTCAACATCAGGGTTATAAAAATGTTATATATGATAATAAAAACAATATGATCAAAATATAGATTTAATTTCAAGAGTAATATTCATAAATTAACTATAATTTGGTCAGAAAAAGAAACCAATTTTGTCGTGAATAGTAATTCGTGAATAGTAACTCGTGATTAGTAACTCATGAATAGTAACCCCGACACAAAAAGGTAGAAATTTCACAATAAAATTCATACCAATATTTTGGTATAATGATATTGAAAGAATAACATTTCATAAATTTATAAATAATTTATTTTAATTGTTTACACTTTACTAAATAATGTATTTAATCATCCTAAAATGCTAAACTCATAAGATTTCATTACCAATAACCAAAACCCTCATCAAAAATCTGCATATACCTCATATAGGATTCTCAAGCCATAAAATCCTATTTTCTAATTTTCTTACTTCACATAACATATTTAATTCATTTACTCATAACTAGTCTATTTTTATGAAAAATACCAAATCAGTTCTAAAAATATTTCTTTTCTGGGATTTAGCAGAATATAGTCCCATATTGAACATATATTTTTCTCAGAATTTTTAAAACTCATTTACTATTTTTCATATGGCCAAAACAACCGAATATTTAGACATTTATCATAAATTGTACTTTTATCCAAAAAAATTGAAATTCACAGAGTAAACTGATATTATATAGATATACTTCCAATAAAAATTTTATCAATTTTGGAGTTAACCACAAGGAGTTATAAGCGGTTACTTTTAAAATAGTCTTTTCCCGTAAAATTCATAACTCTTAATCTATACATCCAAAAATCACCATTTTTGGACACAATCAATAAAACTCATCAAAATATCATTTTAAATTTTTCTAAAATTTTCTGAAGGTCAGAAGAATTACGAAATGAAAAACATAACAACCCTTAAAATCTCTTACTATCCCTTACCTCAAAAGAGCAGTACTTCTGACTTGAATATCGGATATAACGCTGAGCAACACTCAAGATATCTAAATACTCACAAAAATATGCTTGATAATATAGAGAGAAAGAAAACTTGCTTCTGGTGTGATTTTCAATTCTAACTTAGCCCTCTATTTATAGAAAAATATTAGCACGCCGAAGCAGACTTGACCTACTACCTGATGGCTTTACCTGCTACTATTCCACCCACCAAAAATCAGCCATCTTCTCCAACAACCAAAAGTGGGGCCTACCTATTTCTATAATTTTTCACCAAAATCATTTATAAACCTAATTTCCGAATCAGTCACCTCTTAAAATTCATAAAAAATCATTCGTTCAATTTTTAACGGTTCAAAATTTGTGGACATAAACTCAACTTATATATGTATAACATATTCAAAAATCACAACGATCCAACGATCAGATTAAAAATTATAACTCACACAAAATATCTCAAAAACCCTAATTTAATTTTTAATACCTCCGTTCCGACAAAAATACAGATAAAACACCTCAACATTAACTCCTTCATTTTTAACCGCAAAAATATATCCCTCATTTATATCCACATAAAATAAATATTTCCTTATCATATTAATCTATAATTAATTATTCACAAATAATATTACGGAATCATATTTATGACAACCAGGCCGTTCCCAGGAAAGAGGGGGCTTTCCAATAAAGATTTCTCCTTACTGGCGCGCAATTAAATGACCAAACCTCTCCTTAGACAGAACTTTCTAGACATTGCCAATAATGCTATCTAATAATATTATTCAAATAATATGAATTATTGATCTGATAATGGAAAATATTGTGCAGCAACAATTATTAAAACAAAAATAATATAAAATATCAACGTAGTAATTATTGAATCAATAAAATAAAATATTGAACAGTAATTACTATAACAATTATTGAGTTGTGTCTTCTCACGTAAGAATCAATAATTGAAAAAATACTGTGCAATACCGTGTGCTACTGTGCAACTACGCGTATTACTGTATTTTAACCACCAGGTATTCCAACAATGTTAACGGTAACAACTACGCCGTTATTTATAAAAACTCAAATTTATCGTTTTCTTCATCCGACAGTTATTCTGTTATGGGGCCCACAAATGGCTGCGCCGTCGTACGAATATTCCCCGATAGAAAGAATATTCCACGACCAAACGAATATTCCCTGACAACAATGAATATTTTATAACCACTTGCGTATTTTAAAAAAAAATTCATATCACCCTTAACTTTAACTTTTATCAATTTAACAATTTACTGAATAGTAATTATAAGAAAATTGAATACTTTTATTTCATAAAATTCGGGGTCTTACATGCACGGTCCCGATCTTAAACTTATCCCTTATCTAACATACCTTGTATACCCCCCTTTAGCGACAGACCGGGCGACGATACGGTCCGTCGTTATAGGTTCGGTTCGTCGCTATAAGTTGTTATTGGGTCTCTAACTTTTAGATTTATTTTGATAATAACAATAATTAGTAAATAAATTAATTAAAAGGGTAGAATCTTCTCCATAGGATTTTTATTTTAATTGTTTTATTTATATTATTTACTTTGACCAAAAATATTTTTAAAATCTTATTTAATTGATTTTCTTGATCTTGATGTTTTAATGTGCTAAATCAATTGGGTCATGCATTGTGGGACAAAAGTCATATGTTGATTATCAAATGTTTGTTTGTCCAAATTTAAAAAAAAAAGATGGAAATTTTGATTAAATTTTCTTGAGCATTCTTCTATTTATTCTCAAATTAATTTTATTATTTAAAAAATCTCAAAAATTATTTTATTGCTTATATATATATATATATATATATATCCTACTAAATGACTTTAATATGCTAAATGGGACATTCCTTTTGGGACTTGCAAATTTTTTTTTTTATTTCATGCATTCATATATAAATATTAAAATAATATATATAGTACTCTAGTAGTACTTATAGTTATATATGTAGCAACATACACATGTATATATTATATATATATATCCGTATATTATATATATAACAAACCATGCCTTCCTTTTACAAAAATATAATTTATTACATGCATGCATACATATAATATTATATATATATATATATATATATATATATATATATATATATATATATATATATATATATATATGTGTGTGTGTGTGTAAACGTGCAAGTGTGTGCTGGAAACTTTAAATTAAGTATGACAACTATGATGGGACAAAACCATATATGCTGGCATTTGGTTTTTAACATGTGGTCAAAGAGTATAATAAATGATAAGTAGGACGAATAAGGCCCGGGCAATTTTTCAAGTTCTTCCGCGTAAAACATTGGTATCATCTGGACTGTTTATTTCAAATATCATTCATCTAAATCATACATTCAAAATCAGATTTCTAAAATTACACTTTTGCTTCCAACCTCAAAAATATATAAATAGGAGGCTTTTTCTTCATTTTTATTTTATCAATTCACTTTCAAGAAAAACTTATTTCTCTCCTACATACACTCTCTCTAAGAAGCTTTCTCCCTCTACTTATCAAAGTTTTAATCATTTGAGAAGAGAAAAATTGGTCTAAGCAAATTGAGATAAGTGATTTGATTTATTTTATTTGAAGTATCTCTTGCTTATTTATATTTATAGATATACGAATATAAATTGTTATACACAATTCTATATATCTATATTTAATCTATTTATTAAATAAAAGGATACTTGGGGCCGTAAAGCTATGGAGATACACCTCTATGGAGAAGAATTCGAACATTACGATTTCTTATAGTCTTCAGTAACCTTTTATTGATATTATTTATATAAATATCGTAAAATAGATACGACACTTGATAGCTCAAAACGACACTGAGATACTGCTCCAAAAAGAGTAGTCATCCGAACTGGATTTGAGAATCGTAGTGATCTATTAAAAATATTTATATAAATATCAATTGTGAAATTATAAATTTTGTCGTACTTAGATGTCGCAAGACTACGGAGATACACCTCTACCAAGAGGAATTCGAACCGTACGATTCCTTATATTACTAAGTGACATTATTTATAAAAGTTCACATAATAGATAAAATATTCTTATATATTATCTAAGTTAAACAAATATATTTGTTATATCAAGTATTGCTTAACTGATTTATCTATTATACTAGATTAATATTGTTTGAATTAATTTATTCTTTTTATACAAGTATTGACACATAAAAACCATTCATATAATACTTGTTAAAGAATATCTGAGAAACAAATCTTATCTATCATCACAAGTATTTGATCATAAATTCATTTATTCATAAAATACTTGTTGCATAATATAAAAGTTATTTAAACTTTTATTTTACAAACTTAAGTGAATATATCTGCTTAAATAGAAGCATATTTGATTCAAAACTTAAAACAACTTATTTATTTACTCTAAAAGTTGTTTAAACTTAAAGTGACTTTTCTTTACTCCTTAAAGAATAATTCTTTATAAATTTGCATTAAAGTATATGTGACAAACAAGATTTTTGTAATTTAATTTTAATATTTATGGAATTAAATAGATATTTTTCGATGATTTAATTATTAGATTAAATAATTAATTGATGAAGTTGTGATAGATTAATTTAATTATATGTGTTATATTTATTAAATTAATGTGGAGAATTTTATTATTCAAAGTATGTAATTATGTGAGTTTATTGAATTAAAAGAAATATTTAATAAGCCTAATATTATTTTATTTAAATAAATAAATGAGAAAATTAATTATATGTCTATGTGAATTAATGATAAATTATTATATTCTATTTAAATTAAATATTTAATTTATTTTATAAAGGGGTGAGACATTATTAAACTATAATATAATCAGTTTATCAAATTAAATGGGTTTAAGTTTTAAGAATGACCAAACAATGCTTTAGGGGAGGTTGAGACCACTACAACTGCGCTCAGTTTCTTTTTATAAATTTAATACGTCGTCTTCTTTTTTCATTTGGCTAAGTCTAGAAAAGGAAAATCAGAGAGAAATTGAGAAATTTTGAGGGAAATTGTGAGTGTGTGATCGAACAAATATCTGAGAAAGGATTATCAAGGATCATCTCTACTAATCTATACTCTAGGTAATTCCTTTAACTAATTTCAAATTACGTTGTTATATTTTTATGAAAATTGTTTTCAAATTCTGTAAAAGCTCTGTAATTGAAAAAGAGTAACGATTAGGTGTATATACGTGTTAATATGTTAACATAACATGTGTAACTATATCTTGTATGTTTTCATAACATCAAATTCATAGAAATATGTCGTACATAGTTTCTTGAAGTTGCAGAGTATAAAATATGGCCATATGGCCCTTACGCAGGAATTTTATGTGTCAAATCATATATTGTATCATAAATTTACATTGTATATGATTATGTATATTAAAATGAAGGAATCAAACTTTGAATGAATAGATTCGGTGTTATAACGAACCCGTAGTGTTGATTTTTATGTTTTGTATTAAAAAACATTCAAGAACATCAAGAACAGTAAAATTACATGTGTTGATTTTGTTAATTACGTGTTTTAACTTGTTAAAATCATGCTAGAAGGGTTGGGTAGTAGTTATGTGTATATTATAATGTCTGGGTGTGTTAAATTCATAAACAAATAAAGAAATTAGTAGAAATTGGCCATGTTCTGCAATTTTTCGCGAAGTACAGTTCTGGTTCTGGTATACCGTGCCGCAACACCGGTTGTAGGTATAACACCCACGCCACAGCGCGAGCCACGCTGCAACTCCAATGTCCAGGCCGCAGCGCCGAGGATAGGCGTGTTGGTGGGGCCGCAGCACCACTCTGCAGATTTTCCAGAAATGATTTTTTTTTTTGAAAATTTTTATGTCAAGGAATGTGATAATAACCTAACCTAATGAACATAAAGATATGTCAGACATATAATGGGATGTTAAAATAGGTACTTAACATGTCAATAAGGCATTTACATGTTGATTGAAAATTTTAACGCATAGTTAGTGTATTGTTCGTGTAGTGTGATATTTTGTGAAAATAAGCGTGATAATTTGACTAAGTATAGTCATAACCAGAGTTAGAGAAAAGAATGGACTTGTGATGTCTAGTTACATGATAATTGACTGGTATTGTGAATATTAATGGTATGTAGGATTAAATCGGGAAACGTGTATAATTAACGTGTAACCTACGCACGAGGCAAGTTTCCTAACCCTACTTGTTATCGTTATTCAAATTTATAATCCTTACATCTTTACACTGAGTAAATTATAGACTTTTATTCTATATTGATCAATTTTAATATGATACATTAAAGATCTTTTCAAAGGAGGATTGTAGTTATGCAATTCTTATTCCATTGTATACCTCTTGAGTTATTATTCAATTTGAATATCAATTATTGTGGAACCTTGTAAGACTAGCGAACCTTATTGATTCAACTAGTCCTTAGTTGATGAACGTTCTAAATTTCAGAACCTTTGTTGAATTATCCAAACCAAACTTCCTTTGGTGCGGACTCGAATGTCAAACTAAGATGAACAACCCTGTATAGGGGATTACTTATGCGTTAGCGTTAAGATATTGTGCACAGTATGATACTAAGGGTTGATCCCCCTAAGTACGAGTAGAAGAGTCCATAGTCTTATGATTGTTAAAAGTTTCAAGTATAAACATTTGACAACCTAGGACGTAGTTCAAGGTCTTATGACCCTCAGAAGTTCTTTTGATTCTTGTTATTCATTCTTGATTCAAAAGCCAACTTTTCTTATTTCAGAAGTCATTGATTCATTCGCATGTTATTATTTTATTGCTATATTATTATACTTGTGGGCAATCGTGCTCACTCTTGCGTAATAATAATATTACAGTTAAGAACAAAAGGTCCGACGAGCCTTCTACTAGCAAAGGCAAGGGTAAGATTAACAAGTGACGAAGATTTGTTGTTTATTTGTTATGTTATGTTTCAGACTTATGTTTAAATTGTGTAAGACTTAATATTTGTTTATGTTTCCGTATTTGAGATTTAAGGTTAGTATGACCTGGGATTGATGTATTTACATTCAGATGTTGTAACTCCATAAGGAGATGATTTATTTCTATCTATTTATGGTTTTTCACTTATTATGGGTAGATAGATACATGATGTTTGGACAGTGAACACCAAATGCCGTGAAAATTAAAGTACCCGAATTTGAGGGTGTCACAGTATATATCTGCTTAAACAAAAGTATTTTTGAGCTAAAGCTAAAATTGACTTACTTGCTTATTCAAGAAGCATTTTTCACATAAAATATAAAAGTTATTTAAACTTTTATAACAGAGCATAATTTTCATATTTGCTTACTATAAGAACCCGAATTTTCAAGAAATATTAAAATAAGAATTTAGTAGATAAAATTATTAAAGCCTGAGATGGATTCGAACAAGAATATTAATATGTTACGAGGTAGGTGGTATTGTGTTACATAGGGTAATATGAGCTATGTAATAAGTGATGTTGTGTTTAATAAATATATATCGTTATTATATATTTGTTATAAATTGTAGAGATGAATTAGTAAAGAAGATGGGTAGAAATTATCTATTGATATTAAATAATTTATGTGGAATTATTTTATAATAGTAAGTTGGTGTCATTAAATATCTTTGATAATCACCAATTTCTTGAGTATATGTACGAGTAAGTATCAAGTCTAAGGTAGTGCAACCGTACTCTTTAATGGTGGATGTATAGGAGCTAGGCTAAATAATTCCTTCAGAGAGCGGAGGTATATACGAATTAGTAATCGATCTAACTCACTGTGAAAATAGTGTAGATGAGACAAAAACTAATCTGAAGCCAGTTATTGGTGGCAAGCAAATAAAGTCCGGGGAGGAGAAGGTATGATCACTTGGGCGAGGTTCAAGGAGATGTTTTTCGAGATGTATTTTCCGACCAGCTCGCAGAACCAAATGGAGGTCCAGTTTCTAGAGTTAAAACAGGGGAATATGTCCGTACCAGACTATGCGGCAAGATTCAATGAGTTGGCTAGGTTCGCCATATATCAAGTGCACACATATGAGAGAAAAGCAAGAAGGTTTTAACACGGACTGAAGCCCTGGTTGTATAGTAAAGTGTTGATGTTTTAGTTAAAGAAGTTCGCTGGGGTACTGGAGAAAGCCATATTCGCTGAATGTGGAAGCGATGCAGTAACCAAATATAATCAGGATCAGAAAAAGAAGAAGAGTGAAAATGAAGGAATTAACAAGGCTAGTGGAAGTAACACGGGAGGTGGTAATAATCAGAAGAGAAGATGATCTGACAACTCGTCAACTGGAAATCAACAGGGAGGTCCGAAGAAGATGATCGAAGCATGCCCGACCTGCGGAAAAGCTCATTTGGGAGTTTGCATGAAGGGAAAACGAGTATGTTACAATTGTGGTCAGGAAGACCACATAGCACCTAACTGTCCTAACCCAAAGAAGGGTGCCTGCTTCACTTGTGGCTCAAAGGATCATCTGGTAAGAGATTGTCCTAAGAAGGGATCTGGAGGGGCAGGATCAGGAGGAAATAAGGGAAACAGCGGTGGAAGCACTCTGACTATCACAGGAGCAACCGCAACCAACTAACCGACCGCCAGGACATTCAACATGACAGTGCAGGATACAGTGCAGTCTCGTGATGTAGTGTCAGTTATCATTCCAATCAATAAAGTTAATGCTTATGTATTATTTGATACGAGTGCTACTCGTTCATTTATATCCGATGACTTTGCTAAGAACTTAGAATTGCCTAAGGACGAGTTAGAATACCCCATGAACATAGAAATTGCGAATAGAGAAACAATCCATGTTAAGTACGTACATAAGAACTGTAGAGTGGATATTAAGGGTAATATCATGAACGTAGATCTTATCCCTATTCGACTTGGAGAATTTGACGTTATCTTGGGAATGGACTGGTTATTCAATTATGGGGCCATAATTATTGCTAGAAGAAGCGTATTAACCTTATGACTCTGTCAAAGGTGATATTTTTGGGTAGCAAGTCGCCTAGACAAGCGAGTTATCTGACGATGATGCAAGCCATGAAGTTGTTAAGATAGGGCTGTGTAGGATATCTAGCTTACATAGTCGACAGTCGTAAAGAGAATCCGAAAGTCAAGGATATACCAGTAGTGAGGGACTTTGCTGACGTATTTTTCGACGATTTGCCAGGACTTCCATCAGATAGAGAAGTTGAGTTCGTGATCGATTTGGCACTGGGAACGGCTCCAATATCAAAGGCACCGTACCGAATGGCACCAGTAGAGATGAAAGAATTGATGGTACAACTACAAGAACTACTGGACAAGAAGTACATTCAACCGAGCGTATCACCGTGGGGAGTGCCGGTGTTATTTATGAAGAAGAAGGACGGGACGATGCGACTTTGCATTGACTATAGAGAACTGAATAAGGTCACGATTAAGAATATGTATCCATTACAGAGGATCGATGACCTGTTTGATGAATTGAAGGGAGCGAGATACTTTTCAAAGATAGACTTGAGGAGTGGTTATTATCAACTGAAGGTGAGGCCAGTGGATGTACCGAAGACAGCGTTCAGAACACGATATGGTCACTATGAATTTTTGGTAATGTCATTTGGTCTAGCGAATGCTCCTGCATCATTTATGGGCTTAATGAATGGAGTGTTCAAGCCGTTTTTGGACAAATTCGTAGTGGTATTTATAGATGACATTTTGGTATATTCAAAAACCAAGGAAGAACATGAAGAATATTTGAAGGTAACGTTAGAGACGTTGAGAAGGGAGAAGTTGTATGCCAAGTTCTCAAAATGCGAATTTTGGATTGAGCGGGTACAATTGCTTGGGCATGTGATTGATAAAGACGGAATTTCGGTAGATCCATCCAAAGTCAAAGCCGTGATAAACTGGAATCAGCCGAGAACGCCGTTGAAAGTACGAAGTTTTCTTGGATTGGCAGGATATTACAGAAGATTCATTCAAGACTTTTTTAAGATCGCCACTCCGTTAACGAATTTGACTCGAAAAGCTGTGAAATTTGTTTGGACGGAGAAGTGTGAGGAAAGCTTTCAAGAATTGAAGAAGAGGTTGAGTACAACACCTATGTTGTCTCTTCTAGATGACACAGGAAATTTTATTGTTTATAGCGATGCATCGCATAAAGGACTTGGATGTGTGCTTATGTAAAATGGCAGAGTCATTGCGTATGCGTCACGACAATTGAAGGATTATGAGAAAGGGTATCCGACCCACGACTTGGAGTTAGCTGCAGTGATTTTTGCTTTAAAAATCTGGAGGCACTATCTCTATGGGGAGAAGTGTGAAATATATACAGACTATAAGAGTCTTAAATATATTTTTACATAGAAGGACTTGAATATGCGCCAAAGAAGGAGGTTGGAGTTACTTAAGGACTATGACTAGGAGATTTTATACCATCCGGGTAAGGCAAATGTGGTTGCCGACGCCTTAAGTAGAAAGGATCGGGAGAATTTGATGATGTTGACCGCTCAGAAGGACCTAATTTCAGCCATGGAGAAGTTGGAATTGGAAGTGAAGTATCCTATGGAGATTGATGAAAAGCTGTTATAGATGCAATCTGGTACAACCCTACTGGATAAAGTTAAGGAGGATCAACTTCAGGACGAAGAATGTAAAAAGGTGAAAAAGAAGATATCTGAAGGAATCGAACCAAGATTCAAGATGGACAAGGAAGGAATACTGAGATTTGAGAGCAGAATTTGGGTACTGCCAGTACCAAAAATTAAGGAAGACATTTTGAGCGAAGCTCATAGTTCACGATATTCGATTCACCCTGGTAGTACCAAGATGTACCAAGATCTTTGACAATATTTTTGGTGGCCAAATTTCAAACGAGATGTTGCAGAGTGTGTTGCCAAGTGTCTGACATGTCAGAAAGTGAAAATAGAACATCAGAGGCCAAGTGGGTTGCTACAACTGTTGGAGATCCCAGAATGGAAATCGAAACATATTACGATGGATTTCATGGTTGGTCTTCCGACAACTCAGAAAGGCTATGACGCAGTATGGGTTATCGTTGACTGGCTGACAAAATCCGCACACTTCTTTCCGATGAAAATCATATTCAACTTAGATCAGTTGGCAAGGTTATATGTGAAAGAGATTGTTTTGAGGCATGGAGTTCCGGTGTCAATTGTTTCCGATAGGGATCCGTGCTTTACATCAAACTTCTGGAAACGTCTACAGGAATGCATGGGTACGCAATTGTGAATGTGTACGGCATATCACCCTCAGATAGATGGGCTGAGTGAAAGAACGATTTAGACATCAGAAGATATGTTACGAGCTTGTGTAATGGACTTTAAAGGAAATTGGGATGACCACCTACCGCTTGTAGAGTTCGGCTACAACAACAGTTACCACGCTAGTATTGGCATGCCACCTTATGAAGCGTTATACGGCAGAAAGTGCAGAACTCTGCTATACTGGGTTGAAGTTAGCGAGAGGCAATTACTAGGCCCAGAATTGGTACAGTAGACAACAGAGATAGTTAAAGTGATCCGAACAAGACTGGTAGTAGCTCAAGATAGGCAGAAGAAATACGCTGACCTACACCGCAAAAATGTTGAGTTTGAATCGGGAAGTTATATATTTTTGAAAGTCTCTCCCTAGAAGGGAAAGATCAGGTTCGGAAAGAAAGGGAAATTAAGTCCAAGATTCATTGGACCCTTCGAAGTACTGCGAAGAATTGTAGAAGTTGCGTATGAGGTAGCCTTACCTCCAGCACTCGAGAATGTCCACAACGTTTTCCATGTTTTGGTTTTACGACCCTACAAGCCCAATTACAAGCATGTGATTGAATACGAACCCCTTCATTTTGAGAAAGACTTATCCTATGAAGAAATTCCTGTTCAGATTGTCGAAAGAAAAGAACAAGTTCTCAGAAATAAAGTAATACCATCTATTAAGGTAATTTGGAGGAATCACAATGCTGAAGAAGTAACGTGGGAACTCGAAGAGTATATGACGAAGAATTACCCTCGTTTATTTCCTTAATTTATGTGTAAGCGATTATGGGGACAGAATCTTTGTAAGGGGGAAGAATGTAACGGGACAAATTGATTGAGTCGTGATTCTGAGGACAGAATCCTTTTAAGGGGGGAAAGATGTGACAAAAAAGATTTTTGTAATTTAATTTTAATATTTATGGAATTAAATAAATATGTTTTGATAATTTAATTATTAGATTAAATAATTAATTGATGAAGTTGTGATAGATTAATTTAATTATATGTGTTATATTTATTAAATTAATGTGGAGAATTTTATTATTCAAAGTATGTAATTATGTGAGTTTATTAAATTAAAAGATATATTTAATAAGCTTAATATTATTTTATTTAAATTAATAAATGAGAAAATTAATTATATGACTATGTGAATTAATGATAAATTATTATATTATGTTTAAATTAAATATTTGATTTATTTTATAAAGGGGTGTGACATTATTAAACTATAATATAAGCAGTTTATCAAATTAAATGGGTTTGAGTTTTAAGAATGACCAAACACGGCTTTAGGGGAGGTCGAGAGCAGTTAACCCATGATGGGTTAACTGACCACCACAACTGCCCTCAGTTTCTTTTTATAAATTTAATATGTCGTATTCTTCTTTCATTTGGCCAAGTCTGGAAAAGGAAAATCAGAGAGAAATTGAGAAATTTTGAGACAAATTGTGAGTGTGTGATTGAACAAATATTTGAGAAAGGATCATCTCTACTAATCTATACTCTGGGTAATTCCTTTAACCAATTTCAAATTACGTTGTTATATTTTTATGAAAATGGTTTTCAAATTCTGTAAAAACTCTGTAATTGAAAAAGAGTAACGATTAGGTGTATATACGTGTTAATATGTTAACATAACATGTTTAACTATATCTTGTATGTTTTCATAACATCAAATTCATAGAAATATGTCGTACATAGTTTCTTGAAGTTGTAGAGTATAAAATATGGCCATATGGCCCTTACACAGGAATTTTATGTGTCAAATCATATGTTGTATCATAAATTTATATTGTATATGATTATGTATATTAAAATGAAGGAATCAAACTTTGAATGAATAGATTCGGTGTTATAACGAACCCGTAGTGTTGATTTTTATGTTTTGTATTCAAAAACATTCAAGAACATCAAGAACAGTAAAATTACATGTGTTGATTTTGTTAATTACGTGTTTTAACTTGTTAAAATCATGCTAGAAGGGTTGGGTAGTAGTTATGTGTATATTATAATGTCTGGGTGTGTTAAATTCATAAACGAATAAAGAAATTAGTAGAAATTGGCCATGTTCTGCAATTTTTCGCGAAGTACAGTTCTGGTTCTGGTATACCGCGCCGCAGCGCCGGCTGTAGGCATAACACCCACGCCATAGCGCGAGCCACGCTGCAACTCCAATGTCCAGGCCGCAGCGCGGATAGCACCGCAGCGCCGAGGATAGGCGTGTTGGTGGTGCCGCAGTGCCACTCTGCAGATTTTCCAGAAATGATTTTTTTGTTTATAAATTTTTATGTCCAGGAATGTGATAATAACCTAACCTAATGAACATAAAGATATGTTAGACATATAATGGGATGTTAAAATAGGTACTGAACATGTCAATAAGGCATTTACATGTTGATTGAAATTTTTAACGCGTAGTTAGTGTATTGTTCGAGTAGTGTGATATTATGTGAAAATAAGCATGATAATTTGACTAAGTATAGTCATAACCAGAGTTAGACAAAAAAATGAACTTGTGATGTCTAGTTACATGATAATTGACTGGTATTGTGAATATTAATGGTATGTAGGATTAAATCGGGAAACGTGTATAATTAACGTGTAACCTACGCACGAGGCAAGTTTCCTAACCCTACTTGTTATCGTTATTCAAATTTATAATCCTTACATCTTTACACTGAGTAAATTATAGACCTTTATTCTATATTGATCAATTTCAATATGATACATTAAAGATCTTTTCAAAGGAGGATTGTAGTTATGCAATTCTTATTCCATTGTATACCTCTTGAGTTATTATTCAATTTGAATATCAATTATTGTGGAACCTTGTAAGACTAGCGAACCCTATTGATTCGACTAGTCCTTAGTTGATGAACGTTCTGAATTTCAGAACCTTTGTTGAATTATCCAAACCAAACTTCCTTTGGTGCGGACTCGAATGTCAAACTAAGATGAACAACCATGTATAGGGGATTACTTATGCGTTAGCGTTAAGATATTGTGCACAGTATGGTACTAAGGGTTGATCCCCCTAAGTACGAGTAGAAGAGTCCATAGTCTTATGACTGTTAAAGGTTTTAAGTATAAACACTTGACAACCTAGGACGTAGTTCAAGGTCTTATGACCCTCAGAAGTTCTTTTGATTCTTGTTATTCATTCATGATTCAAAAGCTAAGTTTTCTTATTTCAGAAGTCATTGATTCATTCGCATGTTATTATTTTATTGCTATATTATTATACTTGTGGGCAATCGTGCTCACTCTTGTGTAATAATAATATTACAGTTAAGAACGAAAGGTCCGACGAGCCTTCTACTAGCAAAGGCAAGGACAAAGTTAACAAGTGATGAAGACTTGTGGTTTATTTGTTATGTTATGTTTCAGACTTATGTTTAAGTTGTGCTAGACTTAATATTTGTTTATGTTTCCGCATTTGAGATTTAAGGTTAGTATGACCTGGGATTAATGTATTTACATTCAGATGTTGTAACTCCATAAGGAGATAATTTATTTCTATCTATTTATAGTTTTTCACTTATTATGGGTAGATAGATACATGATGTTTCGACAGTGAACACCAAATCCCGTGAAAATTAAAGTACCCTGATTTGGGGGTGTCACAGTATATATCTGCTTAAACAAAAGTATTTTTGAGCTAAAGCTAAAATTGACTTACTTGCTTATTCAATAAGCATTTTTCACATAAAATATAAAAGTTATTTAAACTTTTATAACATAGCATAATTTTCATATTTGCTTACTGTAAGAACCCGAATTTTTAGAAAATATTAAAATAAAAATTTAGTAGATAAAATTCTTAAAGCATGAGATGGATTCGAACAAGAATATTAATTTGTTACGAGGTATGTGGTATTGTGTTACATAGGATAATATGAGATATGTAATAAGTGATGTTGTGTTTAATAAATATATATCGTTATTATATATTTGTTATAAATTGTAGAGATGAATTAGTAAAGAAGATGGGTAGAAATTATCTATTGATATTAAATAATTTATGTGGAATTATTTTATAATAGTAAATTGGTGACATTAAATATCTTTGATAATCACCAATTTCTTGAGTATATGTACGGGTAAGTATCAAGTCTAAGGTAGTGCAACCGTACTTTTTAATGGTGGATGTATAGAAGCTGGGCTAAGCAATTCCTTCAGAGAGCGGAGGTATATACGAATTAGTAATTGATCTAACTCACTGTGAAAATAGTGTTGATGAGACGAAAACTAATTTGTTGGTTGTTTATGGAAACCACTCAATGTACTATATTTGTGATAAACCGGGATTTCGAATAATCCAAATTTTTTGAATAAATTTTTTATTTAATATTGATATTGACTATCAATATTGTGTTGAGTATCTGTGATACGAGTCTAAGAGAAATGGATAATTTGTGTATTGACTGAGAAATAAGAGTAGAGTTGTGCTTAATAGAGAATAGAAACTTTAACCCTAGTTACGAATAGGGATTCGGTAGAAGATACAGTTATAATAATTGTATTAACGAATATGTGAGTGTTTATAACTTATTAAGTCAATTAGGGCTATTAAGTTAATACACTAGAGGGATATGTTATGACATATGTGAATTATGTACGTGATTGAGTAAATATGTATTATGAATGTGTATACATTTTTTTTGTTAAAGAGAATTAAGATTATAGTTATGAAACCTAATACATGTATTAGGTATGAAAATTAATAACCTAATGGGTTATAATATAAGAGAATGGTGGTATATAAAAAAATTAAGAAGTATAAACTATGTTGAATTGCAAGCCCAAAGAATTAGAATTTCTAGCCTAAATAAATAATTAATTGGCCCAACTCTTAGCCCAATTGGGAGAGGACCTTTTGGACCATTAAGTAAGCTAAATGAAGCTTAAAAGATAATAAAAAGGGGCCCAAGAAGGCCATCATGGCCGAAAATTGCATAGAGGAGAGAAAGGGGGGAGGCGTGTAATCATTAAATTGTTTTAGTAGGTAAACTAACTTGCTAGGTATCAAGTCTTGGACTTATTCTTATCTTTTCATCAAACCGACAAGTTAACCCAAGAGTGCAAGCAAGCTTATAATGATAAGGACAGAGAGGAAGAGTGAGACATTAGATGATGATTATAGATACACTAAATATATCTATACAAAATTACTGACATCAAATTTCCTTTCTCTTACCTCTTTTTATCTCATTTCATGTTCTTAAGTTATCAAAGCAAGACCAAGTGAGAGAATAGAGGGGGACGGACAAAAGGGTTAGGAGAGTGAGTGATTTTTATCAAAGTTCATAGTTCTCTACTCTAAGATTAGGAAGAAGAAGAGAAAGAATCAAGAGAAGGTATAAGAAATCCCTACTTTTATAGTTTAATTTCTCTTTGTGATGATTTGAGTTTTGATTTTTGTAAAATTATGATCTCGAGGCTTAAAACCTTAGATCTTTGTGTTTAAAAGTATTTTATGTTTAGATCCAACTCTTTTATGGATCAAAAGTTGGATCTAAACTATGAAATATGAGTTAGGTTTTTCAAAAGATGGAAAATAAAATTTTTCTTAGCTTTTGTTGTGTTTGATCTTGTGTTTGTTGACTAATTGGTAAATTAGATAATGGATCATATTACATCCATGAGTATATGAGTTATTTTGAGTTAATATGATGAGTTATGTTGGTTTTATGGGAGATCATGAAAGGTTTCATACAAAATATAAAGAGTTAAAAAACCTATTTTTGAGAGAACAAAGTATGATATGGAAATGACCATATCTCTCATTATACTTTGAATTTTTGAGTGTGATCAAGTCCTAGAGTTAGATCTATGAGTTTTCTAACATCTCCAAGTGGAATCACTGAAAAATATGTTGTAGATTTTTGAGTGGACTGATTTTAGCAAAGGAGTCAAAAACAGAAAAATGACAAAAGTAAACTTTCCAAAATTTTGTAAGGGTTGTTTCGGCCACTTAATTTGTGACAAAACTTCCGGTCTTTAGGGAAATGAAAATATATGCTATTAAGTAGTTCATGTCCAAAAATGAGCAAGTTATGACTATTTTAATATTTGGGTTTTTTCGACGAAAAATGCTATAACCGGAGTTCTATAACTCCGATGACCATGAAATTTAAATTGGAAGCTTACGTTAACATGTATAAGATCCCGCCAAGAGTTGGGAATTTTCAGAGTTAAATGTGAGCTAGCTAATTTTTTTAAGGAATTAACTAGAAATTGATTTTTGAAAAATACTTAAGGGAGTTGAAAAATTCTAGAAAAATACTTTTGTGTATGGAATACATGTTTATATGATTGCCCAGAAGATCGAAAAATAATAAGTTGATTTCATATTTTCATGAATAGAGTATTTTAGCTTCTTGATATGAACATTTCAGGTTACTGAAATGAGAAACCGAAATGTCAGAAGAGATGTCAGTTTTGTTTTAGCTTGCTGAAATAGAAACTGAAATGATATATGATTTATCTAAAATAATATTGGAGACTTGAGACCGAGTTTAATTGACAATATAAGTGTTAATTGTCGGATAGGGGTGACCAAGACACCGAGATGAGACCGAAGTCCAACCAGACCGAACTACTTAGACTTGATGAGTGTTTATATAGGTTATAAATACTGATGTGACTATGTGGTAATGTGCTTAGGAGAAAGATTGACTGTAAATTACAGTGATACGTGTTATAATTTATTGTTCTAATTGTGAGACCGATATTGTGATTATAGATCTTGTGAACGCAGATAAGTATATTGTGTAGCAGTAATCAACGTGGAAGGCAAGTTTCCTTAACTCAACCTTGAGTTAATACTTTCAAATATTATGGTGGTTAATTATTGTTGATTAGACCACGTCTGAGAATTATTGTTGATTATTCGCAGTTAGTGCATATTTATTAATTCAAATTGAATTAGTGATTCTGAGAATATACTTGGAGAATAACTGTTGTTGGATACTTACATCCGTAGAATCTATTATTGATAGTACAGATAATTCCTGTCTATTGTAGAATTATGTTGAGATATGTCTTAGCTAATTATTCTGGCTAGACGAACATTATCATATTATGTAATATATGAAAATAGCAAATTTAATTAACATAATTATTTCATTTTCTTCATGTAATGTACATACATTAATTCACCATTTTACTTAAGTGAATTACTCCTTTCATTCAATTTACTACCACACAAGGCTTTAGCATTATATTATAATATTAAATAATATAACTTAATTAACCAATATTAATTTCCATAAATAAATTCTCATTCAATTCATGATTCGTTATCTCAATCCATTCATGGACTATTAGAACACCAATTATGATCCTTATTATAACATATTAGTTACTAATACATCAATCCTAAAGTTTAGATTACACGAACTCATCATGAACTATCTACAGGCCGGCGCGGCCGCTCAGGTCTTAGGCTTGAGAGTGGCGCGGCCGCGCCACCTCAAGTTAGGATGCAGACATGTTATGCTTCAAGCGAAACAGAACTTAATTCGCAAATCCTTTAACATGCTCCATACATGCTATCTCATTATACTAACCAAAAAAAATCTCCAATAACTTTAGAATATCAATTTCTACATTCTTCAATAATTTAGAGATTAAACTTTAAGTTCAACTCTTCTTTCTTTAATAGTTTTCTTAACTATCAAATCTCATATATAATTCCTTCCCACATAATCCAATATTCAAAATATATAACACATATATACATTCATATTTGAACCCGACATATCTTATAATAAGAATTCTATTTATTAAATTCTTATTTTAATATTTCTAAAAATTCGGGTTATCAAATCCTCTCCCCCTTATAAGGATTCCGTCCTCGGAATCATCAAACCCTCCTCTACTCGGTGCTATTTCGAATATTACATATTCCTTTGAATAAGTTTATCCATTCTCTTTTTGGAAATTTTTATTATAACTTGCTCACTTGCATTCTCCTTTCTAAGGAACATTCTAGTTTCTACGAAACATTCTACTTACTACTTTCATCATTCAGAAGAATAAGAACCTTCCACGATTTTTCAATAATCGGGAAATAGTATGAATAACTCAGATTCCAATTTATGCTGAGGGGTCACACAAGTCCGTGAACTCTTCTCTATGTTTACTAGTACTTCAACTGTGACGAACGAGATTTTGTATTTTAATTTTTAATAATTATTAAATTAAATAAATATTTTCGATAATTTAATTATTAGATTAAATAATTAATGGATGCAATTATGATAGATTAATTTAATTATATGTGTTATATTTATTATATTAATGTGGAGAATATTTATTATTCAAGTATGTAATTATGTGAGCTTATTGAATTAAATGAAATATTTAATAAGTCTAATGTTATTTTAATTAATTTAATAATTAATTAGAGATTTTATAATTTGACATAATTAATAAATGAGAAATTTAGTTATGTGACTATGTGAATTAATGAGAAATTATTATATATTAATTAAAATAAATTAAATAAGATATTTGAATTATTAAGCAATTGGGTGTGACACGATTTAAACTATAGTATAAGAGAACCATTAAATTAATGGTTTTGAAATCTATTAATGCTCGCTAAACAAGGCCCTAAAGAGAGTTAATAGCAGTTAACCCCTGATGGGTAACTGACCTCTACAACGCGTACGCTTCCTTCTTTATTAATCAGTCATATGTTGAGAAGACGTATTATTTTATGAGTTAACTAAGAGAATTCAGAGAGAATTCCAGAGAAATAGAGAGAAGCAGTGTGAATTATTGTGGTATTTTAGAAAAACGTGAAAGCCAGAGAAATTGTTTTAAGGGTAATCTCTTCAACCCAATTGTTAATTACGTTATTAAAGTTTTTATGAATATGGCTTTCAAAATTCTGTAAAGTCTCTGTAAATTGGAAAATTGTATTGTTTATGTGGATATATGTGATAATATGTTAGAACAGCATGTTTTACTATGCATTATAGATTACCATATCATCGATTTCATAAAATACGTCGTATATTGTTGCTACAAAATTACAGAGTATAAAATATGGCCATATGGCCCTTATACGTAAATTTAATATGTCAAACATATATTGTTTCGTAAAATTCACACTCGTATATAATTATATATATTAAAACGAAGAAAACAAAACTTGAATAGATGGATTTGGTGTTATAACGAATCCGTAGTGGTAATATTATGTTTTATGTTCAAAACCTTCAAGAACATCAAGAACAGTGAAATTAAATGTGTTGATTTTGCAAATTATGTGTTTTAACATGTTAGAATTATGCTTGAAGGGTTAAGTAGTGATATTATGTGTATTATAATGTTTGGGTAGGTCTAAATTCGTGTAAAAATAAGTTGATTAGAATTTTTTGGCCATGTTCTGCAATTTTTGCGAATTGCAGAACTGAAACTGGAGTTTCGCGCCGCGGCACCAACTCCATGCTTTAAGACTCGCGTCGCAGCGCCAAAGATCACGCCACAGCGCCGCCGTGCCGCAGCTCCAAGAATAAGCCTAGCAGTGGCACCGCAGCGCCACTTAGCAGAATGTCCAGAAATGCAATTTTTTTAAGTGTTCAAGTATAGAAATGTAATAGTAACTCAACCTAATGAATATAAAATTAGGTTAAACGTATAATGAGATGTTAAAGTAAATTCTTAACATGTCAATAACATAATTGCATGTGGATTAAATTATTGAATGCATAATTAGCTTATTAATTGTGAAGTGTAAATTGTATGTCAATAATTATGATAAATTGACTAAGTATAGTCATAACCAGAGTTTAGACCAAAGAATGAGCTTATATTGATTAGTTACGTTATTATTGACTAGAATTATGAATGGAAATGGTATGTAGGATTATATCGAAGAACGTGTATAATTAGTGTGACGCCTCCAAAATTAGGTATATATCACCCATCTTGGGTCGTCAGATACAAAGTACAGAATACAAATACAACTTACTAATACAACTGTCGTGTACAATACGACAAAACATAAACTGCGAGTTTAAATACAAATATTATCTTCTAGAGAGTATTCATACTCAAAAGGAGTCCTCATTAGATTTATTAACACACTATTACATAGAATAGTGAGGACTACTAACTAATACTATCATTCGAACCATCACTCCGTTCCTCGACTTGCCCCAGCTACGTTCTCATTTCCTGAAGAAAACAGTGAAAGAAAGGGTGAGCTCAACTAGCCCAGTAAGAAATATTATGACTAAGATAATGCAGAATAAATTATCATTAGCCTTCAACAATGTTAAACTGATAAAATATAATAGACATCAAGTTTAACTGCAGCGGAACAAGCAATCCATTAAAAGAGTCAAATAGAAAATAAACTCTACTATCTTTTATGATTTAAAAGGTTTTCCAACACCGTTATCGCTGAGACTCAGCTTAATAAAATAATCCACATCATCGAATCACCCCTGCACTACGGCCAAGGATATTCGTGTATTCATTAATGGTCATGATCATGCCAACAATTGTCCATCAATGCACTACGGGCCAATGAGAACTTTTACCACATCATTTGTAACATTACGGTCATGATTATACCGCATAATCCCTGGTTATAATCATACCAAGTCCATCTATGCATTTCATGCCATAGATGACTTTCAACATTTTATAAACATAAGGATGATGACAATGATATAAGAATTCAATAAAACAAGTTCAAGAATTAATTTATCCAAGAATTAACAATGTCCAAATTGTCAACATGATACTGCTTTGTGGAGTAAAATTCAAGAATGCTTAGAAGAATATTTTCATGAAAAGATACTGGATGAACCACAATTATCAAGGATATTCCACTAATTTCATGGAGTATAGAAGTCAAAATTTAACCAACTGAGTATAATAAAGAATGGAATAGCAAAAGAAATCACTCGGCATGCGATAGACTGCACAGACAGGTTATTCTAACAGAATAATAAATAATGGAACCAGGTCCGGTGTAAACGCACAGACAGGATATTCCGACAGAATAATAAATAATGGAACCAGGTCCGGTGTAAAACACACAGACAGGATGTTCCAACAGAATAATAACAAGACGGAATCAGGTCCGGTGTAAAATACACAGATAGGATGTTCCAATAGAATAATAATAAAAACGGAACCAGGTCCGGTGTAAAACACACAGACAGGATGTTCCAACAGAATAATAATAAAAACGGAACCAGGTCCGGTGTAAAACACACAGACAGGATGTTCCAACAGAATAATAGAAGAATGTCACCAAGTATAGGGTAGACCGCGTATACAGGTTATTCCAACAGAATAATAAGAAATGGAATAACAACAGTTCTCTTCATGAATAAGAAAGAATAACACCCCTTATCGTTTTAAAGAAGAACTGAAATAAGGAAGTAGTTAAGTAGCAGAATACTCTTCTTCTCTCTCTCTTTATAGTTTCTCTCTCTAGAGTTCAGTGAATTCGTAAGAAATAATGAAAGAATGAGCTGCTATTTATAGAAAAATAGAATGCATAGTAACTAATCCATGAACGGTCTAGATTGATTACTTTAATCTGACGGTCCATATTTAAAGAAAAATCTTTTAAATAAAATATAATATATTCTATTTATAGAATAACTTTAATAAAGTAATCTGTTTTATATAAAAAGATGTTTCTGTTTTATTACGTTAATAATACGAATAAAACAAAACGTCATTATCGCTAAATAATTCATATTATTAACTGACAATAATTGAATCAAACTGAATGACTTCTCACATAAGCATTAATAATCAATACCGTGTGTTACTATGCAACCACACGTATTACTGTACTTTTACTACCGAGTAGTTCAACAGTATCAATGGTAAAACTTCCGCCGTTATTTTTAATAAAATATTTTTGTCGTTTTCTCAATCCGACAATAATTCCGTTGTGGGGTCCACCAATGATTGTGTCGTTCTACGAATATTTCCTATTAAAACGAATTTTTGATATTTCCTATTAAATCGAATATTATATAACAACTTGCGTACTTTGCAAAATTTATAAATATTATCCACAACTATAACATTATATCAAATTAATTCCATAATATTCAAAAATGATATTTATAGAAAATTCATCTTTATTTATAAAAGTTGGGGTCTTACAACCTCCCCTTCTTATGAAATTTCGCCCTCGAAATTAGGGTACGTACCTGGTATGTCGAAGAGGTAAGGATACCTTGATTTCATTTCAGATTCTAACTCCCAAGTCATTTCCTCAACATCGTGGTTTCTCCACAAAACTTTGACTTGAGGTATAACCTTGGAGCGTAGAATATGTTCCTTCTTATCCAAGATTTGAACAGGAACTTCTTCATACGTCAAATCTTCTGCTATTTCGTCCGGTTCTAACTCAATAATGTGGTTCGGGTCTTCCACATATTTACGTAATATAGATATGTGAAAAACGTTATGAACACGAGACATACTTGGCGGTAAAGCGAGTCTATAAGCCACAGTTCTTACTCGATCGAGGATTAAAAATGGACCGATGAATCGAGGATTGAGCTTTCCTCTCTTTCCAAATCTCGTAACTCCTTTCCATGGAGCAACACGTAAGAACACATGATCTCCTACATCAAATTTCACGTCCTTTCGATGAAGATCAACATAACTCTTTTATCGATCTTGTGAGGTTTTTATACGTTGTCGGATCATTTGAATCTTTTCTGAAGTCATACGTACCAACTCCGGTCCCAACAACGTTGCTTCACCCACCTCATCCCAGCATACTGGAGAACGACATTTTCTTCCATACAATGCTTCGAATGGAGCCATGCCAATACTTGTTTGATAACTGTTGTTGTAGAAAAACTCCACCAATGGTAAGAACTTGTCCCAACTTCCCTTGAAATCAAGGACACAGAGTCTTAATAAATCTTCTAGAGTTAGAATAGTCCTCTTTGATTGTCAGTCCGTCTGAGGATGATATGCCGAACTAAATCGTAAATCCGTGCCCATAGCTTTATGTAAACTAACCCAAAATCATGAAGTGAATCTCGGGTCTCGATCAGAAACTATGGATACTGGCATATCATGCAGTCTTACAATCTCGTTTATGTACATACGAGCAAGACGTTCAAGTGTATAAGTTTCTCGTATCGGTAAGAAATGAGCAGACTTGGTCAATCTATCAACAATGACCCAAATTGGATCAATACCTTGAGAAACCCTAGGAAGACCGGTAACGAAATCCATGGTAATGTGCTCCCACTTCCATTTTGGAATTTCAAGTGGTTGCAATGGACCTTTTGGTACTTGATGCTCCGCTTTGACTCGTTGACTAGTTAAACACCTTGAGATAAACAGCGCTATCTCTGTCTTCATATTGCTCTACCAAAATGTATGACGAAGATCATGATACATTTTGGTACTTCCAGGATGGATTGCAAACGGTGTGTTGTGCGCCTCCATCATGATTTCATACTTTAACAAGGGTTGTTAGGAACACAAAGTCTGGAGTTGACTCGAAGTATTCCTTCTTCATCGATTCTTGCTTCCGGCATAGCACCTTCTTGCACTTTCTTCCTCATACGCATCAGCTCCAGGTCTGTAGCTTGAGCAGCTTTAACTTTATCGATTAAAGTTAGTTATACTCGTATATTCGTCATCATCACATGGGTCCCTGGAGTCTTTAACTCTATCTCCATCCTTTGTAAGTCACACAAAATGGGCCTTTGTGTTGACAATATCGCACTCGTACTTGCATATGATCTTCTACTCAATGCGTCAGCTACCACGTTCGCTTTTCCAAGATGGTATTGAATGGTATGATCATAATCTTTCAACAGTTCAAGCCAACGTCGTTGTCGCATGTTGAGTTCCTTTTGAGTGAAGAAATATTTGAGGCTTTTATGATCCGTAAAGATCTCCACCTTCTCCCCATACAAGTAATGCCTCCAAATTTTAAGTGCAAAGACAACAGCTGCCAACTCTAGATCATGAGTAGGATAATTCCTCTCATATTTCTTGAGTTGTCTTGATGCATAGGCTATGACTTTTCCATGTTGCATGAGAACGCATCCTAACCCTTTGCTCGAAGCATCACTGTAGATGACAAATCCCTCCGAGCCAGATGGTATTGTTAGAACAGGTGCTGAAATGAGTCTCCTCTTGAGTTCTTAAAAACTCTTCTCACATTCTTTGCTCCAACCGAACTTTGTATCTTTCCGAGTCAGCTGAGTTAATGGAGTAGCGATTCGAGAAAATCCTTTCACGAATCTCCGATAATAACCAGCTAAACCAAGAAAGCTACATACTCTGGTCACTGATTTAGGTTGCTCCCAGCTTTGAATAGCTTCAATCTTTGCCAGGTCAACCGATATTCTACGACTTGATACTACGTGCCCAAGGAATGCTACCTCCTCCAACCAGAACTCGCATTTCTTCAACTTGGCATAAAGCTTGTATTCACGAAGCTTTTGGAGTACCAGCCTCAAGTGTTGCTCATGATCTTCACAGCTTTTGGAATAAATAAGGATGTCATCAATAAAGACGACCACAAAGTGATCCAAATATTCCTTGAATACCCAGTTCATCATATCCATGAAGGCAGCAGGAGCATTAGTCAATCCAAAGGACATGACTAGAAATTCATAATGCCCGTACCGAGTTCTGAAAGCCGTCTTTGGAATATCCTCAGTTCTAACCTTCAGCTGATGATATCCAGAACAAAGATCGATCTTTGAAAAGAATTGTGCTCCTTGCAACTGGTCAAACAAGTCATCAATACGTGGCAATGGGTACCTGTTTTTGATGGTGACATGATTCAACTCCCGATAATCAATACAAAGTCGCATACTTCCATCTTTCTTTTTCACGAATAGCACAGGAGCACCCCAAGGAAAAGTACTAGGACGAATAAAGTCAATGTCTAACAATTCCTGCAGTTGGATCTTTAACTCCTGAAGTTCAATAGGAGCCATTCGATATGGGGCTTTGGAAATGGGTTTTGTACCAGGTTCAAGGTCGATACAAAATTTAATTTCACGCTCTGGGGGTAGGCCAGGAAGTTCTTCAGGGAATACGTCATGGAATTTATTAACAATAGAAATATCATTCAAAACTGACGTATTTTTGTTTAGATCCGTGACATGAGCTAAGAAAACTTGACATCTGTTTTTCAATAAACGAATAGCTTTATGGCTTGAGATGACAGCGATTGACTTTAATGATTTGGTTGCTTGAATTCGCATAATAGGTCGATTAGGAATATAAAAGCTAACAACCTTACGAAAACAATCAATTTTTGCATGATGAGTAGTTAACCAATCAATCCCTAGAATCACGTCAAATGCAAGTATTTTTAATGAAATAAGATCGACAAGTAATGTGTGGGTACCAACTTGAACCAAACAAGACTTATAAACCGTGGATGTAATGAAGGTTTCCCCCAATGAAGTTTCAACAGATAAGTCAAAGTCTAATTTCTCCGGAGTCAAATTTAATCGATGAGCGCAAGTAGAAAAAATAAAAGAATGGGTAGAACCGGTATCAAATAAAGTATAGACTTCATTAGAGTTTATGATAAGCTTACCCGTGATGACCTCATTTGGGTTCCTTGCTTTCTGGGAGGTCACAACAAACGCTCTCCCTTGCACTACCGGTTTTGACTTTTCTGGGACGACCTTCGGTGTCTCCATCTTGGCTGAACTTGTTTTTGGTAAACGACAAAATCGAGCTAAATGACCTTCTCTTCCATAATTATAACATGCTTTAGACGGCATCGCGCAGTTTGGACTGTTGTGCCCCTTCCCTCCGCATTTGAAACATATGATAGGTGGTCGTTCTCCTTCCTTAACAACGGGTGCTGGTGCTGACGTCTTTCTATCATTGTTGAATCTCCTCTTCTTAAAATGACCATTCTTATTGTTTTGGCCCTGATTACCACCGAAGTGGTTACCATTTCTGGCATGTTGATTCCCTCCATGCTTGTTGTCACCGCTTCGATGACTGCTCTCACTGGTATTAACATTTTGCCGACTGCTCTCTTTTGGTTGCGTTGACTCGTTATCGCGCTCCACTAACTGAGCCCTATTCACAACATCTGAATACAAACACAGTTTATGAGAAATAAGATGTTGACGTATCTCAGGTTTCAAACCTCGCAAAAACATTCGCGTCATTCGCTCTTCATTATCCACCAAGTGGGACGCAAACCGGGACAACTCAGCATAAAATTCATACCAATATTTTGGTATAATGATATTGAAAGAATAACATTTCTTAAATTTATAAACAATTTATTTTAATTATTTACACTTTACTAAATAATGTATTTAATCATCCTAAAATGCCAAACTCATAAGATTTCATTACCAATAACCAAAATCCTCATCAAAAATCTGCATATACCTCATATAAGATTCTCAAGCCATAAAATCTTATTTTCCAATTTTCTTACTTCACATAACATATTTAATTCATTTACTCATAACTAGTCTATTTTTATGAAAAATACCAAATCAGTTCCAAAAATATTTTGTTTATGGGATTTAGCAGAATATAGTCCCATATTAAACATATATTTTTCTCAGAATTTTTAAAACTCATTTACTATTTTTCATATGGCCAAAACAGCCGAATATTTAGACATTTATCATAAATTGTACTTTTATCCAAAAATTTCGAAATTCACAGAGTACATTGATATTATATAGATATACTTCCAATAAAAATTTTATCAATTTTAGAGTTAACCACAAGGAGTTATAAGCGGTTACTTTTAAAATAGTATTTTCCCGTAAAATTCATAACTCTTAATCTATACATCCAAAAATCACTATTTTTGAACACAATCAATAAAACTCATCAAAATATCATTTTAAATTTTTCTAGAATTTTATGAAGGTCATAAGAATTGCGAACTGAAAAATATAATAACCCTTAAAATCCCTTACTATCCCGTACCTCAAAATAGCAGTACTTCTGACTTGAATATCGGATATAACGTTGAGCAACACTCAAGATATCTAAATACTCACAAAAATATGCTTGATAATATAGAGAGAAAGAAAACTTGCTTCTGGTGTGATTTTCAATTCTAACTTAGCCCTCTATTTATAGGAAAATGTTAGCATGCCGAAGCAGACTTGACCTACTACCTGATGGCTTTACCTGCTACTATTTCACCCACCAAAAATCAGCCATCTTCCCCAACAACTAAAAGTAAGGCCTACCCATTTCTAAAATTTTCTACCAAGATCATTTATAAACCTAATTTCCGAATCAGTCACCTCTTAAAATTTATAAAAAATCATTCGTTCAATTTTTAACGGTTCAAAATTTGTGGACATATACTCAACTTATATATGTATAACATATTCAAAAATCACAACGATCCAACGGTCAGATTAAAAATTATAACTCACACAAAATATCTCAAAAACCCTAATTTGATTTTCAATACCTCCGTTCCGACAAAAATACAGATAAAATACCTCAACATTAACTCCTTCATTTCTAACCACAAAAATATATCCCTCATTTATATCTACATAAAATAAATATTTCCTTATCATATGAATCTATAATTAATTATTCACAAATAATATTATAAAACCATATTTATGACAACCAGGCAGTTCCCAGAAAAGAGATGACTTTCCAATAAGGATTTCTCCTTACTGGCGCGCAATTAGATGACCAAACCTCTCCTTAGACAGAACTTTCTAGACATTGCCAATAATACTATCTAATAATATTATTCAAATAATATGAATTATTGATCTGATAATGAAAAATACTGTGCAGCAACAATTATTAAAACAACAATAATATAAAATATCAACGTAGTAATTATTGAATCAATAAAATAAAATATTGAACAGTAATTGCTGTAACAATTATTGAGTAGTGTCTTCTCACGTAAGAATCAATAATTAAAAAAATATTGTGCAATACCGTGTGCTATTGTACAACTACACGTATTACTGTAATTTAACCACCAGGTATTCCAACAATGTTAACGGTAACAATTACGCCGTTATTTATAAAAACTTTGTCGTTTTCTTCATCCGACAGTTATTCTGTTATGGGGCCCACAAATGGATGCGCCATCGTACGAATATTCTCCGACAGAAAGAATATTCCACGACCAAATGAATATTCCCCGACAACAATGAGTATTTTATAACCACTTGCGTATTTTGAAAAAAATTTAATATATCACCCTAACTTTAACTTTTATCAATTTAACAATTTACAAAATAGTAATTATAATAAACTTGAATACTTTTATTTCATAAAATTTGGGGTCTTACAATCTCCCCTCCTTATGAAATTTCGTCCCCAAAATTTACGTACCTGGTATTTCGAAGAGTTGAGAATACCTTGCTTTCATTTCAGATTCCATCTTCCCTGTCATGATAATTTCTTCATTGCTCATCTCCTGTATTTCAGATATCATTCTAGAATACATTTTCAAGACAAGGATTAATTGAACAAATTAACATATCACATAATATCCCGATATTATGATTGACCAACAAATAAGCTTAGGTAAGACACACTAGCGAAGGATTTACTCATCTCTCCTCTCCTAGTTATATTCTCTGATCCCGCCAGAAACCATATCCCTAAGCTCTGATACCAACTGTGACAATCCCAAAATAGGTCCATTCCACCCAACCTATTCTGAGTCGCCAAATACATGGTACAGAAAATAACTAAACTTTATTGCAACAATTGTTGTGCAAAATACAACAACACATATGCTGTGAGTTTGGATACAAATATATACCAACTGTGACTCTTATCCCAACCTTGGATAGCACGTCACAATGACACCTTACATAAATGTATAGTCAAAAATTGTTTTAGAAATTAAAATTTTTGGGAAGTGCTCAAGGAAACCTTCGTACATGGGAGCCCATGCATCTAGGTTATGATAGATATCATATGTCCACAGAATTATCATTGGTTGGCCCAATAGACCCCAAAGAAAAATGAGAAGATTACTATCATGCTCTTTCCAATGGTGAGTCTTCTCTTGACATATAACTATCTCCACTGTCTCCAGTTAAAAATTATATTTCAAATAAATTCCAAAATCATATAGGTAGTGCTCATAGATATTCTCAGCAAGTGAATGTGCACAACCGTGTCTTATGATAACACGAGGTTATATGTCATTAGATATCTTGTATGATAGTCACAAAACACCCTTCCAACGTTGGGTTCGCCTCACCCTATTTGATTCACCAAATATAACTACTAAATGATGACTACCGTTCTATTCTCCTGTTACCCTCGCTCGACCCAGCTACACTCTTATTACCTGAAAGGAATTGTGAAACGGAAGGGTGAGCACAACTAGCCCAGTAAAAAATATCATGACTAAAGGTAAATAAATTATCAATAGCCTTCAACAGTAATAAATTAGAGATTTAGAACATATGGTAGATGATAAAAATTTTAACCATAGTTGCAGTGGAACGAGCAATCCATTAGAAGAGTCAAATAGACTACAAAGTCTATTATCTTCTCCATGTTAAAAATCCACCAACAATGGTTTATCCCTGTAACTTCACTCAACAGTTCATTTCCACAATTATATGAATAACTCATAATCATAATTGTGATTCTAAATTTTTTTTCGCACCCAGGACGAAGAATATTTTTATCACCTATCTTTACCTTAAACATCAAAGATCATGGTTATACCAAATCACAGTTCCTGTTCATAATCATGCTAATAAATCCATCTTCGCACTACGGCCAAAGATATTCATCAACAAACCATCTTTCCACTACGGGCCAAAGATATTCAACAACAGTTCATCTTTGCACTACAGGCCAAAGATATTCATCAATAATTCATCTTTGCACTACAGGCCAAAGATATTCTTCAACAGTTCATATTTGCACTATAGGCCAAATATATTAATATCTCAAAGAAATATATAATCATTTCAGAATTATATAAACAATAATTATAACCATGTTGATCAATTCACCTTTACACTTAAGCTAAAGATATTCAGTTATAAATTCAATGGTCATGATCATATCAGTCAACAATTCAACATCAGGGTTATAAAAATGTTATATATGATAATAAAAATAATATGATCAAAATATAGATTTAATTTCAAGAGTAATATTCATAAATTAACTATAATTTGGTCAGAAAAAGAAACCAATTTTGTCGTGAATAGTAACTCGTGAATAGTAACTCATGAATAGTAACTCGTGAATAGTAACTCATGAATAGTAACTCGTGAATAGTAACTCATGAATAGCAACTCCGACAGAAAAAAGTAGAAATTCTACAATAAAATTCATACCAATATTTCGGTATAATGATATTGAAAGAATAACATTTCTTAAATTTATAAATAATTTATTTTAATTGTTTACACTTTACTAAATAATGTATTTAATCATCCTAAAATGCTAAACTCATAAGATTTCATTACCAATAACCAAAACCCTCATCAAAAATCTGCATATACCTCATATAGGATTCTCAAGCCATAAAATCATATTTTCCAATTTTCTTACTTCACATAACATATTTAATTCATTTACTCATAACTAGTCTATTTTTATAAAAAATATTAAATCAGTTCTAAAAATATTTCTTTTCTGGGATTTAGCAGAATATAGTCTCATATTGAACATATATTTTTCTCAGAATTTTTAAAACTCATTTACTATTTTTTATATGGCCAAAACAGCCGAATATTTAGACATTTATCATAAATTGTACTTTTATCCAAAAAAATTGAAATTCACAGAGTACACTGATATTATATAGATATACTTCCAATAAAAATTTCATCAATTTTGGAGTTAACCACAAGGAGTTATAAGCGGTTACTTTTAAAATAGTATTTTCCCGTAAAATTCATAACTCTTAATCTATAAATCCAAAAATCACAATTTTTGGACACAATCAATAAAACTCATCAAAATATCGTTTCAAATTTTTCTAAAATTTTTTGAAGGTCAGAAGAATTACGAACTGAAAAACATAATAACCCTTAAAATTCCTTACTATCCCTTACCTCAAAAGAGCAGTACTTCTGACTTGAATATCGGATATAACGCTGAGCAACACTCAAGATATCTAAATACTCACAAAAATATGCTTGATAATATAGAGAGAAAGAAAACTTGCTTCTGGTGTGATTTTCAATTCTAACTTAGCCCTCTATTTATAGGAAAATGTTAGCACGCCGAAGCAGACTTGACCTACTACTTGATGGCTTTACCTGCTACTATTCCACCCACCAAAAATTAGCCATCTTCCCCAACAACCAAAAGTGGGGCCTACCCATTTCTAGAATTTTCCACCAAAATTATTTATAAACCTAATTTCCGAATCAGTCACCTCTTAAAATTCATAACAAATCATTCGTTCAATTTTTAACGGTTTAAAATTTGTGGACATATACTCAACTTATATATGTATAACATATCCAAAAATCACAACGATCCAACGGTCAGATTAAAAATTATAACTCACACAAAATATCTCAAAAATTCTAATTTGATTTTCAATACCTCCGTTCCGACAAAAATATAGATAAAACACCTCAACATTAACTCTTTCATTTTTAACCACAAAAATATATCCCTCATTTATATACACATAAAATAAATATTTTCTTATCATATGAATCTATAATTAATTATTCACAAATAATATTACAGAATCATATTTATGACAACCAGGCCGTTCCCAGGAAAGAGGGGGCTTTCCAATAAGGATTTCTCCTTACTGGCGCGCAATTAGATGACCAAACCTCTCCTTAGACAGAACTTTCTAGACATTGCCAATAATGCTATCTAATAATATTATTCAAATAATATGAATTATTGATCTGATAATGAAAAATACTGTGCAGCAATAATTATTGAAATAACAATAATATAAAATATCAACGTAGCAATTATTGAATCAATAAAATAAAATATTGAACATTAATTACTGTAACAATTATTGAGTAGTGTCTTCTCACGTAAGAATCAATAATTAAAAAAATACTGTGTAATACCGTGTGCTACTGTGCAACTACGCGTATTACTGTATTTTAACCACCAGGTATTCCAACAATGTTAACGGTAACAACTACGCCGTTATTTATAAAAATTCAAATTTATCGTTTTCTTCATCCGACAGTTATTCTGTTATGGGCCCCATAAATGGCTGCGCCGTCGTACGAATATTCTCCGACAGAAAGAATATTCCACGACCAAACGAATATTCCCCGACAATAATGAATATTTTATAACCACTTGCGTATTTTGAAAAAAAATTTCATATATCACCCTTAACTTTAACTTTTATCAATTTATCAATTTACTGAATAGTAATTATAAGAAAATTGAATACTTTTATTTCATAAAATTCGGGGTCTTACAATCTCCCCTCCTTATGAAATTTTGTCCCCAAAATTTACGTACCTGGTATTTCGAAGAGTTGAGAATACCTTGCTTTCATTTCAGATTTCATCTTCCCTGCCATCATAATTTCTTCATTGCTCATCTCCTGTATTTCAGATATCATTCTAGAATACAACTTCAAAACAAGGACTAATTGAACAAATTAACATATCACATAATATCCCGATATTATGATTGACCAACAAATAAGCTTAGGTAGGACACACTAGCAAAGGATTTACTCATCTCTCCCCTCCTAGTTATATTCCCCGATCCCGCCAGAAACCATATCCCTAAGCTCTGATACCAACTATGGA
This sequence comes from Panax notoginseng, assembly GCA_016801055.1. Classification (NCBI taxonomy): domain Eukaryota; kingdom Viridiplantae; phylum Streptophyta; class Magnoliopsida; order Apiales; family Araliaceae; genus Panax; species Panax notoginseng. The sequence goes on from CM029016.1 coordinate 54,191,435, forward strand.
AACCCCAAAATAGGTTCATTCCACCCAACCTATTCTGAGTCGCCAAATACATGGTACAGAAAATAACTAAACTTTATTACAACAATTATTGTGCAAAATACAACAACACATATGATGTGAGTTTGGATACAAATATATACCAACTATGACTCTCATCCCAACCTTGGATAGCACGTCACAATGGCACCTTACATAAAGGTATAGTCAAAAATTATTTTAGAAATTAAAATTTTTAGGAAGTGCTCAAGGAAACCTTCGTACATGGGAGGCCATGCATCTAGGTTATGATAGATATCATATGTCCACATAATTATCCTTGGTTGACCCAATAGACCCCAAAGAAAAATGAGAAGATTACTATCATGCTCTTTCCAATGGTGAGTCTTCTCTTGAATAAACTCCAAAATCATATAGGTAGTGCTCATAGATATACTCAGCAAGTGAATGTGCACAACCGTATCTTATGATAACATGAGGTTATATGTCATTAGACATCTTGTATGATAGTGACAAAATACCCTTCCAACGTTGGGTTCGCCTCACCTTATTTGATTCACCAAATATAACTACTAAATGATGACTACCGTTCTATTCTCCTGTTACCCCCGCTCGACCCAGCTACACTCTTATTACCTGAAAGGAATTATGAAACAAAAGGGTGAGCACAGCTAGCCCAGTAAAAAATATCATGACTAAAGGTGAATAAATTATCAATAGCCTTCAACAGTAATAAATCAGAGATTTAGAACATATGGTAGATGATAAAAATTTTAACCATAGTTGTAGCGGAACGAGCAATCTATTAGAAGAGTCAAATAGACTATAAAGTCTATTATCTTCTCCATGTTAAAAATCCACCAATAATATTTTATCCCTGTAACATCACTCAACAGTTTCTTTCCACAATCATATGAATAACTCATAATCATAATTGTGATTCTAAATTTTTCTTTGCACCCAGGACGAAGAATATTTTTATCACCTGTCTTTACCTGAAACATCAAAGATCATGGTTATACCAAATCACAGTTCCTGTTCATAATCATGCTAATAAATCCATCTTCGCACTACGGCCAAAGATATTCATCAACAAACCATCTTTTCACTACGGGCCAAAGATATTCAACAACTGTTCATCGTCGCACTACAGGCCAAAGATATTCATCAGTAATTTATCTTTGCACTACAGGCCAAAGATATTCTTTAACAGTTCATATTTGCACTATAGGCCAAATATATTAATATCTCAAAGAAATATATAATCATTTCAGAATTATATAAACAATAATTATAACCATGTTGATCAATTCACCTTTACACTTAAGCTAAAGATATTCAGTTATAAATTTAATGATCATGATCATACCAGTCAACAATTCAACTTTGCACTACTGGCCAAAGAGAACTCATAGTCTTGATCATACCAATAATCTACCCATCTTTACACTCAAGTGAAAGAGAATTTCAACATCAGGATTATAAAAATGTTATATATGATAATAAAAACAATATGATCAAAATATAGATTTAATTTCAAGAGTAATATTCATAAATTAACTATAATTTGGGCAGAAAAAGAAACTAATTTTGTCGTTAATAGTAACTCGTGAATAGTAACTCGTGAATAGTAACTCCGACACAAAAAGATAGAAATTTCACAATAAAATTCATACCAATATTTCGGTATAATGATATTGAAAGAATAACATTTCTTAAATTTATAAACAATTTATTTTAATTGTTTACACTTTACTAAATAATGTATTTAATCATCCTAAAATGCCAAACTCATAAGATTTCATTACCAATAACCAAAACCCTCATCAAAAATCTGCATATACCTCATATAGGATTCTCAAGTCATAAAATCATATTTTTCAATTTTCTTACTTCACATAACATATTCAATTCATTTACTCATAACTAGTCTATTTTTATAAAAAATACTAAATCAGTTCTAAAAATATTTCTTTTCTGGGATTTAGCAGAATATAGTCTCATATTGAACATATATTTTTCTCAGAATTTTTAAAACTCATTTACTATTTTTTATATGGCCAAAACAGCCGAATATTTAGACATTTATCATAAATTGTACTTTTATCCAAAAAAATTGAAATTCACAGAGTACACTGATATTATATAGATATACTTCCAATAAAAATTTCATCAATTTTGGAGTTAACCACAAGGAGTTATAAGCGGTTACTTTTAAAATAGTATTTTCCCGTAAAATTCATAACTCTTAATCTATAAATCCAAAAATCACAATTTTTGGACACAATCAATAAAACTCATCAAAATATCGTTTCAAATTTTTCTAAAATTTTTTGAAGGTCAGAAGAATTACGAACTGAAAAACATAATAACCCTTAAAATTCCTTACTATCCCTTACCTCAAAAGAGCAGTACTTCTGACTTGAATATCGGATATAACGTTGAGCAACACTCAAGATATCTAAATACTCACAAAAATATGCTTGATAATATAGAGAGAAAGAAAACTTGCTTCTGGTGTGATTTTCAATTCTAACTTAGCCCTCTATTTATAGAAAAATATTAGCACGCCGAAGCAGACTTGACCTACTACCTGATGGCTTTACCAGCTACTATTCCACCCACCAAAAATCAGTCATCTTCTCCAACAACCAAAAGTGGGGCCTACCTATTTCTAGAATTTTCCACTAAAATAATTTATAAACCTAATTTCCGAATCAGTCACCTCTTAAAATTCATAAAAAATCATTCGTTCAATTTTTAACGGTTCAAAATTTGTGGACATATACTCAACTTATATATGTATAACATATTCAAAAATCACAACGATCTAACGGTCAGATTAAAAATTATAACTCACACAAAATATCTCAAAAACCCTAATTTAATTTTTAATACCTCCGTTCCGACAAAAATACAGATAAAACACCTCAACATTAACTCCTTCATTTTTAACCGCAAAAATATATCCCTCATTTATATCCACATAAAATAAATATTTCCTTATCATATTAATCTATAATTAATTATTCACAAATAATATTACGGAATCATATTTATGACAACCAGGCCGTTCCCAGGAAAGAGGGGGCTTTCCAATAAGGATTTCTCCTTACTGGCGCGCAATTAAATGACCAAACCTCTCCTTAGACAGAACTTTCTAGACATTGCCAATAATACTATCTAATAATATTATTCAAATAATATGAATTATTGATCTGATAATGGAAAATACTGTGCAGCAACAATTATTAAAACAAAAGTAATATAAAATATCAACGTAGTAATTATTGAATCAATAAAATAAAATATTGAACAGTAATTACTGTAACAATTATTGAGTAGTGTCTTCTCACGTAAGAATCAATAATTGAAAAAATACTGTGCAATACCGTGTGCTACTGTGCAACTGCGCGTATTACTGTATTTTAACCACCAGGTATTCCAACAATGTTAACGGTAACAACTACGCCGTTATTTATAAAAACTCAAATTTGTCGTTTTCTTCATCCGACAGTTATTCTATTATGGGGCCCACAAATGGCTGCGCCGTCGTACGAATATTCCCCGGCAGAAAGAATATTCCACGACCAAACGAATATTCCCTGACAACAATGAATATTTTATAACCACTTGCGTATTTTGAAAAAAATTTCATATCACCCTTAACTTTAACTTTTATCAATTTAACAATTTACTGAATAGTAATTATAAGAAAATTGAATACTTTTATTTCATAAAATTCGGGGTCTTACATGCACGGTCCCGATCTTAAACTTATCCCTTATCTAACATACCTTGTATACCCCCCTTTAGCGACAGACCGGGCGACGATACGGTCCGTCGTTATAGGTTCGGTTCGTCGCTATAAGTTGTTATTGGGTCTCTAACTTTTAGATTTATTTTGATAATAACAATAATTAGTAAATAAATTAATTAAAAGGGTAGAATCCTCTCCATAGGATTTTTATTTTAATTATTTTATTTATATTATTTACTTTGACCAAAAATATTTTTAAAATCTTATTTAATTGATTTTCTTGATCTTGATGTTTTAATGTGCTAAATCAATTGGGTCATGCATTGTGGGACAAAAGTCATATGTTGATTATCAAATGTTTGTTTGTCCAAATTTAAAAAAAAGATGGAAATTTTGATTAAATTTTCTTGAGCATTCTTCTATTTATTCTCAAATTAATTTTATTATTTAAAAAATCTCAAAAATTATTTTATTGCTTATATATATATATATATATATATATATATAATCCTACTAAATGACTTTAATATGCTAAATGGGACATTCCTTTTGGGACTTGCAAAAAAAAATTTTTATTTCATGCATTCATATATAAATATTAAAATAATATATATAGTACTCTAGTAGTACTTATAGTTATATATGTAGCAACATACACATGTATATATTATATATATATATCCGTATATTATATATATAACAAACCATGCCTTCCTTTTACAAAAATATAATTTATTACATGCATGCATACATATAATATTATATATATATATATATATATATATATATATATATATATATATATATATATATGTGTGTGTGTGTGTGTAAACGTGCAAGTGTGTGCTGGAAACTTTAAATTAAGTATGACAACTATGTTGGGACAAAACCATATATGCTGGCATTTGGTTTTTAACATGTGGTCAAAGAGTATAATAAATGATAAGTAGGACGAATAAGGCCCGGGCAATTTTTCAAGTTCTTCCGCGTAAAACATTGGTATCATCTGGACTGTTTATTTCAAATATCATTCATCTAAATCATACATTCAAAATCAGATTTCTAAAATTACACTTTTGCCTCCAACCTCAAAAATATATAAATAGGAGGCTTTTTCTTCATTTTTATTTTACCAATTCACTTTCAAGAAAAACTTATTTCTCTCCTACATACACTCTCTCTAAGAAGCTTTCTCCCTCTACTTATCAAAGTTTTAATCATTTGAGAAGAGAAAAATTGGTCTAAGCAAATTGAGATAAGTGATTTGATTTATTTTATTTGAAGTATCTCTTGCTTATTTATATTTATAGATATACGAATATAAATTGTTATACACAATTCTATATATCTATATTTAATCTATTTATTAAATAAAAGGATACTTGGGCGCCGTAAAGCTATGGAGATACACCTCTATGGAGAAGAATTCGAACATTACGATTTCTTATAGTCTTCAGTAACCTTTTATTGATATTATTTATATAAATATCGTAAAATAGATACGACATTTGATAGCTCAAAACGACACTGAGATACTGCTCCAAAAAGAGTAGTCATCCGAACTGGATTTGAAAATCGTAGTGATCTATTAAAAATATTTATATAAATATCAATTGTGAAATTATAAATTTTGTCGTACTTAGATGTCGCAAGACTACGGAGATACACCTCTACCAAGAGGAATTCGAACCGTACGATTCCTTATAGTACTAAGTGACATTATTTATAAAAGTTCACATAATAGATAAAATATTCTTATATATTATCTAAGTTAAACAAATATATTTGTTATATCAAGTATTGCTTAACTGATTTATCTATTATACTAGATTAATATTGTTTGAATTAATTTATTCTTTTTATACAAGTATTGACACATAAAAACCATTCATATAATACTTGTTAAAGAATATCTGAGAAACAAATCTTATCTATCATCACAAGTATTTGATCATAAATTCATTTATTCATAAAATACTTGTTGCATAATATAAAAGTTATTTAAACTTTTATTTTACAAACTTAAGTGAATATATCTGCTTAAATAGAAGCATATTTGATTCAAAACTTAAAACAACTTATTTATTTACTCTAAAAGTTGTTTAAACTTAAAGTGACTTTTCTTTACTCCTTAAAGAATAATTCTTTATAAATTTGCATTAAAGTATATGTGACAAACAAGATTTTTGTAATTTAATTTTAATATTTATGGAATTAAATAGATATTTTTCGATGATTTAATTATTAGATTAAATAATTAATTGATGAAGTTGTGATAGATTAATTTAATTATATGTGTTATATTTATTAAATTAATGTGGAGAATTTTATTATTCAAAGTATGTAATTATGTGAGTTTATTGAATTAAAAGAAATATTTAATAAGCCTAATATTATTTTATTTAAATAAATAAATGAGAAAATTAATTATATGTCTATGTGAATTAATGATAAATTATTATATTCTATTTAAATTAAATATTTAATTTATTTTATAAAGGGGTGAGACATTATTAAACTATAATATAATCAGTTTATCAAATTAAATGGGTTTAAATTTTAAGAATGACCAAACAAGGCTTTAGGGGAGGTTGAGACCACCACAACTGCGCTCAGTTTCTTTTTATAAATTTAATACGTCGTCTTCTTTTTTCATTTGGCTAAGTCTAGAAAAGGAAAATCAGAGAGAAATTGAGAAATTTTGAGGAAAATTGTGAGTGTGTGATCGAACAACTGAGAAAGGATTATTGTAAGACCCCAAATTATTAATAAATAAAATTTAATTTCCTCTATTTATTATTCTGAAATAGTAAGGGTTGATTTGATTAATGTGGTTAGTTATGGGTAAAATGCGCAAATATTTCAAATAAGCAAGTGGTCCTAAAATATTCATTGTTGTCGGGGAATATTTGTTTGGTCGTGGAATATTCTTGTTGTCGGGGAATATTCGTACGACGGCACAGCCTTATGTGGGCCCCATAACAGAAAGTGATTGGATGAAGAAAACGACAAAAACAAGTTGTTTATAAATAACGGCGTAGTTGTTACCGTTAATACTGTTGGAATACCCGGAGGTTAAAACACGGTAATACGCGTTGTTGCATAGTAGCACACGGTATTACACCAATTATTGATTCTTACGTAAGAAGGCACTACTCAATAATTGTTACAGTAATTACTGTTCAATATTGTATTTTATTGATTCAATAATTGCTGCGTTGATATTTTATATTACTGTTATTTTAATAATTGTCACTACACAGTATTTTCTATTATCGGAGCAATAATTCATATTATCTGAATAATATTATTAGATAACATTATTGGCAATGTCTAAAAAGTTCTGTCTAAGGAGAGGTTTAGTTATCTAATTGCGCGCCAGTAAGGAGATATCCTTATTGGAAAGCCCCCTCTTTCCTGGGAACGGCCTGGTTGCCAGTACTGTGATTCTGTAATATTATTTGTGAATAATTAATTATTAATTTATATGATGAGGAAAATATTTATTTTATGTGGATACAGATGCAGAAAATTTTTAAATGTGACAATTGTTGAAAATTAATATTTTATCTTTTCTGATAAAATAATTCGATTAAATATATTATTTTAATAATATATTAATGGTGATATTTTTTTACAATGAATGTGAGATATATGAGTATATGAGGAGGAAGAGTATTTTTGTTGCAAAAGTTGTTTAACACATATTTTGTGTGTCGGTGGACCCCATTTCTTGACTGAAATTTGATTATAGCCTGTAAAATCACCCGTTTATAGATTTCGGTCAGTTTCTGTTTAGAATTTGGAAAAACTTCCTTCTGTAAAGTTGTACAGAATTGAATTTCCTATAAAAACTCGTGAGATTTGAATTTTCGGATAAAAAGGGCTATTTATTATGAATTATTAAAGTTCCGTAGTTCCGAAATAATTGATTTTGGAAGTTTTAATTATTTAAATTAAGAAAAACATTTTTAATGTTTTGTCACGTGGTGGCTGATGTCTTGGACCAAATTAGTGGGCGTAGGAAATTTGAAAAAATAATATTATTAATTTATTAAATTTTCTGCTTTGGTGTTCTAAGCATTTTCCTATAAATAGGGTGCTTAGGTTAGAATTGAAAATCACACCAGAAACTTCAGATTTCTCTCTCTTTCTCTCTCGATATATTGAGCGTATTCTTGTGAGTATTTTAGTACTTTGAGTATTTCTATACGGTGCAAGTTCTTTCAGCACTATATCCAGGCAGAAGTACTATCCTTTTGAGGTAAGGGATGTTATTTCTTCTTAAATGATATTATTTTCTTCAATATCATTATGCCGAAGTATTGATCTGAATTTTTTATCAAATTTGGAACTTTTCATGTCGGGGTTACTATTCACGAGTTACTATTCATGAGTTACTATTCACGAGTTACTATTCATGAGTTACTATTCACCAAAAAATGAAATTTTCTTCTTTTTGTCCAAATATCTATTCTGGATAATAGCTTTGATTGTATCCATGTTTTGATCATTCTTGAATTTTACTTCACTATGATTATTTAAAAGGTATTTTTGGACATGAATAAATCGAAATACGAATCCTTAATATTTATTATTTTGTTTCACTGGATTCGTTTCCTTAAATATATTTTTCATCATCCTCAGTCCTAAATGATGATATAAATGAATATCTTTGGCCTGTAGTGCAAAGATTAATGATTTCTGATGAATATCTTTGGCCCGTAGTGCAAAGATGAACAGGTGTTGAGATGAACATGACCAACTGATGAATATCTTTGGCCTGTGGTGCAAAGATGACTATTTGATTCAAGATATTTATTGATTGATATTACAGGGATAAAATGTTGATGATGGGCTTTTAAATTCATAGATAATCGTAGATTTCATTCTCTACGTAACTTTTCTATGAATTATGATTTTCCGCTGCGAATATTGATTTAAAACTTGTTGTCTATTGTATTCTATTAAATTTTTTTTCCTGTTGAAGACTAACGATAATTTGTTGTATATTATCTTAGTCATAATATTCTTTACTGGGCTAGTTGAGCTCACCCTTTTCCTTGTTGTTCCATTTTCTCAGGAGACACCTGTACTCACCAACGAGGAGAACGTGCAACAGGCTGGCAATGTTCCTCCTGTGAACAACACCACTGAGCAGACGGTGAACGATGAGTTGTTTAGAAGCTTTTTGCGATTCATGCAAAACCAGACGAAGGAGATTCCTGTTCAAAATATAGGAAGAAACAATGGCAACGCACAGCTGGTCACAGCCAAGCAGTTCAAAGAGTTGGGACCACCAGAATTCTGGGGAAAGCCGGATCCGATTAAGGCGGAGACATGGGTCAAGCAAATTACCAAGATATTTGATGTCTTGGGATGCACGGAGGAACAGAAGGTTCCATTCACCACCTTTATGTTCCGTGGCGAGGCAGACTATTGGTGGGAGTCTGTAAAGCGTACCCATCTAGCCGCACTCAGCATGTCTTGGGAGACATTTCGGAAACTATTCAATGACAAGTACTTTCCTGAAAGTATTCGTCATATGAAGGAGGTAGAGTTTATTAGACTGGAGCAGAATAACATGACGGTGTCCCAGTACGAGGCGAAGTTTGCAGAGTTGTCCAGGTTTGCACCTCATTTGGTAGAGAATGAGGAACGTATGACGCGGATGTTTCTGAGAGGTTTGAAACCCGGCATATGTCAATATCTCATTTCTCATAAATTTTCTCTCTATTCAGATGTTGTCAACAAGGCTCAATTATTAGAGCGAGATAACGAGTACGGTCAACCGAGGGACCACAACCAGGATCATATCGGTGACAACAGTCATCAGAACAATGATAACCAGCGGAGAAAGAAGAATACGGACAAGAACGGTAACCACTCTGGTGGTAATCGTGGCTATGAAAATAGAAGAAGCGAGTCAGGAGGAGATTTTAAAAAGAGGAGATTCAACAATGACAATACGAAGACGTCAGCACCAACAGCAACTGGTTCCAAGGGAGGAGAACGACCACCGGTCATATGCTATAAATGTGGAAAAGAGGGACATATCAGCCCAAACTGTCCACAACAGTTCAAGGTATGCTATAATTGTGGAAAGGAAGGACATATCGCTCGAGATTGTACGGTAGCGAAACCAAGTTCAGCGGGGACGGTGACTCAAAATGCTGTCCCAGAAAAGTCAAAGTCAACGGTTCCTGGAAGAGCGTTTGTCGTGACTGGTCAACATGCGAGGAACCCAAACGAGGTGATCACGGGTAAGCTAATTATAAATTCATGTGAAGTTTATACCTTACTAGATACCGGTGCTACCCATTCATTTATTTCTCCTACTTGTGCTCAACGTTTAAACTTGACTCCGGAGAAATTAGACCTTGATTTATCTGTAGAGACTCCGTTAGGGGAAACTTTCATCACATCCACTATTTATAAATCTTGTTTGATCCAAGTTGGTACCATCACCTTACCTGTTGACCTTATCTCTTTAAAGATACTTGCATTTGACGTGATTTTAGGAATTGATTGGTTAACTACTCATCATGCCAAAATTGATTATTTTCGTAAGGTGATTAGTTTTTATATTCCTAATCAACCTGTTGTTCGAATTCAAGTAACAAAGCCATTAAAATCAATCACTATCATATCAAGTCATAAAGCCATTCGTTTATTGAAAAACGGATGTCAAGCTTTCTTAGCCCATGTTATGGATTTAAATAAAGACACGTCAAATTTGAATAATATTCCTGTTGTTAATAACTTTCCTGACGTATTTCCTGAAGAACTTCCCGGTCTACCCCCAGAACGTGAAGTTAAATTCTTTATTGATCTTGAATCTGGTACAAAGCCCATTTCTAAAACCCCATATCGAATGGCTCCTATTGAACTTCAGGAGTTAAAAGTCCAACTACAAGAATTGTTGGACATCGGTTTCATTCATCCTAGTACATCTCCTTGGGGTGCTCCTGTTTTATTTGTAAAGAAGAAAGACGGGAGTATGCGACTTTGTATCGATTACCGGGAATTAAACCATGTCACCATCAAGAATAGGTATCCGCTACCTCGTATTGATGACCTGTTTGACCAGTTACAAGGAGCACAATTCTTTTCAAAAATTGATCTTCGTTCTGGATATCATCAGCTGAAGGTTAAAACTGAGGATATTCCAAAGACTGCCTTTAGAACTCGGTACGGGCATTATGAATTCTTAGTCATGTCTTTTGAATTGACTAATGCTCCTGCGGCTTTCATGGATATGATGAACCGAGTATTCAAGAATTATTTGGATCAGTTCGTTGTTGTCTTTATTGATGACATCCTCATATATTCCAAAAGCCGAGAAGATCATGAGCACCATTTGAAGCTGGTACTCCAAAGGCTGCGTGAAAACAAGTTATATGCTAAGTTGAAGAAATGCGAGTTCTGGCTTGAGGAAGTAGCATTCCTAGGGTACGTGGTGTCGAAACATGGAGTATCTGTGGACCCGGCGAAGATTGAAGCAATACAAAGCTAGGAGCAACCGAAGACGGTGACCGATGTACGTAGCTTTCTAGGCTTAGCTGGTTATTATCGGAGATTCGTAGAAGGGTTTTCTCGAATCGCTACCCTGTTAACTCAGCTGACTCGGAAGGATATGAAATTCGTATGGAGCGAAGAATGCGAGAAAAGTTTCCAAGAGCTTAAGAGGAGACTCATTTCGGCACCTGTTCTGACAATACCATCTGGTTCGGATGGATTTGTTATCTACAGCGATGCTTCAGGCAAAGGGTTAGGATGTGTTCTCATGCAACGTGGGAAAGTCATAGCCTATGCCTCGCGACAACTTAAAGAATATGAGAGGAATTATCCTACTCATGATCTAGAGTTGGCAGCAGTCGTTTTCACGCTAAAGATCTGGAGGCACTATCTATATGGGGAGAAGGTGGAGATATATTCATACCATAAAAGCCTCAAATATTTCTTCACTCAAAAAGAACTCAACATGCGGCAACGACGTTGGCTCGAGCTGTTGAAAGATTACGACCACACTATTCAATACCATCCTGGAAAAGCAAACATGGTAGCTGACGTGTTGAGTAGAAGATCATATGCAGGAACGAGTGTGATGATGTCAAGTATACGCGTAGAACCAACTTTAATCGATAAAGTTAAAGTTGCTCAAGCTACAGACCCGGAGCTGATGCGTATGAAGAAGAAAGTGCAAGAAGGTGCTATTCCAGAAGCAAGAATCGATGAAGATGGAATACTTCGAGTCCACTCCAGACTTTGTGTTCCTAACGATTCTGATTTGAAGTACAAGATCATGATGGAGGTACACAATACACCATTTGCAATCCATCCTGGAAGTACTAAAATGTATCGTGATCTTCGACATACATTTTGGTGGAACAATATGAAGAGAGAGATTGCAAAGTTTATCTCGAGGTGTTTAACTTGTCAACGTGTAAAGGCGGAGCATCAAGTACCAAAGGGTCCATTGCAACCACTTGAGATTCCGAAATGGAAGTGGGAACACATTACCATGGATTTCGTTACGGGTCTTCCCACGGTTTCTCAAGGCATAAATGCTATTTGGGTTATAGTTGATAGATTAACCAAGTCTGCTCATTTCTTGCCGATACGGGAGACTTATTCCCTTGAACGTCTTGCTAATATGTACGTGAATGAGATTGTAAGGTTGCATGGCATGCCAGTATCCATAGTTTCGGATCGTGACCCAAGATTCACTTCAAGATTTTGGGTTAGCTTGCAAAAAGCTATGGGCACGGATTTATGGTTCAGTTCGGCATACCATCCTCAAACGGACGGGCAATCAGAGAGGACTATTCAAACTCTTGAAGACCTATTAAGACTTTGTGTCCTAGATTTCAAAGGAAGATGGGATAAGTACCTACCATTGGTGGAATTCTCCTACAACAACAGTTATCAGGCAAGTATAGTTGTGGCTCCCTTTGAAGCATTGTATGGACGAAAGTGTCGCTCTCCAGTATGTTGGGATGAGGTGGGAGAAGCAACGTTGTTGGGACCAGAGTTGGTACGAATGACTACAGAGAAGATCCAAACGATTCAACAACGTATACAAACGGCACAGGATCGACAAAAGAGTTATGTGGATCTTCATCGAAAGGACGTGGAATTTGAAATTGGGGATCATGTATTATTACGTGTAGCTCCATGGAAAGGAGTTACAAGATTTGGGAAGAGAGGAAAGCTCAATCCACGATTTATTGGTCCATTTCAGATTCTTGACCGAGTAGGAAATGTGGCCTATAGACTCGCGTTACCTCCAAGTATGTCTCCTGTTCATAATGTTTTTCATATATATGTGCTTCGTAAATATGTGAAAGACTCGAACCACGTTATTGAGTTAGAACCGGACGAGATAGCCGAAGACTTAACGTACGAGGAGGTACCTGTCAAGATTCTGGATAGGAAGGAGCATGTCCTACGCACGAAGGTCATACCACAAGTTAAAGTTTTGTGGAGAAACCATGCTATTGAGAAAATGACATGGGAGTTGGAAACGGAAATAAAAGCGAGGTATCCTCATCTTTTCGAAACACCAGGTACGTATGTCAATTTCGGGGACGAAATTTCATAAGGAGGGGAGGTTGTAAGACCCCAAATTATTAATAAATGAAATTTAATTTCTTCTATTTATTATTCTGAAATAGTAAGGGTTGATTTGATTAATGTGGTTAGTTATGGGTAAAATGCGCAAATATTTCAAATAAGCAAGTGGTCCTAAAATATTCATTGTTGTCGGGGAATATATGTTTGGTCGTGAAATATTCTTGTTGTCGGGGAATATCCGTACGACGGCGCAGCCTTGTGTGGGCCCCATAACAGAAAGTGATTGGATGAAGAAAACGACAAAAACAAGTTGTTTATAAATAACGGCGTAGTTGTTACCGTTAATACTGTTGGAATACCCGGAGGTTAAAGCACGGTAATACGCGTTGTTGCATAGTAACACACGGTATTGCACCAATTATTGATTCTTACGTAAGAAGGCACTACTCAATAATTGTTACAGTAATTACTGTTCAATATTGTATTTTATTGATTCAATAATTGCTGCGTTGATATTTTATATTACTGTTATTTTAATAATTGTCACTACACAGTATTTTCTATTATCGGAGCAATAATTCATATTATCTGAATAATATTATTAGATAACATTATTGGCAATGTCTAGAAAGTTCTGTCTAAGGAGAGGTTTAGTTATCTAATTGCGCGCCAGTAAGGAGATATCCTTATTGAAAAGCCCCCTCTTTCCTGGGAACGGCCTGGTTGCCAGTACTGTGATTCTGTAATATTATTTGTGAATAATTAATTATTAATTTATATGATGAGGAAAATATTTATTTTATGTGAATATAGATGCAGAAAATTTTTAAATGTGACAATTGTTGAAAATTAATATTTTATCTTTTCTGATAAAATAATTCAATTAAATATATTATTTTAATAATATATTAATGGTGATATTTTTTTACAATGAATGTGAGATATATGAGTATATGAGGAGGAAGAGTATTTTTGTTGCAAAAGTTGTTTAACACATATTTTGTGTGTCGGTGGACCCCATTTCTTGACTGAAATTTGATTATAGCCTGTAAAATCACCCGTTTATAGATTTCGGTCAGTTTCTGTTTAGAATTTGGAAAAACTTCCTTCTGCAAAGTTGTACAGAATTGAATTTCCTATAAAAACTCGCGAGATTTGAATTTTCGGATAAAAAGGGCTATTTATTATGAATTATTAAAGTTCCGTAGTTCCGAAATAATTGATTTTGGAAGTTTTAATTATTTAAATTAAGAAAAACATTTTTAATGTTTTGTCACGTGGTGGCTGATGTCTTGGACCAAATTAGTGGGCGTAGGAAATTTGAAAAAATAATATTATTAATTTATTAAATTTTCTGCTTTGGTGTTCTAAGCATTTTCCTATAAATAGGGTGCTTAGGTTAGAATTGAAAATCACACCAGAAACTTCAGATTTCTCTCTCTTTCTCTCTCGATATATTGAGCGTATTCTTGTGAGTATTTTAGTACTTTGAGTATTTCTATACGGTGCAAGTTCTTTCAGCACTATATCCAGGCAGAAGTACTATCCTTTTGAGGTAAGGGATGTTATTTCTTCTTAAATGATATTATTTTCTTCAATATCATTATGCCGAAGTATTGATCTGAACTTTTTATCAAATTTGGAACTTTTCATGTCGGGGTTACTATTCACGAGTTACTATTCATGAGTTACTATTCACGAGTTACTATTCATGAGTTACTATTCACCAAAAAATGAAATTTTCTTCTTTTTGTCCAAATATCTATTCTGGATAATAGCTTTGATTGTATCCATGTTTTGATCATTCTTGAATTTTACATCACTATGATTATTTAAAAGGTATTTTTGGACATGGATAAATCGAAATACGAATCCTTAATATTTATTATTTTGTTTCACTGGATTCGTTTCCTTAAATATATTTTTCATCATCCTCAGTCCTAAATGATGATATAAATGAATATCTTTGGCCTGTAGTGCAAAGATTAATGATTTCTGATGAATATCTTTGGCCCGTAGTGCAAAGATGAACAGGTGTTGAGGTGAACATGACCAACTGATGAATATCTTTGGCCTGTAGTGCAAAGATGACTATTTGATTCAAGATATTTATTGATTGATATTACAGGGATAAAATGTTGATGATGGGCTTTTAAATTCATAGATAATCGTAGATTTCATTCTCTACGTAACTTTTCTATGAATTATGATTTTCCGCTGCGAATATTGATTTAAAACTTGTTGTCTATTGTATTCTATTAAATTTTTTTTCCTGTTGAAGACTAACGATAATTTGTTGTATATTATCTTAGTCATAATATTCTTTGCTGGGCTAGTTGAGCTCACCCTTTTCCTTGTTGTTCCATTTTCTTCTCAGGAGGCGAGAATGTAGCAAGTACTAGTCGAGGTATGGAATGAAGGTTCTAGGAAGTTGTTTTAGTAGTCCTCACCATTTTTTTTTGTAAAATATTGTACCAATAATTGCAATGAGGACTTATTTGAGTGTGGATATTGTCTAGATGACAATATTTGTATTTACACTCACAGTTTTTATGTTGTATTAATAAAGTTGTAGTTATTTCTGTACCATGTTATTGACGACTCAAAATGGGTGTTGTATACCTGTTTTGGGGGCGTCACAGTATGTATGACTACAGAAAAGATTCAAACGATCCAACAACGTATAAAAACCTCATAAGATCGACAAAAGAGTTATGCTGATCTTCCAGTCATGAAAAATGCTCTTCTAGGAACTGTTGACTTTGACTTTTCTGGGACAACTTTTTGAGTCACCACCCCCGTTGGACTTGGTTTCGCTACAGTGCAATCTCGAGCGATATGTCCTTCCTTTCCACAGTTATAACATACCTTAAACTGTTGTGGACAGTTTGGGCTGATATGTCCTTCTTTTTCGCACTTATAGCATATGACCGGTGGTCGTTCTCCTCCCTTGGAACAAGTTGCTGCTGGTGCTGATGTCTTCGTATTGTCATTATTGAATCTCCTCTTTTTAAAATCTCCTCCCGACTCGCTTCTTCTATTTTCATGGCCATGATTACCACTAGAGTGGTTGTCGTTCTTGTCCGTATTCTTCTTTCTCCACTGGTTATCATTGTTCTGATGACTGCTGTCACCGGTATGATCCTGGTTGTGGTCCCTCGATTGACCGTACTCGTTATCTCGCTCTAATAATTGAGTCCTGTTGACAACATCTGAATAGAGAGAAAATTTATGAGAAATGAGATATTGACGTATGCCGGGTTTCAAACCTCTCAGAAACATCCGCGTCATACGTTCCTCATTCTCCACCAAATGAGGTGCAAACCTGAACAACTCTGCAAACTTCGCCTCGTATTGGGACACCGTCATGTTATTCTGCTCCAGTCTAATAAACTCTACCTCCTTCATATGGCGAATACTTTCAGAAAAGTATTTTTCGTTGAAAAGTTTTTGAAACGTATCCCAAGACATACTGAGTGCGACAACCCTACTGGATAAAGTTAAGGAGGCTCAACTTCAGGACGAAGAATGTAAAAAGGTGAAAAAGAAGATATCTGAAGGAATCGAACCAAGATTCAAGATGGACAAGGAAGGAATACTGAGATTTGAGAGCAGAATTTGGGTACTGCCAGTACCAAAAATTAAGGAAGACATTTTGAGCGAGGCTCATTGTTCACGATATTCGATTCACCCTGGTAGTACCAAGATGTACCAAGATCTTTGACAATATTTTTGGTGGCCAAATTTGAAACGAGATGTTGCAGAGTGTGTTGCCAAGTGTCTGACATGTCAGAAAGTGAAAACAGAACATCAGAGGCCAAGTGAGTTGCTACAACTGTTGGAGATCCCAGAATGAAAATCAGAACATATTACGATGGATTTCATGGTTGGTCTTCCGACAACTCAGAAAGGCTATGACGCAGTATGGGTTATCGTTGACTGACTGACAAAATCCGCACACTTCTTTCCGATGAAAATCAGATTCAACTTAGATCAGTTGGCAAGGTTATATGTGAAAAAGATTATTTTGAGGCATGGAGTTCCGGTGTCAATTATTTCCGATAGGGATCCGTGCTTTACATCAAACTTCTGGAAACGTCTACAGGAATGCATGGGTACGCAATTGTGAATGTGTACGGCATATCACCCTCAGATAGATGGGCTGAGTGAAAGAACGATTTAGACATCAGAAGATATGTTACGAGCTTGTGTAATGGACTTTAAAGGAAATTGGGATGACCACCTACCGCTTGTAGAGTTCGGCTACAACAACAGTTACCACGCTAGTATTGGCATGCCACCTTATGAAGCGTTATACGACAGAAAGTGCAGAACTCCGCTATACTGGGTTGAAGTTAGCGAGAGCAATTACTAGGCCCATAATTGGTACAGTAGACAACAGAGATAGTTAAAGTAATCCGAACAAGACTGGTAGTAGCTCAAGATAGGCAGAAGAAATACGCTGACCCACACCGCAAAAATGTTGAGTTGGAATCGGGAAGTTATATATTTTTGAAAGTCTCTCCCTAGAAGGGAAAGATCAGGTTCGGAAAGAAAGGGAAATTAAGTCCAAGATTCATTGGACCCTTCGAAGTACTGCGAAGAATTGGAGAAGTTGCGTATGAGGTAGCCTTACCTCCAGCACTCGAGAATGTCCACAACGTTTTCCATGTTTTGGTTTTACGACCCTACAAGCCCAATTACAAGCATATGATTGAATACGAACCCCTTCATTTTGAGAAAGACTTATCCTATGAAGAAATTCCTGTTCAGATTGTCGACAGGAAAGAACAAGTTCTCAGAAATAAAGTAATACCATCTATTAAGGTAATTTGGAGGAATCACAATGCTGAAGAAGTAACGTGGGAACTCGAAGAGTATATGACGAAGAATTACCCTCGTTTATTTCCTTAATTTATGTGTAAGCGATTATGGGGACAAAATCTTTGTAAGGGAGAAGAATGTAACGGGATAAATTGATTGAGTCGTGAGTTTGAGGACAGAATCCTTTTAAAGGGGGAAAGATGTGACAAAAAAGATTTTTGTAATTTAATTTTAATATTTATGGAATTAAATAAATATGTTTTGATAATTTAATTATTAGATTAAATAATTAATTGATGAAGTTGTGATAGATTAATTTAATTATATGTGTTATATTTATTAAATTAATGTGGAGAATTTTATTATTCAAAGTATGTAATTATGTGAGTTTATTGAATTAAAAGATATATTTAATAAGCTTAATATTATTTTATTTAAATTAATAAATGAGAAAATTAATTATATGACTATGTGAATTAATGATAAATTATTATATTATGTTTAAATTAAATATTTGATTTATTTTATAAAGGGGTGTGACATTATTAAACTATAATATAAGCAGTTTATCAAATTAAATGGGTTTGAGTTTTAAGAATGACCAAACACGGCTTTAGGGGAGGTCGAGAGCAGTTAACCCATGATGGGTTAACTGACCACCACAACTGCACTCAGTTTCTTTTTATAAATTTAATATGTCGTATTCTTCTTTCATTTGGCCAAGTCTGGAAAAGGAAAATCAGAGAGAAATTGAGAAATTTTGAGACAAATTGTGAGTGTGTGATTGAACAAATATTTAAGAAAGGATCATCTCTACTAATCTATACTCTGGGTAATTCCTTTAACCAATTTCAAATTACGTTGTTATATTTTTATGAAAATGGTTTTCAAATTCTGTAAAAGCTCTGTAATTGAAAAAGAGTAACGATTAGGTGTATATACGTGTTAATATGTTAACATAACATGTTTAACTAAATCTTGTATGTTTTCATAACATCAAATTCATAGAAATATGTCGTACATAGTTTCTTGAAGTTGTAGAGTATAAAATATGGCCATATGGCCCTTACACAGGAATTTTATGTGTCAAATCATATGTTGTATCATAAATTTATATTGTATATGATTATGTATATTAAAATGACGGAATCAAACTTTGAATGAATAGATTCGGTGTTATAACGAACCCGTAGTGTTGATTTTTATGTTTTGTATTCAAAAACATTCAAGAACATCAAGAACAGTAAAATTACATGTGTTGATTTTGTTAATTACGTGTTTTAACTTGTTAAAATCATGCTAGAAGGGTTGGGTAGTAGTTATGTGTATATTATAATGTCTGGGTGTGTTAAATTCATAAACGAATAAAGAAATTAGTAGAAATTGGCCATGTTCTGCAATTTTTCGCGAAGTACAGTTCTGGTTCTGGTATACCGCGCCGCAGCGCCGGCTGTAGGCATAACACCCACGCCATAGCGCGAGCCACGCTGCAACTCCAATGTCCAGGCCGCAGCGCGGGCAGCACCGCAGCGCCGAGGATAGGCGTGTTGGTGGTGCCGCAGTGCCACTCTGCAGATTTTCCAGAAATGATTTGTTTGTTTGTAAATTTTTATGTCCAGGAATGTGATAATAACCTAACCTAATGAACATAAAGATATGTTAGACATATAATGGGATGTTAAAATAGGTACTGAACATGTCAATAAGGCATTTACATGTTGATTGAAATTTTTAACGCGTAGTTAGTGTATTGTTCGTATAGTGTGATATTATGTGAAAATAAGCATGATAATTTGACTAAGTATAGTCATAACCAGAGTTAGACAAAAGAATGAACTTGTGATGTCAAGTTACATGATAATTGACTGATATTGTGAATATTAATGGTATGTAGGATTAAATCAGGAAACGTGTATAATTAACGTGTAACCTACGCACGAGGCAAGTTTCCTAACCCTACTTGTTATCGTTATTCAAATTTATAATCCTTACATCTTTACACTGAGTAAATTATAGACTTTTATTCTATATTGATCAATTTCAATATGATACATTAAAGATCTTTTCAAAGGAGGATTGTAGTTATGCAATTCTTATTCCATTGTATACCTCTTGAGTTATTATTCAATTTGAATATCAATTATTGTGGAACCTTGTAAGACTAGCGAACCCTATTGATTCGACTAGTCATTAGTTGATGAACGTTCTAAATTTCAGAACCTTTGTTGAATTATCCAAACCAAACTTCCTTTGGTGCGGACTCGAATGTCAAACTAAGATGAACAACCCTGTATAGTGGATTACTTATGCGTTAGCGTTAAGATATTGTGCACAGTATGGTACTAAGGGTTGATCCCCCTAAGTACGAGTAGAAGAGTCCATAGTCTTATGACTGTTAAAGGTTTTAAGTATAAACACTTGACAACCTAGGACGTAGTTCAAGGTCTTATGACCCTCAGAAGTTCTTTTGATTCTTGTTATTCATTCTTGATTCAAAAGCTAAGTTTTCTTATTTCAGAAGTCATTGATTCATTCACATGTTATTATTTTATTGCTATATTATTATACTTATGGGCAATCGTGCTCACTCTTGTGTAATAATAATATTGCAGTTAAGAACGAAAGGTCCGACGAGCCTTCTACTAGCAAAGGCAAGGGCAAAGTTAACAAGTGATGAAGACTTGTGGTTTTTTTGTTATGTTATGTTTCAGACTTATGTTTAAGTTGTGCTAGACTTAATATTTGTTTATGTTTCCACATTTGAGATTTAAGGTTAGTATGACCTGGGATTAATGTATTTACATTCAGATGTTGTAACTCCATAAGGAGATGATTTATTTCTATCTATTTATGGTTTTTCACTTATTATGGGTAGATAGATACATGATGTTTCGACAGTGAACACCAAATCCCGTGAAAATTAAAGTACCCTGATTTGGGGGTGTCACAGTATATATCTGCTTAAACAAAAGTATTTTTGAGCTAAAGCTAAAATTGACTTGCTTATTCAATAAGCATTTTTCACATAAAATATAAAAGTTATTTAAACTTTTATAACATAGCATAATTTTCATATTTGCTTACTGTAAGAACCCGAATTTTTAGAAAATATTAAAATAAAAATTTAGTAGATAAAATTCTTAAAGCATGAGATGGATTCGAACAAGAATATTAATTGGTTATGAGGTATGTGGTATTATGTTACATAGGATAATATGAGATATGTAATAAGTGATGTTGTGTTTAATAAATATATATCGTTATTATATATTTGTTATAAATTGTAGAGATGAATTAGTAAAGAAGATGGGTAGAAATTATCTATTGATATTAAATAATTTATGTGGAATTATTTTATAATAGTAAATTGGTGACATTAAATATCTTTGATAATCACCAATTTCTTGAGTATATGTACGGGTAAGTATCAAGTCTAAGGTAGTGCAACCGTACTTTTTAATGGTGGATGTATAGAAGCTGGGCTAAGCAATTCCTTCAGAGAGCGGAGGTATATACGAATTAGTAATTGATCTAACTCACTGTGAAAATAGTGTTGATGAGACGAAAACTAATTTGTTGGTTGTTTATGGAAACCACTCAATGTACTATATTTGTGATAAACCGGGATTTCGAATAATCCAAATTTTTTGAATAAATTTTTTATTTAATATTGATATTGACTATCAATATTGTGTTGAGTATCTGTGATACGAGTCTAAGAGAAATGGTCAATTTGTGTATTGACTGAGAAATAAGAGTAGAGTTGTACTTAATAGAGAATGGAAACTTTAACCCTAGTTACGAATAGGGATTCAGTAGAAGATACAATTATAATAATTGTATTGACGAATATGTGAGTGTTTATAACTTATTAAGTCAATTAGGGCTATTAAGTTAATACACTAGAGGGATATGCTATGACATATATGAATTATGTACGTGATTGAATAAATATGTATTATGAATGTGTATACATTTTTTTTGGTAAAGAGAATTAAGATTATAGTTATGAAACCTAATACATATATTAGGTATGATAATTAATAACCTAATGGGTTATAATATAAGAGAATGGTGGTATATAAAAAAATTAAGAAGTATAAACTATGTTGAATTGCAAGCCCAAAGAATTAGAATTTCTAGCCTAAATAATTAATTGATTGGCCCAACTCTTAGCCCAATTAAGAAGGGACCTTTTGGACCATTAAGTAAGCTAAATGGAGCTTAAAAGATAATAAAAAGGGGCCCAAGAAGGCCATCATGGCCGAAAATTGCATAGAGGAGAGAAAGGGGGGAGGCATGTAATCATTACATTACTGTAGTAGGTAAGCTAACTTGCTAGGTGTCAAGTCTTGGACTTATTCTTATCTTTTCATCAAACCGACAAGTTAACCCAAGAGTGCAAGCAAGCTTATAATGATAAGGACAGAGAGGAAGAGTGAGACATTAGATGATGATTATAGATACACTAAATATATCTATACAAAATTACTGACATCAAATTTCCTTTCTCTTACATCTTTTTATCTCATTTCATGTTCTTAAGTTATCAAAGCAAGACCAAGTGAGAGAATAGAGGGGGACGGACAAGAGGGTTAGGAGAGTGAGTGATTTTTATCAAAGTTCATAGTTCTCTACTCTAAGATTAGGAAGAAGAAGAGAAAGAATCAAGAGAAAGTATAAGAAATCCCTACTTTTATAGTTTAATTTCTCTTTGTGATGATTTGAGTTTTGATTTTTGTAAAATTATGATCTCGAGGCTTAAAACCTTAGATCTTTGTGTTTAAAAATATTTTATGTTTAGATCCAACTCTTTTATGGATCAAAAGTTGGATCTAAACTATGAAATATGAGTTAGGTTTTTCAAAAGATGGAAAATAAAATTTTTCTTAGCTTTTGTTGTGTTTGATCTTGTGTTTGTTGACTAATTGGTAAATTAGATAATGGATCATATTAGATCCATGAGTATATGAGTTATTTTGAGTTAATATGATGAGTTATGTTGGTTTTATGGGAGATCATGAAAGGTTTCATACAAAACATAAAGAGTTAAAAAACCTATTTTTGAGAGAACAAAGTATGATATGGAAATGACCATATCTCTCATTATACTTTGAATTTTTGAGTGTGGTCAAGTCCTAGAGTTAGATCTATGAGTTTTCTAACATCTCCAAGTGGAATCACTGGAAAATATGTTGTAGATTTTTGAGTGGACTGATTTTAGCAAAGGAGTCAAAAACAGAAAAATGACAAAAGTAAACTTTCCAAAATTTTGTAAGGGTTGTTTCGGCCACTTAATTTGTGAGAAAACTTCCGGTCTTTAGGGAAATGAAAATATATGCTATTAAGTAGTTCATGTCCAAAAATGAGCAAGTTATGACTATTTTAATATTTGGGTTTTTTCGACGAAAAATGCTATAACCGGAGTTTTATAACTCCGATGACCATGAAATTTAAATTGGAAGCTTACGTTAACATGTATAAGATCCCGCCAAGAGTTGGGAATTTTCGGAGTTAAATGTGAGCTAGCTAATTTTTTTAAGGAATTAACTAGAAATTGATTTTTGAAAAATACTTAAGGGAGTTGAAAAATTCTAGAAAAATACTTTTGTGTATGGAATACATGTTTATATGATTGCCCAGAAGATTGAAAAATAATAAGTTGATTTCATATTTTCATGAATAGAGTATTTTAGCTTCTTGATATGAACATTTCAGGTTACTGAAATGAGAAACCGAAATGTCAGAAGAGATGTCAGTTTTGTTTTAGCTTGCTGAAATAGAAACTGAAATGATATATGATTTATCTAAAATAATATTGGAGATTTGAGACCGAGTTTAATTGACAATATAAGTGTTAATTGTCGGATAGGGGTGACCAAGACACCGAGATGAGACCGAAGTCCAACCAGACCGAACTAGTTAGACTTGATGAGTGTTTATATAGGTTATAAATACTGATGTGACTATGTGGTAATGTGCTTAGGAGAAAGATTGACTGTAAATTACAGTGATACGTGTTATAATTTATTGTTCTAATTGTGAGACCGATATTGTGATTATAGATCTTGTGAACGCAGATAAGTATATTGTGTAGCAGTAATCAACGTGGAAGGCAAGTTTCCTTAACTCAACCTTGAGTTAATACTTTCAAATATTATGGTGGTTAATTATTGTTGATTAGACCACGTCTGAGAATTATTGTTGATTATTCGCAGTTAGTGCATATTTATTAATTCAAATTGAATTAGTGATTCTGAGAATATACTTGGAGAATAACTGTTGTTGGATACTTACATCCGTAGAATCTATTATTGATAGTACAGAAAATTCCTGTCTATTGTAGAATTATGTTGAGATATGTCTTAGCTAATTATTCTGGCTAGACGAACATTATCATATTATGTAATATATGAAAATAGCAAATTTAATTAACATAATTATTTCATTTTCTTCATGTAATGTACATACATTAATTCACCATTTTACTTAAGTGAATTACTCCTTTCATTCAATTTACTACCACACAAGGCTTTAGCATTATATTATAATATTAAATAATATAACTTAATTAACCAATATTAATTTCCATAAATAAATTCTCATTCAATTCATGATTCGTTATCTCAATCCATTCATGGACTATTAGAACACCAATTATGATCCTTATTATAACATATTAGTTACTAATACATCAATCCTAAAGTTTAGATTACACGAACTCATCATGAACTATCTACAGGCCGGCGCGGCCGCTCAGGTCTTAGGCTTGAGAGTGGCGCGGCCGCGCCACCTCAAGTTAGGATGCAGACATGTTATGCTTCAAGCGAAACAGAACTTAATTCGCAAATCCTTTAACATGCTCCATACATGCTATCTCATTATACTAACCAAAAAAAATCTCCAATAACTTTAGAATATCAATTTCTACATTCTTCAATAATTTAGAGATTAAACTTTAAGTTCAACTCTTCTTTCTTTAATAGTTTTCTTAACTATCAAATCTCATATATAATTCCTTCCCACATAATCCAATATTCAAAATATATAACACATATATACATTCATATTTGAACCCGACATATCTTATAATAAGAATTCTATTTATTAAATTCTTATTTTAATATTTCTAAAAATTCGGGTTATCAAATCCTCTCCCCCTTATAAGGATTCCGTCCTCGGAATCATCAAACCCTCCTCTACTCGGTGCTATTTCGAATATTACATATTCCTTCGAATAAGTTTATCCATTCTCTTTTTGAAAATTTTTATTATAACTTGCTCACTTGCATTCTCCTTTCTAAGGAACATTCTACTTTCTAAGAAACATTCTACTTACTACTTTCATCATTCAGAAGAATAAGAACCTTCCACGATTTTTCAATAATCGGGAAATAGTATGAATAACTCAGATTCCAATTTATGCTGAGGGGTCACACAAAACCGTGAACTCTTCTCTATGTTTACTAGTACTTCAACTGTGACGAACGAGATTTTGTAATTTAATTTTTAATAATTATTAAATTAAATAAATATTTTCGATGATTTAATTATTAGATTAAATAATTAATGGATGCAATTATGATAGATTAATTTAATTATATGTGTTATATTTATTATATTAATGTGGAGAATATTTATTATTCAAGTATGTAATTATGTGAGCTTATTGAATTAAATAAAATATTTAATAAGTCTAATGTTATTTTAATTAATTTAATAATTAATTAGAGATTTTATAATTTGACATAATTAATAAATGAGAAATTTAGTTATGTGACTATGTGAATTAATGAGAAATTATTATATATTAATTAAAATAAATTAAATAAGATATTTGAATTATTAAGCAATTGGGTGTGACACGATTTAAACTATAGTATAAGAGAATCATTAAATTAAATGGTTTTGAAATCTATTAATGCTCGCTAAACAAGGCCCTAAGGAGAGTTAATAGCAGTTAACCCCTGATGGGTAACTGACCTCTACAACGCGTACGCTTCCTTCTTTATTAATCAGTCATATGTTGAGAAGACGTATTATTTTATGAGTTAACTAAGAGAATTCAGAGAGAATTCCAGAGAAATAGAGAGAAGCAGTGTGAATTATTGTGGTATTTTAGAAAAACGTGAAAGCCAGAGAAATTGTTTTAAGGGTAATCTCTTCAACCCAATTGTTAATTACGTTATTAAAGTTTTTATGAATATGGCTTTCAAAATTCTGTAAAGTCTCTGTAAATTGGAAAATTGTATTGTTTATGTGGATATATGTGATAATATGTTAGAACAGCATGTTTTACTATGCATTATAGATTACCATATCATCGATTTCATAAAATACGTCGTATATTGTTGCTACAAAATTACAGAGTATAAAATATGGCCATATGGCCCTTATACGTAAATTTAATATGTCAAACATATATTGTTTCGTAAAATTCACACTCGTATATAATTATATATATTAAAACGAAGAAAACAAAACCTGAATAGATGGATTTGGTGTTATAACGAATCCGTAGTGGTAATATTATGTTTTATGTTCAAAACCTTCAAGAACATCAAGAACAGTGAAATTAAATGTGTTGATTTTACAAATTATGTGTTTTAACATGTTAGAATCATGCTTGAAGGGTTAAGTAGTGATATTATGTGTATTATAATGTTTGGGTAGGTCTAAATTCGTGTAAAAATAAGTTGATTGGAATTTTTTGGCCATGTTCTGCAATTTTTGCGAATTGCAGAACTGAAACTGGAGTTTCGCGCCGCGGCACCAACTCCATGCTTTAAGACTCGCGCCGCAGCGCCAAAGATCACGCCACAGCGCCGTCGTGCCGCAGCTCCAAGAATAAGCCTAGCAGTGGCACCGCAGCGCCACTTAGCAGAATGTCCAGAAATGCAATTTTTTTAAGTGTTCAAGTATAGAAATGTAATAGTAACTCAACCTAATGAATATAAAATTAGGTTAAACGTATAATGAGATGTTAAAGTAAATTCTTAACATGTCAATAACATAATTGCATATGGATTAAATTATTGAATGCATAATTAGCTTATTAATTGTGAAGTGTAAATTGTATGTCAATAATTATGATAAATTGACTAAGTATAGTCATAACCAGAGTTTAGACCAAAGAATGAGCGTATGTTGATTAGTTACGTTATTATTGACTAGAATTATGAATGGAAATGGTATGTAGGATTATATCGAAGAACGTGTATAATTAGTGTGACGCCTCCAAAATTAGGTATATATCACCCATCTTGGGTCGTCAGATACAAAGTACAGAATACAAATACAACTTACTAATACAACTGTCGTGTACAATACGACAAAACATAAACTGCGAGTTTAAATACAAATATTATCTTCTAGAGAGTATTCATACTCAAAAGGAGTCCTCATTAGATTTATTAACACACTATTACATAGAATAGTGAGGACTACTAACTAATACTATCATTCGAACCATCACTCCGTTCCCCGACTTGCCCCAGCTACGTTCTCATTTCCTGAAGAAAACAGTGAAAGAAAGGGTGAGCTCAACTAGCCCAGTAAGAAATATTATGACTAAGATAATGCAGAATAAATTATCATTAGCCTTCAACAATGTTAAACTGATAAAATATAATAGACATCAAGTTTAACTGCAGCGGAACAAGCAATCCATTAAAAGAGTCAAATAGAAAATAAACTCTACTATCTTTTATGATTTAAAAGGTTTTCCAACACCGTTATCGCTGAGACTCAGCTTAATAAAATAATCCACATCATCGAATCACCCCTGCACTACGGCCAAGGATATTCGTGTATTCATTAATGGTCATGATCATGCCAACAATTGTCCATCAATGCACTACGGGCCAATGAGAACTTTTACCACATCATTTGTAACATTACGGTCATGATTATACCGCATAATCCCTGGTTATAATCATACCAAGTCCATCTATGCATTTCATGCCATAGATGACTTTCAACATTTTATAAACATAAGGATGATGACAATGATATAAGAATTCAATAAAACAAGTTCAAGAATTAATTTATCCAAGAATTAACAATGTCCAAATTGTCAACATGATACTGCTTTGTGGAGTAAAATTCAAGAATGCTTAGAAGAATATTTTCATGAAAAGATACTGGATGAACCACAATTATCAAGGATATTCCACTAATTTCATGGAGTATAGAAGTCAAAATTTAACCAACTGAGTATAATAAAGAATGGAATAACAAAAGAAATCACTCGGCATGCGATAGACTGCACAGACAGGTTATTCCAACAGAATAATAAATAATGGAACCAGGTCCGGTGTAAACGCACAGACAGGATATTCCGACAGAATAATAAATAATGGAACCAGGTCCGGTGTAAAACACACAGACAGGATGTTCCAACAGAATAATAATAAGACGGAATCAGGTCCGGTGTAAAATACACAGATAGGATGTTCCAATAGAATAATAATAAAAACGGAACCAGGTCCGGTGTAAAACACACAGACAGGATGTTCCAACAGAATAATAATAAAAACGGAACCAGGTCCGGTGTAAAACACACAGACAGGATGTTCCAACAGAATAATAGAAGAATGTCACCAAGTATAGGATAGACCGCGTATACAGGTTATTCCAACAGAATAATAAGAAATGGAATAACAACAGTTCTCTTTATGAATAAGAAAGAATAACACCCCTTACCGTTTTAAAGAAGAACTGAAATAAGGAAGTAGTTAAGTAGCAGAATACTCTTCTTCTCTCTCTCTATAGTTTCTCTCTATAGTTTCTCTCTCTAGAGTTCAGTGGATTCGTAAGAAATAATGAAGGAATGAGCTGCTATTTATAGAAAAATAGAATGCATAGTAACTAATCCATGAACGGTCTAGATTGATTACTTTAATCTGACGGTCCATATTTAAAGAAAAATCTTTTAAATAAAATATAATATATTCTATTTATAGAATAACTTTAATAAAGTAATCTGTTTTATATAAAAAGATGTTTCTGTTTTATTACGTTAATAATACGAATAAAACAAAACGTCATTATCGCTAAATAATTCATATTATTAACTGACAATAATTGAATCAAACTGAGTGACTTCTCACATAAGCATTAATAATCAATACCGTGTGTTACTATGCAACCACACGTATTACTGTACTTTTACTACCGAGTAGTTCAACAGTAACAATGGTAAAACTTTCGCTGTTATTTTTAATAAAATATTTTTGTCGTTTTCTCAATCCGACAATAATTCCGTTGTGGGGTCCACCAATGATTGTGCGTTCTACGAATATTCCCTGTTAAAACGAATATTCCCCGACCAATCGAATATTATATAACAACTTGCGTACTTTGCAAAATTTATAAATATTACCCACAACTATAACATTATATCAAATTAATTCCATAATATTCAAAAATGATATTTATAGAAAATTCGTCTTTATTTATAAAAGTTGGGGTCTTACAACCTCCCCTTCGCCCTCGAAATTAGGGTACGTACCTGGTATATCGAAGAGGTAAGGATACCTTAATTTCATTTCAGATTCTAACTCCCAAGTCATTTCCTCAACATTGTGGTTTCTCCACAAAACTTTGACTTGAGGTATAACCTTGGAGCGTAGAATATGTTCCTTCTTATCCAAGATTTGAACAGGAACTTCTTCATACGTCAAATCTTCTGCTATTTCGTCCGGTTCTAACTCAATAATGTGGTTCGGGTCTTCCACATATTTACGTAACATAGATATGTAAAAAACGTTATGAACACGAGACATACTTGGCGGTAAAGCGAGTCTATAAGCCACAGTTCTTACTCGATCGAGGATTAAAAATGGACCGATGAATCGAGGATTGAGCTTTCCTCTCTTTTTAAATCTCGTAACTCCTTTCCATGGAGCAACACGTAAGAACACATGATCTCCTACATCAAATTTCACGTCCTTTCGATGAAGATCACCATAACTCTTTTGTCGATCTTGTGAGGTTTTTATACGTTGTCGGATCATTTGAATCTTTTCTGAAGTCATACGTACCAACTCCGGTCCCAACAACGTTGCTTCACCCACCTCATCCCAGCATACTGGAGAACGACATTTTCTTCCATACAATGCTTCGAATGGAGCCATGCCAATACTTGTTTGATAACTGTTGTTGTAGAAAAACTCCACCAATGGTAAGAACTTGTCCCAACTTCCCTTGAAATCAAGGACACAGAGTCTTAATAAATCTTCCAGAGTTTGAATAGTCCTCTCTGATTGTCCGTCCGTCTGAGGATGATATGCCGAACTAAATCGTAAATCCGTGCCCATAGCTTTTTGTAAACTAACCCAAAATCGTGAAGTGAATCTCGGGTCTCGATCAGAAACTATGGATACTGGCATACCATGCAGTCTTACAATCTCGTTTATGTACATACGAGCAAGACGTTCAAGTGTATAAGTTTCTCGTATCGGTAAGAAATGAGCAGACTTGGTCAATCTATCAACAATGACCCAAATCGGATCAATACCTTGAGAAACCCTAGGAAGACCGGTAACGAAATCCATGGTAATGTGCTCCCACTTCCATTTTGGAATTTCAAGTGGTTGCAATGGACCTTTTGGTACTTGATGCTCCGCTTTGACTCGTTGACAAGTTAAACACCTTGAGATAAACAGCGCTATCTCTATCTTCATATTGCTCTACCAAAATGTATGACGAAGATCATGATACATTTTGGTACTTCCAGGATGGATTGCAAACGGTGTGTTGTGCGCCTCCATCATGATTTCATACTTTAAATAAGGGTTGTTAGGAACACAAAGTCTGGAGTTGACTCGAAGTATTCCTTCTTCATCGATTCTTGCTTCCGGCATAGCACCTTCTTGCACTTTCTTCCTCATACGCATCAGCTCCAGGTCTGTAGCTTGAGCAGCTTTAACTTTATTGATTAAAGTTGGTTCTACTCGTATATTCGTCATCATCACATGGGTCCCTGGAGTCTTTAACTCTATCTCCATCCTTTGCAAGTCACACAAAATGGGCCTTTGTGTTGACAATATCGCACTCGTACTTGCATATGATCTTCTACTCAATGCGTCAGCTACCACGTTCGCTTTTCCAGGATGGTATTGAATGGTATGATCATAATCTTTCAATAGTTCAAGCCAACATCGTTGTCGCATGTTGAGTTCCTTTTGAGTAAAGAAATATTTGAGGCTTTTATGATCCGTAAAGATCTCCACCTTCTCCCCATACAAGTAATGCCTCCAAATTTTAAGTGCAAAGACAACAGCTGCCAACTCTAGATCATGAGTAGGATAATTCCTCTCATATTCCTTGAGTTGTCTTGACGCATAGGCTATGACTTTTCCATGTTGCATGAGAACGCATCCCAACCCTTTGCTCGAAGCATCACTGTAGATGACAAATCCCTCCGAGCCAGATGGTATTGTTAGAACAGGTGCTGAAATGAGTCTCCTCTTGAGTTCTTGAAAACTCTTCTCACATTATTTGCTCCAACCGAACTTTGTATCTTTCCGAGTCAACTGAGTTAATGGAGTAGCGATTCGAGAAAATCCTTCCACGAATCTCCGATAATAACCAGCTAAACCAAGAAAGCTACGTACTCCGGTCACTAATTTAGGTTGCTCCCAGCTTTGAATAGCTTCAATCTTTGCCAGGTCAACCGATATTCTACGACTTGATACTACGTGCCCAAGGAATGCTACCTCCTCCAACCAGAACTCGAATTTCTTCAACTTGGCATAAAGCTTGTATTCACGAAGCTTTTGAAGTACCAGCCTCAAGTGTTGCTCATGATCTTCACAGCTTTTAGAATAAATAAGGATGTCATCAATAAAGATGACCACAAAGTGATCCAAATATTCTTTGAATACCCAGTTCATCATATCCATGAAGGCAGCAAGAGCATTAGTCAATCTAAAGGACATGACTAGAAATTCATAATGCCCGTACCGAGTTCTGAAAGCCGTCTTTAGAATATCCTCAGTTCTAACCTTCAGCTGATGATATCCAGAACAAAGATCGATCTTTGAAAAGAATTGTGCTCCTTGCAACTGGTCAAACAAGTCATCAATACGTGGCAATGGGTACCTGTTTTTGATGGTGACATGATTCAACTCCCGATAATCAATACAAAGTCGCATACTTCCATCTTTCTTCTTCACGAATAGCATAGGAGCACCCCAAGGAAAAGTACTAGGACGAATAAAGCCAATGTCTAACAATTCCTGCAGTTGGATCTTTAACTCCTGAAGTTCAATAGGAGCCATTCGATATGGGGCTTTGGAAATAGGTTTTGTACCAGGTTCAAGGTCGATACAAAATTCAATTTCACGCTCTGGGGGTAGGCCAGGAAGTTCTTCAGGGAATACGTCATGGAATTTATTAACAATAGAAATATCATTCAAAACTGACGTATTTTTGTTTAGATCCGTGACATGAGCTAAGAAAGCTTGACATCTATTTTTCAATAAACAAATAGCTTTATGGCTTGAGATGACAGCGATTGACTTTAATGATTTGGTTGCTTGAATTCGCATAATAGGTCGATTAGGAATATGAAAGCTAACAACCTTACGAAAACAATCAATTTTTGCATGATGAGTAGTTAACCAATCAATCCCTAGAATCACGTCAAATGCAAGTATTTTTAATGAAATAAGATCGACAGGTAATGTGTGGGTACCAACTTGAACCAAACAAGACTTATAAACCGTGGATGTAATGAAGGTTTCCCCCAATGAAGTTTCAACAGATAAGTCAAAGTCTAATTTCTCCGGAGTCAAATTTAATCGATGAGCGCAAGTAGGAGAAATAAAAGAATGGGTAGAACCGGTATCAAATAAAGTATAGACTTCATTAGAGTTTATGATAAGCTTACCCGTGATGACCTCATTTGGGTTCCTTGCTTTCTGGGAGGTCACAACAAACGCTCTCCCTTGCACTACCGATTTTGACTTTTCTGGGACGGCCTTCGGTGTCTCCATCTTGGCTGAACTTGTTTTTGGTAAACGACAAAATCGAGCTAAATGACCTTCTCTTCCATAATTATAACATGCTTTAGACGGCATCGCGCAGTTTGGACTGTTGTGCCCCTTCCCTCCGCATTTGAAACATATGATAGGTGGTCGTTCTCCTTCCTTAAAAACGGGTGCTGGTGCTGACGTCTTTCCATCATTGTTGAATCTCCTCTTCTTGAAATGACCATTCTTATTGTTTTGGCCCTGATTACCACCGAAGTGGTTACCATTTCTGGCATGTTGATTCCCTCCATGCTTGTTGTCACCGCTTCGATGACTGCTCTCACTGGTATTAACATTTTGCCGACTGCTCTCTTTTGGTTGCGTTGACTCGTTATCGCGCTCCACTAACTGAGCCCTATTCACAACATCTGAATACAAACACAGTTTATGAGAAATAAGATGTTGACGTATCTCAGGTTTCAAACCTCGCAAAAACATTCGCGTCATTCGCTCTTCATTATCCACCAAGTGGGACGCAAACCGGGACAACTCAGCATATTTAGCCTCATACTGCGACACGGTCATATTATTCTGCTCCAATTTGATGAACTCCACCTCCTTCATGTGACGAACACTTTCGGGAAAGTATTTGTCATTGAACAGCTCTTGGAACTTCTCCCAAGACATCTTCAGTGCGGCAGGTTGAGTACGCTTAATCGATTCCCACCAGTAATCTGCCTCTCCTCGCAACATAAAGGCGGCAAAGGGAACCTTTTGCTCCTCGGAGCATCCCAAGACATCAAGTATCTTGGTAATCTGCTTTATCCATGTTTCCGCTATAAGTGGTTTTGGCTCTCCCTTAAACTCTGGTGGTCCCAGCTCCTTGAACTGTTTAGCGGTGACCGTCCGAGAGTTTTCAGTGTTTCTACCTATATTTTGGACAGGAGCCGCTCTCGCCTGCTGTTGCATGAACTGCATAAAGTTTCTGAACATTCCATCATTCATCATCTGGTCAGTGTTGTTGTTTGCATGAGGATTGTCACCTTCCTGATGCACATTATCCTGATTATTGATATGTGGTGAATCA
Source organism: Panax notoginseng (assembly GCA_016801055.1). Taxonomy (NCBI): domain Eukaryota; kingdom Viridiplantae; phylum Streptophyta; class Magnoliopsida; order Apiales; family Araliaceae; genus Panax; species Panax notoginseng. The sequence continues at coordinate 54,225,657 of CM029016.1, forward strand.
ACAGTCGCCTGTGCTCCATTGCTATTCTCAACATTCTCAGATGCCATTTTCAGATACTGCCACAAAATAAAAGTTAATTGATATGTCATATATTATCCTTATATTATGACCGACCAATTAAATACCATGCAAATAAACTTAGGTAGGTCATACTAGCGAAGGAATTCCCCGTCTCTCCCCTCCTAGTTCTATTCTCACATCTTAGCCAGGGATCATATCCCTAAGCTCTGATACCAACTGTGACGCCCCCAAAATTAGGTATACATCACCCATCTTGGGTCGTCAGATACAAAGTACAGAATACAAATACAACTTACTAATACAACTGTCGTGTACAATACGATAAAACATAAACTGCGAGTTTAAATACAAATATTATCTTCTAGAGAGTATTCATACTCAAAAGGAGTCCTCATTACATTTATTAACACACTATTACATAGAATAGTGAGGACTACTAACTAATACTATCATTCGAACCATCACTCCGTTCCCCGACTTGCCCCAGCTACGTTCTCATTTCCTGAAGAAAACAGTGAAAGAAAGGGTGAGCTCAACTAGCCCAGTAAGAAATATTATGACTAAGATAATGCAGAATAAATTATCATTAGCCTTCAACAATGTTAAACTGATAAAATATAATAGACATCAAGTTTAACTGCAGCGGAACAAGCAATCCATTAAAAGAGTCAAATAGAAAATAAACTCTACTATCTTTTATGATTTAAAAGGTTTTCCAACACCGTTATCGCTGAGACTCAGCTTAATAAAATAATCCACATCATCGAATCACCCCTGCACTACGGCCAAGGATATTCGTGTATTCATTAATGGTCATGATCATGCCAACAATTGTCCATCAATGCACTACGGGCCAATGAGAACTTTTACCACATCATTTGTAACATTACGGTCATGATTATACCGCATAATCCCTGGTTATAATCATACCAAGTCCATCTATGCATTTCATGCCATAGATGACTTTCAACATTTTATAAACATAAGGATGATGACAATGATATAAGAATTCAATAAAACAAGTTCAAGAATTAATTTATCCAAGAATTAACAATGTCCAAATTGTCAACATGATACTGCTTTGTGGAGTAAAATTCAAGAATGCTTAGAAGAATATTTAGAAGAATATTTTCATGAAAAGATACTGGATGAACCACAATTATCAAGGATATTCCACTAATTTCATGGAGTATAGAAGTCAAAATTTAACCAACTGAGTATAATAAAGAATGGAATAACAAAAGAAATCACTCGGCATGCGATAGACTGCACAGACAGGTTATTCCAACAGAATAATAAATAATGGAACCAGGTCCGGTGTAAACGCACAGACAGGATATTCCGACAGAATAATAAATAATGGAACCAGGTCCGGTGTAAAACACACAGACAGGATGTTCCAACAGAATAATAATAAGACGGAATCAGGTCCGGTGTAAAATACACAGATAGGATGTTCCAATAGAATAATAATAAAAACGGAACCAGGTCCGGTGTAAAACACACAGACAGGATGTTCCAACAGAATAATAATAAAAACGGAACCAGGTCCGGTGTAAAACACACAGACAGGATGTTCCAACAGAATAATAGAAGAATGTCACCAAGTATAGGATAGACCGCGTATACAGGTTATTCCAACAGAATAATAAGAAATGGAATAACAACAGTTCTCTTCATGAATAAGAAAGAATAACACCCCTTACCGTTTTAAAGAAGAACTGAAATAAGGAAGTAGTTAAGTAGCAGAATACTCTTCTTCTCTCTCTCTCTATAGTTTCTCTCTATAGTTTCTCTCTCTAGAGTTCAGTGGATTCGTAAGAAATAATGATGGAATGAGCTGCTATTTATAGAAAAATAGAATGCATAGTAACTAATCCATGAACGGTCCAGATTGATTACTTTAATCTGACGGTCCATATTTAAAGAAAAATCTTTTAAATAAAATATAATATATTCTATTTATAGAATAACTTTAATAAAGTAATTTGTTTTATATAAAAAGATGTTTCTGTTTTATTACGTTAATAATACGAATAAAACAAAACGTCATTATCGCTAAATAATTCATATTATTAACTGACAATAATTGAATCAAACTGAGTGACTTCTCACATAAGCATTAATAATCAATACCGTGTGTTACTATGCAACCACACGTATTACTGTACTTTTACTACCGAGTAGTTCAACAGTAACAATGGTAAAACTTTCGCTGTTATTTTTAATAAAATATTTTTGTCGTTTTCTCAATCCGACAATAATTCCGTTGTGGGGTCCACCAATGATTGTGTCGTTCTACGAATATTCCCTGTTAAAACGAATATTCCCCGACCAATCGAATATTATATAACAACTTGCGTACTTTGCAAAATTTATAAATATTACCCACAACTATAACATTATATCAAATTAATTCCATAATATTCAAAAATGATATTTATAGAAAATTCGTCTTTATTTATAAAAGTTGGGGTCTTACAATTAGCGTGTAATCTACGCACGAGGCAAGTTTCCTAACCTTACTTGTTATCATTATTCAAGTTTATAAATTTCGTCGAGTAAATTCTCATTATTATTAATCAAGTTCAATTTGTTATGCTAAAGATTATTTATGTTTTCAAAGTATGATTCTGTTATACAATAATTGTTCTATTGTATACCTCTTGAGATTGTTATTCAATTTAAATATCATTATTTGTTGAACCTTGTTAGACTAGCGAATTCTTATTGATTCAACTAGTCCATAGCTGATGAACGTTCTGAATTTCAAAACCCTTATTGATTTATCCAAACCAAACTTCCTTTGGTGCGGACTCTACTGAGATGAACAACCCTGTATAGGGATTACTTATGCATTAGCGTTAAGATATTGTGCACAGTATGGTACTAAAGGTTGATCCCCCTAAGTACGAGAAGAAGAGTCCATAGTCTTATGGCTGTTAAAGGTTTCAAGTATAACCCTTGATAACCTAGGATATAGTTCAAGGTCTTATGACCCTCAGAATTCTTTTGATTCTTGGTAATCATTTTTGGTTCAAAAGTTGAGATTTATTTCAGAAGTCTTTGATTCACTCGCATGTTATTATATTGTTATTTCATTATTATACTTGTGGGCAATCGTGCTCACACTTGCATAATAATAACATTGCAGTTAAGAACGAAAGAACCGACGAGCCTTCTTCTAGCAAAGGCAAGGGCAAAACTATTAAGTGATGAAGACGTGTTATTAAATTTTAAGAATATTATTGTCAAGACTTGATGTTGTTTAAGACTTATTATTTGTTTATGTTTCCGCAAAGATGTTTAAGGTTAGTATGACCTAGGATTGTATTTATTATTCAGATGTTGTAACCCCATAAGGGGAGGATTTATTTCTGTCTATTGCATGGTTTGCATTTATTATGGGTAGATAGATATATGATGTTTGTATAGTGAACACCAAATCATGTGGGAATGAAAGTATCCGGATTTGGGGGTGTCACAGGTTGGTATCAAAGCTATAGATTATGAACCTTAGGGTGGGGAACAACCTTAGGTAGTAGCCTTATAGGAAGAACAGAGTGATGGAAAACTCTTATCGAGTTCTAAGAGATGAATTTCTTAATTCATTGAAGATAATAAAAGACTTTATGTGTTTATGTGTTAAATTATGTGCTCACTAGTACGACTTAGTAACTAAAACTTGAAACTATGTTGTCAGGATGTCGGATGTTGGAGGAGCTAGTCGAGCTGGGGAGGAGGAACCCCAAGTGCCTACTGAGGAGGAGCCCCAAGACATTCATGTTGTCAGGGAGCAATTAGTACAGAGGGAGCCATCTCCGTTGATCACTGTTGTTGGTCAGGAGCATGAGCTTGAGACTAATCCAGAGGAGGATCTTGAGGAGGAAGAGGAAGAGGAAGAAGAGGAGTTCCCTCCGAACTCCATTGATGCCGAGATGTATGATGAGCTATATGACCGTAACGTAGAGTTAAGTGACACTGTCTAGGATTTGACAGAGCGGACGATTATTCAGCATATTACCATCGAGCAGAAGGATAGGGAGATTGTGACTCTTCACACACGTGTGGAAAATGTGGAGTGGGATTTGGTTCACGAGAAGGGTCAAACCGTGGAGAAGTCCGAAGAAATAGAGAAGTTAAAGAAGGAACTGAAGGAAAGCTCAGAGAGGCTGATCATAGCAGAGGAGGGCTGGGTAAGAGAATCACGTCGTGCTAATCTTGCAGAAAGGGATTGTCGTGTAAAGAAGGCTAAGCTTGGGGAGACATACTCTACACTTAATAATGCAATGGATGAAGCCCAGGATCGAGTTTTGAGGTACCCAATCCAGTTTGAAGGTCTACCATCGTACATGCTGGATCGCAGAACGATGTCTCGCGTCATGGAAGAGGAACGTAGCAAGGCTATTCGGTGCCTTAACAGACAGTGATAGTATTTGTTTAATTATGTGAAAAAATTATCTTGTTTTTAGATGTAAATTCAGACGTGTTTATAAACGAATGAATATTTTAATGTTTTAAATCATGTAGATTCTTTATCTCGGGATAGTTGATGTAAATAGCAGTGATGCTATCATTTGATGTCAATAGTTTTGATTTGAATAAATATATCAAGTTATTTGAGATAATGTGTTAAGTGATTATGACAAATTATTGAGTAATGCCCCAACTATTTAGAGAAATAAATAAAGATCTAATAAGCATATATTTTAACAGAAATATTCTGCCAAGAAGAAGATAAAATCGTCAACCAGCTCAGGAAGAGTTAACAAATAACAACAATAGCGCCAATGTTAATCTCGTCCAACAATTAGTGAACTTACTAGCTAGAGCAATGAATAATCAACCTCAAACTCCACCGAATACATCATTCAAAGATTTCAAGGCGGTGGGACCGCCAGAGTTTAAAGGCTCCATGAACCCGATCAAAGCTCAGACTTGGGTTATGAAGATGGAGAAGGTTTTTGAGGTCGCAAGAGTCAGAGAGGGCCAGAAGACCGCTTTTGCAACGTTTATGCTGAAATCTAAAGCCAATTTTTGGTGGAAAGCAAACAAGGTCCGTGGAGGAGAAGGTATGATTACCTGGGAGAGGTTCAAGGAGATGTTTTTTGAGATGTATTTCCCGACTACCTCGCAGAACCAATTGGAGGTTCAGTTTTTGGAATTGAAGCAGGGGAATATATCTGTACCAGATTATGCAGCTAGATTCAACGAATTGGCAAGGTTCGCTACATATCAAGTGCACACGGACGAGAGAAAAGCAAGAAGGTTCGAACAAGAACTAAAGCCTTGGTTATATAGTAAGGTATCGATGTTTCAGTTGAAGACATTCACCGGGGTACTAGAGAAAGCCATACTTGTTGAAGGTGGAAGCGATGCAGTAACCAAATACAATCAGGATCAAAAGAAGACGAAGAATGAAAGTGAAGGAAATAACAAGGCTAGTGGAAGTAATACGGGAAGAGGTAATAATAATCAAAAGAGAAGGTGGTCTGACAACACATCACTTGGAAACCAGCAAGGAGGTTAGAAGAAAAGTATTGAAGCCTGTCCGACCTGCGAAAAAGCTCATTTGGGAGTGTGTATGAAGGGTAAACGTGTGTCCTATAATTGTGGTCAGGAAGGCCACATAGCACCTAACTGCCCTAACCCAAAGAAGGGTGCCTGCTTCACTTGTGGTTCAAAGGATCATTTGGCAAGAGATTGTCCTAAGAAAGGATCTGGAGGGGCAGGATCAGGAGGAAACCGGGGAAATAGCCGTGGAAGCGCTCTGACCATCACAGGACCAATCGCAACCAATCGACCGACCGCTAGGACTTTCAATATGACGGTGCAGGATGCAGTGCAGTCGCGTGATGTGGTGTCAGGTATCATTCTAATCAATAGAGTTAATGCTTACGTATTATTTAATTCGGGTGCTACTTGTTCATTTATATCCGATGACTTTTCTAAGAATTTAGAATTGCCTAAGGATGAGTTAGAATACCCTATAAACATAGAAATCACGAATAGAGAAATAATCCCTGTTAAGAACGTGCATAAGAAATGTAGAGTGGATATTAAGGGTAATATCATAAACGTAGATCTTATCCCTATTCGACTTGGGGAATTTGACGTAATCTTGGGAATGGACTGGTTATTCAATTACGGGGCGGTAATTGATTGCCAAAAGAAGCGTATTAACCTTATAACTCCGTCAAAGGTTATGTTTTATGGTAGCAAGTCACCTAGACAAGCGAGTTGTCTAACGATGATGCAGGCCAGGAAGTTGTTACGACAAGGATGTGTAGGATATTTAGCTTACATAATCGACAGTCGTAAAGAGAATTCGAAAGTAGAGGAGATATCAGTAGTGAGAGACTTCGCCGACGTATTTCCAGACGATTTGCCAGCACTTCCGCCAGATAGAGAGGTCGAATTTGTGATTGATTTAGCACCAGGAATGGCTCCAATATCGAAGGCACCATACATAATGGCACCGGTAGAAATGAAAGAATTGATGGTACAACTACTAGAATTACTGGACAAGAAGTACATTCAACCGAGCGTATCGTTGTGGGGAGCACCGATGTTATTTGTGAAAAAGAAGGACAGAACGATGCGGCTTTGCATCGATTATAGTGAACTGAATAAGGTCACGATTAAGAATAGATATCCATTACCGAGGAGCGATGATCTATTTGATCAATTGAAGGGAGCGAAATACTTTTCCAAGATAGATTTGAGAAGTGGTTATCATCAACTAAAGGTGAGACCAGAGGATGTACCGAAGATAGCGTTCAGAACACGATATGATCACTACGAATTTTTAGTAATGTTATTTGGTCTAACGAATGCTCCTGCATCATTTATGGGACTAATGAATGGTATGTTCAAGCCATTTTTGGACAAGTTCGTAGTGGTATTTATAGATGATATTTTGGTATATTCGAAAACCAAGGAAGAACATGAAGAGCATTTGAGATTAACGTTGGAAGTGTTGAGAAGGGAGAAGTTGTATGCCAAATTTTTGAAATGCGAATTCTGGATCGAGCGGGTACAATTTCTTGCGCATGTGATCGATAAAGATGGAATTTCGGTAGACCCATCCAAAGTCGAAGCCGTAATTAACTGGGATCAGCCGAGGACGCCGTCGGAAGTATGAAGTTTTCTTGGATTGGCAGGATATTATAGAAGATTAATTCAAGACTTTTCCAAGATCGCAACTCCGTTAACGAATTTGACTCGAAAAGCTGTGAAATTTGTTTGGACGGAGAAGTGTGAGGAAAGCTTTCAAGAATTGAAGAAGAGGTTGAGTACAGCACCTGTGTTGTCTCTTCCAGACGATACAGGAAATTTTGTTGTTTATAGTGATGCGTCGCATAAAGGACTTGGTTGTGTGCTAATGCAAAACCGCAGAGTCATTGCGTATGCATCACGACAATTGAAAGATTACGCGAAGGGGTATCCGACCCACGATTTGGAGTTAGCTACAGTGATTTTTGCTTTGAAAATCTGGAGGCACTATCTCTACGGGAAAAAGTGTGAAATATATACAGACCACAAGAGTCTGAAATTTATTTTTACACAGAAAGAATTGAATATGCGCCAAAGAAGGTGGTTGGAATTAATTAAGGACTACGATTGTGAGATTTTATACCATCCGGGTAAGGCAAACGTGGTTGCCGACGCCTTAAGTAGAAAGGGTCGGGAGAAGTTGATGATGCTGACAGCTCAGAAGGAATTGATTTCAGCAATGGAGAAGTTGGAGTTAGAAGTGAATTATCCTATGAAAATAGATGTAAAATTGTTTCAGATGCAATCTGGTACCACCCTACTGGATAAATTTAAGGAGGCTCAACTTCAGGACGATGAATGCAAAGAGGTGATAAGGAAGATATCTGAAGGAACTGAACCGAGATTTAAGATAGACAAGGAAGGAATACTGAGATTTGAAAGTAAAATTTGGGTACCGCCTGTACCAGAGATTAAGGATGATATTTTGAGTGAGGCTCATAGCTCACGATATTCGATTCACCCTGGTAGTACTAAGATGAACCAAGATCTTCAACAACATTTCTGGTGGCCTAATATGAAACGAGATGTTGCAGAGTGTGTTGCCAAATGTCTAACCTGTCAAAAAGTGAAAGCAGAACACCAGAGACCGAGTGGGTTACTACAACCACTGGAGATCCCAGAATAGAAATGGGAACATATTACAATGGACTTCGTGGTTGGCCTTTCGACGACTCAGAAAGGCTACGACGCAGTATGGGTTATCGTTGACCGATTGACGAAATCCACACATTTCCTTCCGATCATAATCAAATTCAACTTAGATCAGTTAGCGAGGTTATATGTGAAAGAAATTGTTTCGCGACACGGAGTTCCTGTGTCAATTGTTTCCGATAAGGATCTGCGCTTTACATCGAACTTCTAAAAACGTTTACAGGAATGCATGGGTACGCAATTGCGAATGAGTAAAGCATATCACCCTCAGACAGATGGACAGAGCGAGAGAACGATTCAAACATTAGAAGATATGTTAAGAGCTTGTGTAATGGACTTCAAAGGTAATTGGGACGATCACCTACCGCTTGTACAGTTTGGTTACAACAACAGTTATCACGCTAGTATTGGTATGCCGCCTTATGAAGCGTTATACGGCAGAAAGTGTAGAACTCTGCTTTACTGGGATGAAGTTGGCGAAAGACAATTACTAGGCCCAGAATTAGTACAGCAGAAATAGTCAAAGTGATCCAAACAAGACTGGTAGCATCTCAAGATAGGCAGAAGAAATACGCCGATCCACATCGTAAAAATGTTGAGTTTGAATCAGGTAGTTATGTATTCTTGAAGGTCTCTCCTTGGAAGGGAAAGATCAGGTTCGGAAAGAAAGGAAAATTAAGCCCAAGATTCATTGGACCATTTGAAGTACTGCAAAGAATCGGAGAAGTTACGTATAATGTAGCCCTACCTCCAGCATTCGAGAATGTCCACAACATCCACGTTTCTGTATTACAACCCTACAAACCCGATTACAAGCATGTAATTGAATACGAACCCCTACATTTTGAAAAAGACTTATCTTACGAAAAAATTCCTGTTCAAATTGTCGACAGAAAAGAACAAGTTCTCAAAAATAAAGTAATACCTTCTGTTAAGGTAATTTGGAGGAACCATAACGCTGAAGAAGCTGCATGGGAACTCGAAGAGAATATGATGAAGAATTACCCTCATTTATTTACTCAAATTATGTGTAAATGATTCTGGGGATAGAATCTTTATAAGGGGGAGAATGTAACGGGTCGAATTAATTGAGTCATGATTCTGGGGACAAAATCCTTTTAAGGGGGGAAAGATGTGACGAACGAGATTTTGTAATTTAATTTTTAATATTTATTGAATTAAATAAATATTTTCGATGATTTAATTATTAGATTAAATAATTAATGGATGCAATTGTGATAGATTAATTTAATTATATGTGTTATATTTATTATATTAATGTAGAGAATATTTATTATTCAAGTATGTAATTATGTGATCTTATTGAATTAAATAAAATATTTAATAAGCCTAATGTTATTTTAATTAATTTAATAATTAATTAGAGATTTAATAATTTGACATAATTAATAAATGAGAAATTTAGTTATGTGACTATGTGAATTAATGAGAAATTATTATATATTAATTAAAATAAATTAAATAAGATATTTGAATTATTAAGTAATTGGGTGTGACACGATTTAAACTATAGTATAAAAGAATCACTAAATTAAATGGTTTTGAAACCTATTAATGCCAGACAAACAAGGCCCTAAGGGGAGTTAATAGCAGTTAACCCATGATGGGTAACTGACCTCCACAACGCGTACGCTTCCTTCTTTATTAATCAGTCTTATGTTGAGAAGACGTATTATTTTATGAGTTAACTGAGAGAATTCAGAGAGAAATCCAGAGAAATAGAGAGAAGCAGTGTGAATTATTGTGGTATTTTAGAAAAATGTGAAAGTCAGAGAAATTATTTTAAGGGTAATCTCTTCAACCCAATTGTTAATTACGTTATTAAAGTTTTTATGAATATGGCTTTCAAAATTCTGTAAAGTCTTAGTAAATTAGAAAATTGTATTGTTTATATGGATATATGTGATAATATGTTAGCATAGCATGTTTTACTATGCATTATAGATTACCATATCATCGATTTCATAAAATACGTTGTATATTGTTGCTACAAAATTACAGAGTATAAAATATGGCCATATGGCCCTTATACGTAAATTTAATATGTCAAACATATATTATTTCGTAAAATTTACACTCGTATATAATTATATATATTAAAACGAAGAAAACAAAACTTGAATGGATGGATTTGGTGTTATAACGAATTCGTAGTGGTAATATTATGTTTTATGTTCAAAACCTTCAAGAACATCAAGAACAGTGAAATTAAATGTGTCGATTTTGCAAATTATGTGTTTTAACATGTTAAAATCATGCTTGAATAGTGAAATTAAATGTGTTGATTTTGCAAATTTCGTCGAGTAAATTCTCATTATTATTAATCAAGTTCAATTTGTTATGCTAAAGATTATTTATCTTTTCAAAGTATGATTTTGTTATACAATAATTGTTCTATTGTATACCTCTTGAGATTGTTATTTAATTTAAATATCATTATTTGTTAAACCTTGTTAGACTAGCGAATCCCTATTGATTCAACTAGTCCATAGTTGATGAACGTTCTGAATTTCAAAACCCTTATTGATTTATCCAAACCAAACTTCCTTTGGTGCGGACTCTACTGAGATGAACAACCCTGTATAGGGATTACTTATGCGTTAGCGTTAAGATATTGTGCACAGTATGATACTAAGGGTTGATCCCCCTAAGTACAAGAAGAAGAGTCCATAGTCTTATGACTGTTAAAGGTTTTAAGTATAACCCTTGATAACCTAGGACATAGTTCAAGGTCTTATGACCCTCAGAATTCTTTTGATTCTTGGTAATCATTTTTGGTTCAAAAGTTGAGCTTTATTTCAGAAGTCTTTGATTCACTCGCATGTTATTATATTATTATTTCATTATTATACTTGTGGGCAATCGTGCTCACTCTTGCGTAATAATAACATTGAAGTTAAGAACGAAAGAACCGACGAGCCTTCTTCTAGCAAAGGCAAGGGCAAAGCTATTAAGTGATGAAGACATGTTATTAAATTTTAAAAATGTTATTGTCAAGACTTGATGTTGTTTAAGACCTATTATTTGTTTATGTTTTCGCACAGATGTTTAAGGTTAGTATGACCTAGGATTGTATTTATTATTCAGATGTTGTAACCCCATAAGGGGAGGATTTATTTTTGTCTAATGCATGGTTTGCATTTATTATGGGTAGATAGATATATGATGTTTGTATAGTGAACACCAAATCATGTGGGAATGGAAGAACCCGGATTTGGGGGTGTCACATCAACACAATCCTTCACACTGCAAACCAGAGTGTTTATCAATCACAAAGACTGAAAACACCTTCCGCACGTACACTAGGTGGCCAGCCTATTGTACCACTACGTTGGGCCGCAACGTAGTGTTTTGTAACGACTATATGCATTACGCTCGAAACCATTGTTCTCGAAAACATGTCCCCTTATAGGGTTGTTCATCTCAGCTTTTCCACATCTGAATCCGCACCAGAGCAATCTAGTTTGACATAAATACTCAAAAATGCTTGAATTCCATAAATATTTTTCAACAGCCGTCTAGCCGAATCAAATAGCTTAGACTTTTATCAACAACTCGGACATCAATTGAAATAATTTATCCAATTTAATTGACCTTCTTCATAATCTAAAAAAAACCAAAAATTCTTTTATGACGTCATGATATCGTACCAGATTAGTAGTACGTTGAGGATTCCTCCATTATGTGATTTTGTCATACTACATCACACCATAGTGGGCTGACGATCTTTTGATCAGAACTAACACTAGGTTCAACTGCATTGATGACTCCATCGTTTACCATTTTCTACACCATATTAAATGATGCACATGGTCATAAATACATTTTGAAAATTTTCAAATCATTTTTGTCTTAGCCGAAACAATTAGCATAGACATATGAATAACGATATTGTTTTTAAACATCATTGGTTCCATCACATGATCCAATGTTTTTCAAGAAGACAGAAGTGCAAACATTAGCACGAAGTCAATAAATTTTGAAAATCTAGCAAAGCTAGAAGATTTAGAAAATCCATGTTTCTCCATCAACTTCAATCCTTACTCCATTGCTTCATTCTATCAATCTTTAACACCATCAATGCTCACTATACCAAAATTTCTAAATTCATAACATATATATACCCGATATCGTTCATCAAACTTACCACACTTTAGAAGTTCAGGAACTTGCCACAATCATATGAGTTTAAAAACTGATCCTAGTCAGACCATAGGCGTCCATTCGCTGAGGAGTTCAAAACATACCATATGATTATGAGTCACGAACTTACCATAAGTATGAGTTTTAAGAACTCGCAACTTAACCTTATATTCTCTAATTATAACCTATCTATCTGTTATACGCATGAGAAAAGAATCACCTTCTCAACATGTATATAGCAAATAGCGCGACACGGACAGTTCAATGATTATCAGTGCTAGAACTAAGTGGTTTTTACACCAAGTACAATTCCCCGCCCATAACAAGGAATCATACAACTCAGCTGCTGACATGGGTCCTCAATTCAAATCCCACCTAACTTTATCTCACTCTTAACTTTCTCTTTGCTCGATACGAATTCTTCGTATCTCATCATATACAAGTCCTCATGAGTTCACATTGTACCATTTCATAGTACATTCTCTTATAGCATCAAGATATACACACTTAGTCGTTACAAACTATTTATCATTTCATATCTCAATTCGATCACGTCGTGATCATCAATTTACCTTAGGGTTCTTTCCCTATTATCAACAAAACTCCATCCGAGTTCATTCTTATTATCTTTGTCATCTTTATCTTATAGACATCATCATAACATTTTTATTACCGGAACTCTTAGATACTTCAAGATTCTTCTTTGAACCTTCGATTATATATATATTATAATCCTTATCTTTCTCTCTCAGGTTATAGCCTAAGGTACACTTACCTAAACTTTATAACCTACAACTTTAATACCAACCTGTGACACCCCCAAATTTGGGTTCCTTCGAACCACAGATCCGATCCGCCACGATACTACTATCGTCAAACCATTTATATCTTTTATTCATAACTTAATGAATATAACTTTGCTAATTACAATTTAGAATATAAATTCTTTCCATTTCCAGGATCTATATAATGACCCCAAACTTTTATAAGTTTTAAATCTTGGTCATTTACCATCCATGTCTTACATCATATTCGATGTTATAAAAATATGTAGAATAATTTAAACTTTTTCAATATCCTTTGAAAATAATTCTTTTATTGATATCTTAACTTGAATCAATTACATACCCTTGAATCAAATTATGTTATGATTCATTCTATTCGAATTACTGTATAAATTTTTACATCTCGATTCGAATTCCTCTATGTATCACATAGTACAACTTTACAACTCAACATGTATTAGACATCGTAAACTACTATCATATACATTTCCTAGAACCTAAACATGGTTCAAGAGCATATACTTAAATAAATAAATCAATCTCCATCGATGTTATTGAACTTTATCAATCAAGTAGCACGTAACTTTACCGTGAGTCCTTAACCTGCAAAAGTGGTTATTTGAAAGGGTGAGCTCGACAGCCCAGCAATTCTATCAGTTTTCATGCAGCACATAGCATATAATAACATACTCAGTTTATGCATTCATACTCAATTAATATTTATTACGCATGTTACTTCTCATATAACAGGCATATAGGTTTATTTCTCAAGCATATCATCAAAGATCAACTTTCACAATTCATACATATCTCATATGCATTTCTTATATATACATCAACATTCTCATGGCGTAATATAGTTAAACTAACAGTTATCTAATTCATATATCAAATAGGAACTGAAAGACTTGCCTGATTTGTAGTTTATCAACTACAACTTAACTGCTTAAAGCTTATCTGCACTGCGTGTATTCCTACACAGTTATATAACCATGGATTCATATCCATCAATCATACATTTCATATGCTCTTAATATAAGAACAAACATTGTTTCCTAACTAGGTATCATTTTTACTTAAACTTAAGATAAACATAAGACTAGCTCATTATACTCTCATGCTTATTCTTTCGAAACAATCTTACTTCATCTTTTACAGTCTTTAAAGTATATATATATATATATATATATATATATATATATAGACATGCTCTAAATTCGAGATAGATAAAAAACTGCTCTTGACTACTCTACAACACGGCGCGGCCGCGCTGAGTATAAGGTTGGGAGTGGCGCGTCTGCGCTACTCCCTGCCAGAACCAGAACTGAAAATTTTAAAAGTCTAGTTCTCTTATTAGTACCTTAACATCTTTGAACAATATAAACACATAAAGACAAGGTTTAGGACATATTGGGTTTTCCAAACTCGTTAACGTTGAGGCTAACTTCTAAAACTTTTAGTTTTCTTCTGAACTCATTTGTTCAACTAGGATTTACATGTTCAATAGCCTATTGACCAAGTTGAGCACCTCCTCATGTATCTAAAACAAAATTTTGAGATAAAACTCAAATCAAGTATACAACTTCCTTTTTCAAAACTCTTTAATCAAAACTAAAAAGGTTTATTCAACAAGGGACTCGCTACGTTAACCATTAAGTCACATAACGATACTAAGCCACCCTTATTACGCATACTTATGTGTATTAATATGACTAGCATGGTTTATCACTTGAAAAATTACTTTAAGACATGGATAGTTCATATTACGTCTATCTAGTTGAGTGCATGTATTATTCATGTTCAAAGGCATAAACAACTCTATCATGCTCGTTTATAAGGTCACAATGCAAGTAATACAATGCTCATCAAAGTTAGTTTCTAAAACTTTTAAATTTCTCTTTAAAACATATACTAAACCGCTTGACAACTTTTTATGTGCAATATATCTTGAAATTACATTCTTTATCCATCCGCGCACATAACTAGGCCACATTCACATGTTCCCAAAGTTAAAACTTAAAAGACATAAAGTTCGTCAAGTTTTATTTTCAAAACTTCTAAATTTTAGTCCCATAAACAATGTCATACTAAACTAATCATGCAAGGCAATTTCAACTCACAAGTCTTACTTGTTTGTACATGTTTCTACACACGTATAAGGTCAAAATATAACCACTCTATGTTTATAAAACTTATTTTGCAAAATATCCAAGTTTGCATTTGAAATTGTTTTAAACCAATTCAAGGCAATCCAACACATACGAAATAACTTTGAATCTTATATCATGCATAATGAAACCCCGTATACATGCTATCAAAGTTAGAACTTAAAAGACTCAAAGTTCATCAAGGTTTATTTTTCAAAATCATCAAGTCTCTTTAGAAAATCATTAATACCAAGCTAACATATCTCATTATATGCAAGGTACTTAAAATCATATGTTAGATCCCTTTACACATTTAGTTAGGCCAAACTAGCATGCTCACAAGATCAGAATACAAGTAAGTTTATTTCCAACAAGGTTTGTCTTTCCAAACTTATAAGTTTCCTTTAAAACTCAAACTAATCCAAGTTATAGTGACCCACTATAACTGAAGTAACTTCAATCCATGTGTTGGGGTTATTTATATGCATTTCCAAACCAACCTAACATGGTCAGAAATCAGATTATAATAGAAGTTGGATTTTAAAACTGACATACGGCGTAGTCGCTCTTGGTTTGTACTGGGAAGTGGCGCGGTCGCGCCACTTTGGTGCAAGCCTAAACATGGCATCTACTTCTGTAGATTCCAGCCCAAACAACCATTACACTTTCATTTAGCAAGCTCAACCTAGCTATACGTTGTCCACAACATACATACCAACTCATATAACATCATGATAACAATTCCCAAACCAATTATCCAGAATTCATTCTAATTCTCAAGAATTTATCAAACTTAAACTTTAGAACATCGTTTAAGAATTATACCTCTATGAAGTTGAATTCTAAACTTGTTGTCAAATTCTAGATTTCTCACTCAATCTCAGGACCTCAACCTCTATATGGAACTTATCAGAAAAGTTCAACCAACGTGAAATAGAAAAGAGAGTCTTTATATATAGGAAAATCATTGTCCATACAATACCTTCGCCCATTGTTTTGATTTACCAGGAAGAAGAAGAATATATTGGGTAAAGAAAAGTTGGTCACCCACTCCTTCTTCCTCCATTCCTCTCTTCATCATTTGCTATACACTGAGTTTGAGAAGTAGAGGGGTAGGCCATTGGCCTAATACACGGTTGTTATTATAACTGAGACTATGAATATGGGACAGTAATTTAGTTACACTATATTAGCACAATTGGATCTCAGCATAGTCAATTTAATGACTTAATATTATTACCTTATGCTAAATTAGGGACACCTATATACAAATATATATATATATATATATATATATATATATATATATGCACACCCACATATATGCAAGTATGCTCATACTTTAAGTATACACTAATACATATAATCATGTACTTCATGTACATCGGGTTAGTCTAAATAATATTTCAATTGGGCTAATTATAAAATAGTTGGATATTCTTAATCCCTCATTTTCCTAATTATCATAATGATAATTAATATCAATTATTTAATAACTCACCATTTATTTTAATACTTCCCATTAAATCTCCCTTTGATTTAACGTCACTAGTTATGCCACACAAGACATAAATATATTGTTAGGTTTGTAATATTCATGAACGCAATTAAATTGCACAAAATAGCGGAAACGTGTAAAAATCAGAGTTTAAAATTTTACAAACCATATACTCGGATCATCCTTTATGCACAATTATTAATTAAACGAAAAATAAAGGACGAGAATCATACCCTTGAAGATCCGAGCTTCCTCAGGTACAAGTTCACCTCCAAATCCTTTTCGTGTCCAACTTGAATCCACCGGGTTTGGTTCCTTCCTTTGATCAACGTTAGCCACCCAAGTGTTTGGCCTCTAGAGGTGATCCACCAAGGAAGAAGAAGAATTCAAGAAGATGGGTATTTGGCAAAACCCTAGTTTTTCTATCTCTCATAGAAAAGAAGCGTACTCTCCAACAATTAGAATAACGTATATTTGATATCTGATATAAGACTCCTCTTATAAAGATATCAAGTAACCCTATTAAAAATAAGGTATTATTTATTTAATTAAACTCTTTTAATTAAATGGGCTCCCTAATCCTATTAGGAATCAATGAGAGTACTTATATTAAATTAATTCCTAAACTCTTTTAGAAATTAAAATAATAATAATTGTAATAATATTAATAAGACTCCTCTTATTAATTTATATTTAATATTTCTAAAATATTAAATAATAAATATTAAGCTATTTAATTTATTCTATCACCATAGATTAAATTAAATATACTTAACATATTATTACGATTATGCCATTAACTTCTTAAATAATTATTCTTCCTTTTATGGTGTGACCCTTTAGGTTCTCCATATTAAACCGGTTGTAAATAAATCAATTAGAACAATTCTAATCTTATTTAAATAAATAAATTAAACGATTAATTTATTTAAATAAATAATATTTATTCTACAATAGGGATAAGCCTCCCTAGCGATCAACGACTTTCCAGATAATATAGATTTCAACATTAATCATAAAAGAACCTTTGAGTTAATAGTTACCGTACAATTCAATCCTTCCACCATACAATGTCCCAATTAAATATAAGACATGGAATTACTGTCAAGTCTTATTTTATTTAATTATATGTATTTCGATTCCTAAATGCACAACTCCCAATGAATGTAAATTAGAAACTACTTTCTAATTACATTCCACCTTGGCCAAGGATTCCTAGGTTGTCATTTATCGAATCACATAGGACATTTCTCTTCTTTTACTAGAAGTGGTAGATTCTTTATTGATCATTCATTATCTTCATATATAACTTATTACACCCAAGCATACCCTTTGATATACTCTAAGAGTCTTAAGGAATAAGTCAAAGTGTAATTCATTATATATAAGATACTATGATGATCTCAAGTCTAAGGATCATTTGTACTACTATCACTACAGGAATTCCTATTGACAGACAAGTAAAACTCCATTAGGTATTCCTTAGCGAGTCACGTTCAGTGAACTTATTCTCTAATAAGCACCTACATACTTGCTTTAGTGTCTCCACACAAATGATCATGAGATCAATCATCCTCATCCAATGAACAAGCAACGTACGTACCAATCTTTCCGGATTCACTAATCCCCTTTTCAGTAATCCATTGATTGGGAACATTTTAGTTTTAAGCTATCTAAGAATTTAGATCTCATTAGCATGATCTCATCATGATTCTAAAAGCATTGCTTAAAACTATGGATTTATCACATATTATTAAAACAGCACCATGTAGATAATAAATGCCTTTAATAAATAATTCTTTTATTAATAAATAAATAAGATTGATTACAAAGTATATGTTTTATCATCATATATGATTGGCTTGTATGCATACTACTTTCAATCTCCCACTTGCACTAAAGCCAATCGCCGTGGTACCTCATACCCATCTTCTCTAAGTGACGATCAAACTGCTGTTGTGTTAACGCTTTAGTAAATGGATCTGCAATATTGTCTTGAGAGTCTACACGCTCCAGGGTGACGTCTCCTCTTTCAATGATCTCTCTGATCAAATGAAATCGCCGCAACACGTGTTTGGATTTCTGATGAGACCTGGGTTCCTTAGCCTGCGCACCAGCTCCGGTGTTGTCACATAATAAAGGCACTGGTCCTGTAATGCTAGGAACCACACTAAGCTCGGTAATGAACTTCTTCATCCAAACAGCCCTCTTTGCAGCTTCACTTGCAGCTATGTACTCTACCTCTGTCACTGAATCAGCAACTGTTTGCTGTTTGGAACTCTTCCAACTCACTGCGCCACCGTTTAAGGTAAACACAAACCCCGAAACGGATTTACTGTCATCTTGGTCTGTTTGAAAACTTGAGTCTGTGAAGCCCTCTAATTTTAATTCAGACCCACCGTAGACAAGAAATACATCCTTAGTTCTTCTTAAGTACTTGAGGATATTTTTCACTGCCTTCCAGTGTTCTTCTCCTGGATTCGACTGATATCTGCTTGTTATACTAAGTGCATGAGCGACATCCGGTCTAGTACATATCATACCGTACATGATAGATCCTATTGCTGAAGCATAAGGGATCTTACTCATACGGTCTCTCTCCTCAGGTGTCTTTGGGGCCTGTTTCTTGGAGAGATGTATTCCATGGCTCATCGGCATGAGACCTCTTTTGGAATCTTCCATGCTAAACCTCTTTAGCATCGAGTCAATGTATGTTCCTTGGGACAAGCCAAGCATCCGTTTAGATCTATCTCTATAGATCTTTATCCCCAAAATATAGGATGCTTCTCCCAAGTCCTTCATGGAGAAGTGTTTAGATAACCAGATTTTAATTGATTGTAGCATAGGAATATCATTTCCTATCAGTAATATATCATCAACATATAATACGAGGAATGAAACAGCGCTCCCACTAGCCTTCTTGTACACACATGGTTCATCCTCATTTTTGATAAAATCAAACTCTTTGATTGTCTCATCAAAACGGATGTTCCACCTACGAGAAGCTTGCTTCAATCCATAAATGGATCGTTGTAGCTTACAGACTTGATTTGTTCCAACCTTTGAAACAAATCCCTCTGGCTGTGTCATATACACATCCTCCTCAAGTTTTCCATTGAGGAATGCCGTTTTCACGTCCATTTGCCAGATTTCGTAGTCATGGTAAGCTGCAATTGCAAGCAAAATCCGAATGGACTTGAGCATTGCTACTGGTGAAAAGGTTTCGTCATAGTCAACTCCTTGTCTTTGTTTAAAACCTTTTGCGACCAGTCGGGCCTTATAGGTCTCTACCTTGCCATCTGCTCCAGTCTTTCTTTTAAAGACCCATTTACACCCAATAGGCTTAATGCCTTCAGGTGGTGAAACCAAAGTCCATACTTGGTTTTCATACATGGAGTCCATCTCGGATTTCATGGCTTCTTGCCACTTCTCTGAGTCTTTACTACTCATAGCCTGTTCGTAATTCAATGGATCGTCATCATCTATGATGCTTACCACATCGTCATCCTCTATGACAAGTCCATACCTTTCAGGTATCTTTGGTACTCTTCCAGGTTTACGAATAGGGTGTGGTACAGAAGGAATCTCTACTTGGTTAGGTACCTCACTTTCATCTGTAGTATTTTGTAGTTCTTGAACCTCTTCAAGATATATCTTACTCCCACTGACCCCTTCAAGGATAAACTCCTTTTCCAAGAAGGCAGCATGTTTCGCAACAAACACCTTTTGATCAGTTGGATGATAGAAATAATACCCCGATGTTTCTTTAGGGTATCCCATAAATTTACATTTGTCAGATCTAGTCTGTAGCTTATCGTTTTCAAACTTTTTAACATAAGCTGGACAACCCCAAGTCTTAACATGCTTAAGATTTGGTTTCCTCCCTGTCCATAACTCATATGGGGTCTTGGGGACGGATTTTGTAGGTACCTTGTTAAGTAGGTATGCAGCCGATTCTAGGGCATATCCCCAGAAGGAAACTGGAAGGTCGGTAAAGATCATCATGGATTGAACCATGTCCAACAATGTTCGATTTCTCCTTTCAGATACACCATTCATCTGTGGCGTCCCTGGTGGAGTCCATTGTGAGATTATACCATTTTCTTTGAGACAATTGAGAAACTCACCACTTAAGTATTCTCCTCCTCGATCAGATCGAAGAATCTTAATACTCTTACCAGTTTGCTTCTCTACTTCACTTTTGAACTCTTTAAACTTTTCAAATGATTCAGATTTGTATTTCATTAAATACACATATCCAAATCTTGAGTGATCGTCAGTGAATGTAATAAAATAAGAATACCCTCCTCGTGCATTCGTTGTCATAGGTCCACATACATCTGTGTGTACCAACGCTAACAACTCTGTAACTCTTTCTCCTTTTCCACTAAAAAGAGATTTAGTCATTTTGCCCATGAGACAAGATTCACAAGTTGGATATGATTCATAATCCGATAGCTCTAGGAGCCCATCTTTATGCAACTTGGATAATCTTGTTTCATTAATATGACCGAGTCTACAGTGCCACATGAAGGTATAATTAACATCATCTCTTTTTCTTTTCTTAGTTTGTTCAATTTGAAGTATATTTTCATGCAAGTCAAGTATATAAAGTCCATTTCGTAAATTACCAACACCATATAAAACATTATCATTATAAATAGAACAACTGTTGTTCTTTATTATAATATTAAAACCATCCATATCCAATACAGAGATAGAAATAATGTTTCTAATGATATTTGGAACAAAATAACAATTATTTAAATTAATGAACTTGCCCGTAGGCAGTGCTAAATAATAAGTCCCTACAGCTAATGCAGCAACCTTTGCTCCATTTCCCACTCGTAGGACGACCTCATCCTTGCTCAGCTTTCTACTTCTGACCAGTCCCTGCATATTATTACATATATGAGAACCACAGCCGGTATCCAATACCCAAGTAGAAGATTGACTTTCAGAAAAATTAATTTCAATCATAAACAAACCTTGATTAGGATTCGAAGCTTCTCCAAGCTTCTTCTGCTTTTGATCCGCAAGATAATCCTTGCAGTTCCTCTTCCAGTGACCCGGCTTATTGCAATGGAAGCAAATTCCTTTGCTAGCTGGATCAGGTTTCTTTTGATCCTTCACTTTCGCCTTTCCCTTAGTCTTCTTGGATTTCTTCTTTTTAGAAGATACCTTGGGCCTCTTCCTTTTCTTGGAAGAATCGTCCACCAGTAAGACATGGTTCTTCTTAGATGGGAAGTGACCTTCAGCAGTTTTCAACATGTTAAGTAACTCAGGCAAGCTGACGTCCAACTTATTCATGTGAAAATTCACAACAAATTGTGAGAAGGTGTCAGGGAGTGACTGCAAGATCAAATCTTGACTCAACTCCCCATCCATGACGAACCCAAGCTGTCCAAGACGTTCAATCAAATTGATCATCTTTAAGACATGAGTCTCAACGGTAGTGCCCTAAATCATCCTAGATCGGAAGAGCTCCTTAGATATTTCATATCTAGCAGTCCTACTTTGCTCACCATACAGCTCTTGCAGGTGCAGCAGTATAGTAGGAGCATCCATGTTTTCATGCTGACGCTGAAGCTCGTTACTCATGGATGCGAGCATGATGCATTGAGCCACAGATGCATCATCTTGCCACTGTTTAAAAGTTGCAATCTCTTCCTCAGAGGCTGTCTCTGCAACTTTTGCAGGTACGGGCGAATTTAGGACATAAGAAATCTTTTCAGCAGTGAGAACAATTCTCAGATTCCTTAACCAGTCCGTGTAGTTCGGTCCGGTCAGTTTGTTAGCATCAAGTATGCTACGCAGTGAAATTAGTGAATGTGACATTTTCAAAATTCTGCATGTAAAAAGACAATATTTTAGCAAACATTCATTTAATTAATTACCAAAATAAATTAGGTCTTATTTTATATTGGTATCTCCCACTATTTTCTTCAAACTATATTACCCTCGTTTATATAGTTCGGCAAAATCTAATTAAAGTTTTTGCTAGTGAGAATAAGGATCCCATTTCAAATATATATAGCCTTGTGGTGACACAACAAACTATATATAAATACATAGGTAGACAACTCCTTGTCAATTACATCATCATGTAACTCCTTATGTTTTGCCTCTTAGATTATTTTGATCAAGTGGTGGCACATCCGAATCAAAATTATCTAAGTTAAGTCCAATTTAGCATTTCTATATATTCAAAAAAGAAATATAGTGTCCTTGTGGTGACACAACAAAATAATATTGTTCAATTTTCTTTATAAGCATCAAATGTGATAAATTAACATCTTAAATACTTAATACTTGCCTTGTGGTGACACAACAAACTCATATTAAATATTTAATACTCTATTAATTTTATCATGCTAGAAGGCGACGTTCGATATTCTAAATATCTTTGAACGCTTAAGACTTAATATATAAAAACTTTGAGGGATTTGTTATTATTTTGTCTCATCTTGTTAAGCGCACATGCACATATATATATAAAATACGCGTCATATTAATTAACATGCGAAGCATGTTTGCATAATATATAATATATATAGTATAAGCATGCACATATAGAATATTATATTCTACCCGGATTGATTATGGACTTTTATTCTAGTTTGGTTCACTAGAGCCACCAAGTGAACCAAAAGGTCAAACTCTAGGGGTACAAGAATTAATATTTAAATATAACTATTACATTTATACCTGGGCTCCATTACAAATGGGTCTCCAAGCGCTCCTTGCTCCTTGATCTCCAATTCTTCAAAATTAATTCTAACTATTCTTATTACAAAACTATTTGAAATAAATAGAAACCTTGATCAGCAATCAAGAGAAAGTACATAGGAGGGAGATAGAATTTACATTAAGAAAAATTAGAGAAGACGAGGTACGCAGACCCCATTTAATAAAACCCATACATTCATGCATCCAACTAAAATAAAATCCAATCACATTGGTCAATAGTCCATAATCAATCCCATTTATTATCATACACATCACCATATGCATCAATAAATAACATTCATCTTATGAATAATAAACATTCAATGTATATATTGATATCATTTAATGGGCAAAATTTAGTTAGTATAAAATTTAATTTTGAATCAAAATAAACTCCTTTATTTTAATCCAAATTTAAATCAAAATAAAACTATTTTATTTTAATTTATCCAATTTTGAATAAAATAAACTATTTTATTTTAATCAAAATCTTTAATAAAAATAAACTCCTTTATTTTAATTAATTATGGAATCCAATTTCAAGAAAAAAAATAAACTCCTTCATTAAAGGAAACACGGATTCTCTTTCCTATTCGCAAATAAACTCTTTTATTTTGAATAATATGAAATCTTATTTCATATCTAAATAAACTCTTTTATTTAAGAAAATACGGATTCTCTTCCTATTCACAAATAAACTCCTTTATTTTGAATAACATGAAATCTTATTTCATATCTAAATAAACTCCTTTACTTAAGAAAACATGGAATCCAATTTCAACTCCAATTAGTTATCATGGCATCCAATTCCAACTCTAATTAGTTAGCATGAAATTTAATTTTAAAATTAAAATAAACTTTATATTTTAATATTAAAATAAACCTTTTATTTTAAGATTAAAATAAAATTTTTATTTTAATTATAAAATAATTTAAAAAATTATATATATATATATATATATATATATATATATATATATATACCGTATATATATCATATATCATATATATGACATATAATTACAAATGAATCACAGGGAATCATCAAGGGTCGAATCCGTACATTTAGTATATAATATAAAATGTTCAGAAGCAAGTGAATCTACTAGTAACCTTGTAAATGAAAAACATCCACCTGGAAGAACTTTATAAGATTACTAATATATATCATATAAGTAAACATATATATACTTAATCATATATCAGGATACATGACACTATTTATGATAATCCATAATTCTGCAATATACAGATAACCGACCACGTTGGATTCCTTTAACAGGTTTCGCGAAAAATAGAATATTTTCGTTTTTTTTTTTTTGTTTTTTTTTTATACAATAAAATTATGCCCAATTAAATTATTTTAAACACATATCAATATACATATCAAATTAAATAATTAATAATTCGCATAAAGGTTTGGCTCTGATGCCACTGTTAGGTTTGTAATATTCATGAACGCAATCAAATTGCACAAAATAGCGGAAACGTGTAAAAATCAGAGTTTAAAATTTTACAAACCATATACCCGGATCATCCTTTATGCACAATTATTAATTAAACGAAAAATAAAGGACGAGAATCATACCCTTGAAGATCCGAGCTTCTTCAGGTACAAGTTCACCTCCAAATCCTTTTCGTGTCCAACTTGAATCCACCGGGTTTGGTTCCTTCTTTTGATCAACGTTAGCCACCCAAGTGTTTGGCCTCTAGAGGTGATCCACCAAGGAAAAAGAAGAATTCAAGAAGATGGGTATTTGGCAAAACCCTAGTTTTTCTATCTCTCATAGAAAAGAAGCGTACTCTCCAACAATTAGAATAACGTATATTTGATATCTGGTATAAAACTCCTCTTATAAAGATATCAAGTAACCCTATTAAAAATAAGGTATTATTTATTTAATTAAACTCTTTTAATTAAATGGGCTCCCTAATCCTATTAGGAATCAATGAGAGTACTTATATTAAATTAATTCCTAAACTCTTTTAGAAATTAAAATAATAATAATTGTAATAATATTAATTAGACTCCTCTTATTAATTTATATTTAATATTTCTAAAATATTAAATAATAAATATTAAGCTATTTAATTTATTCTATCACCATAGATTAAATTAAATATACTTAACATATTATTACGATTATGCCATTAACTTCTTAAATAATTATTCTTCCTTTTATGGTGTGACCCTTTAGGTTCTCCATATTAAACCGGTTGTGAATAAATCAATTAGAACAATTCTAATCTTATTTAAATAAATAAATTAAACGATTAATTTATTTAAATAAATAATATTTATTCTACAATAGGGATAAGCCTCCCTAGCGATCAACGACTTTTCAGATAATATAGATTTCAACATTAATCATAAAAGAACCTTTGAGTTAATAGTTACCGTACAATTCAATCCTTCCACCATACAATGTCCCAATTAAATATAAGACATGGAATTACTGTCAAGTCTTATTTTATTTAATTATATGTATTTCGATTCCTAAATGCACAACTCCCAATGAATGCAAATTAGAAACTACTTTCTAATTACATTCCACCTTGGCCAAGGATTCCTAGGTTGTCATTTATCGAATCACATAGGACATTTCTCTTCTTTTACTAGAAGTGGTAGATTCTTTATTGATCATTCATTATCTTCATATATAACTTATTACACCCAAGCATACCCTTTGATATACTCTAAGAGTCTTAAGGAATAAGTCAAAGTGTAATTCATTATATATAAGATACTATGATGATCTCAAGTCTAAGGATCATTTGTACTACTATCACTACAGGAATTCCTATTGACAGACAAGTAAAACTCCATTAGGTATTCCTTAGCGAGTCACGTTCAGTGAACTTATTCTCTAATAAGCACCTACATACTTGTTTTAGTGTCTCCACACAAATGATCATGAGATCAATCATCCTCATCCAATGAGCAAGCAACGTACGTACCAATCTTTCCGGATTCACTAATCCCCTTTTCAATAATCCATTGATTGGGAATATTTTAGTTTTAAGCTATCTAAGAATTTAGATCTCATTAGCATGATCTCATCATGATTCTAAAAGTATTGCTTAAAACTACGGGTTTATCACATATTATTAAAACAGCACCATGTAGATAATAAATGCCTTTAATAAATAATTCTTTTATTAATAAATAAATAAGATTGATTACAAAGTATATGCTTTATCATCATATATGATTGGCTTGTATGCATACTACTTTCATATATAATCTCACAAAATAATATTATTCTTAACATTACATCTTGTAATATGGTCATAATGTAATATCATTATATTATATGTTCTCATAACTTATATACTAGCACTAATTAATGGTCTCTATTCATAGCAAATCTATTACCCTCCTATGGTCATTACACAAGGGGCAAAGAAGAGTTGGTGGCTAACTCCCACAAACTACTACTATTCATTGCACATACAAATTAACTCCTTCAATTATTCATTCATTAAATTATTAAATGAATACATATTCCATCACTTTGCCACACTAGGCATATCTCACAAGCTTAAATTAAGCTTATTCTCATTCTCATTACTTATTCATTTAATGTAAAGTTTAGGTGTCACACTTTACCTTGATATTAAATTATTTAACTTATCTTGAATAATTATACACTTATGAATTTATACTTATAATACAAAAATAATTATTACCTTTAGAGTAATTAAACTTTACTCTATTATTTAATTTATACAATTATAAGTATAATTATCCGATTGTCCTAAGACAACTTCTTCAACCTTTACATTTAGCCGCATTTCAAATATTAATCTAATATATAAATCTCTAACCAATATTCACTTTTATATATATATATATATATATATATATATATATATATATATATATATATATATATATATATATATATATGGTTTTCTTCTATTATTCATCACCCATTTTCCATTATCATTTTTCAAGTATTAAATCCTTTCATATATTATCATATTATGTAATATATGAAAATAGCAAATTTAATTAGCATAACCATTTCATTTTCTTCATGTAACGTACATACATTAATTCACCATTTTACTTAAGTAAATTACTCCTATTCATTCAATTTACTACCACAAAAGGCTTTAGCATTATATTATAATATTAAATAATATAACTTAATTAACCAATATTAATTTCCATAAATAAATTCTCATTCAATTCATGATTCGTTATCTCAATCCATTCATGGACAGTTGGAACACCAATTATGATCCTTATTATAACATATTAGTTACTAATACACCAATCCTAAAGTTCAGATTACACGAACTCATCATGAACTGTCTACAGGCCGGCTCGGCTGCTCAAGTCTTAGGCTTGAGAGTGGTGCAGTCGCGCCACCTCAAGTTAGGACGCAGACATGTTATGCTTCAATCGAAACAGAACTTAATTCACAAATCCTTTAACATGCTCCATACATGCTATCTCATTATACTAACCAAAATAAATCTCCAATGACTTTACAATATCAATTTCTACATTCTTCAATAATTTAGAGATTAAACTTTAAGTTCAACTCTACTTTCTTTAATAGTTTTCTTAACTATCAAATCTCATATATAATTCCTTCCCACAAAATCCAATATTCAAAATATATAACACATATATACATTCATATTTGAACCCGACATATCTTATAATAAGAATTCTATTTACTAAATTCTTATTTTAATATTTCTAAAAATTTGGGTTATCACAGGTGAAGTACTAATCAAGTTGTTTAAACTGACTGTAGGATGTCAGGAGAAGATGAAATGATTACAGAAATTCTAGCGGCTGTTGCACCAGTGCCAGTAGCCGAGGTGCCAGCGCAAAGCGAGACAGTTGAGGAAGTGGGAAAGGACGAACCCATGGTGAATCTAGGGAGTGATTGTGACACCCCCAAAATAGGTCCAATCCATCCATCCTATTCTGAGTCGCCAATACATGGTACAAAAAACAACTACAACTTTATTACTACAATTGTCGTGCAAAATAAAATGACTCATATATTGTGAGTTTTGATACAAATATATATCAACTGTGACTCTCATCCCAACCTTGGATAGCACGTCACAATGGCACCTTACATTAAGGTACAGTCAATAACTATTTTAGAAATTAAAATCTTTGGAAAGTGCTCAAGAAAATCTTCGTGCATGGGAGGCCATGCGTCTAGGTTATGATAGATATCATATGTCCACATAATTATCCTTGGTTGACCCAATAGACCCCAAAGAAAAACGAGAAGATTAATATCGTATTCTTTCCAATGGTGAGTCTTCTTTTGACATATCATTATCTCCATTATCTCTAATTGATAATTATACTTCAACCAAACACCAAGATTATATAGGTAGTGCTCGTAGATATACTCAGCAAGTGGATATACATAACCCTGTCTTATGATGACACGAGGTTGTATGTCATTAGACATCTCGTATGATAGTGGCAAATCACCCTTCCAAAGTTGGGTTCGCCTCACCCTGTATGATTCACCAAATATAACAACTAAATGATGTATAAAATATAACACATTATTCTAAAGTTCTCAATAAAATTATTTTCATACTGTTTAGGGATAACCTTCATAGCTAGAGACCACCGTTCTATTCTCCCGTTACCCCCGCTCGACCCAGCTACACTCTTATTACCTGAAAAGAATTTTGAAGCAAAAGGATGAGCACAAATAGCCCAGTAAAGAATATCATGACTAAAGATAATTAAATTATCAATAACCTTCATCATTAATAAATCAGAGATTTAGAACATATGATAGATGATAAAACTTTTCAATCATAGTTGCAGCGAAACGAACAATCCATTAGAAGAGTCAAATAGACCATAAAGTCTATTATCTTCTCCACATTAAAAGTTCACCAACAATATTTTATCCCTGTAACATCAATCAACAGTTCCTTTCCACAATTATATGAATAACTCATAATCATAATTGTGATTCTAAATTCCTTTTCACACCCAGGACGAAGATAATTTTCGTCACCTGTCTTTACCTAAAACATAAAAGATCATGGTTATACCAAATCACAGTTCCTGTTTATAATCATACTAATAAATTCATCTTTGCACTATGGGCCAAAGATATTCATTATCATTTCATCTTTGCACTACAGGCCAAAGATATTCATTAACAGTTCATCTTTGCACTACAGGCCAAAGATATTCAACAACAGGTCAACTTTACACTACAGACAAAAGATATTCAACAATAATTCATCTTTGCACTACAGCTCAAAGATATTCATCAATAATTCATCTTTGCACTACTGGCCAAAGAGAACCCATAGTCACAGTCATACCAATAATCTACCCATCTTTATACTCAAGTCAAAGATAAATTCTTCACCAGGATTATAAAAATGTTATATATGAAAATCAAACACAGATTTAATTTCAAGAGTAAGATTCATAAATCAACGATAATTTGGTCAGTAAAAAAAAAGAAACCAATTTGTCATGAATAGTATCCCATGAATAATAACTCGTGAATAGTAATTCATGAATAGTAACTCATGAATAGTAATCTCGACATAAAAAGATAAAGTTTTACAATAAAATCCATATCAATATTTATAACACCTTAATCCAAATGTTTTAAATCAATTAATAATATCAAAATCTAATATTATTAATATTACAACAATATTTTAATTATTTCTTAAACTTATAAATAATTTATTCCAATTGTTTACACTTTACTAATTAATATATTTAATCATTCTAAAATACCAAACTCATAAGAGTTTATCACCAATAACCAAAACCCTCATCAAAAATTTGCATATACCTTATATAAGATTCTCAAGTCATAAAATCCTATTTTCTAATTTTCTTACTTCACATAACATATTTAATTCATTTATTCTTAACTAGTCCATTTTCATGAAAAATATTAAATCAGTACAAACAAATTTTTTTTCTTGGATTTAGCATAATATAGTCCCATATTGAACATATATTTTTCTCAGGATTTTTAAAATTCATTTACTATTTTTCATATGAACAAAACTACCGAATATTTAGACATTTATCATAAACTGTATTTTTGTCCAAAAATTCCGAAATTTATAGTGTATACTTCTGTTATATACATGTAGTCCCAATAAAAATTTCACCAATTTTGGAGTTAACCACAAGGAGTTATAAGGATTTACTTTTAAAATAGTCTTTTTCCAAAAAATTCATAACTCCTAATCTATATATCCAAAAATTGTCATTTTTGGACACAATCTAGAAAACTCATCAAATTATCATTTCAAATTTTTTCAAAATTTTTGAAGGTCTGAAAAATTATGAAATTGAAAAACATAATAACCCTTACAATCCCTTACCTCAAAAGAGCAGTACTTCTGACTGGAATATCGGATGAAAAGTCGAAGGAACCTTGCACTGAATAACAACTTTCAAAGTATCTAAATACTCATAAAAATACGCTTGATAATATAGGGAGAGAAAACTTATGTTCTGGTGTGATTTTCAATTCTAACTTAAGCGCTTATTTATAAGAAAATGCTAGAACGCCAAATGAGACTAAAATAATAAAATATAATATATATTTCTTCCTTCCACGCCACCTACCAAGACCAGCCATCAAGCATGCCAAATTTGAAAATTTTTGGCAGCCCACATGTTTATAACAAAAGTGGGTCCCATTCAATTTTAATAAAAATTATTTTATTTTCCAAAACTTCAGTAATTCATAATAAATAGCCAGTTTATTAGAAAAATATGAATTTTATGTCCATTCCACATGAAATCGAATTCTCTACAACTTTATAGCTTTAAGTTTTTCCAAATTCCAGACAGAAAATATCTGAAACCCATAAACGGATGATTTTCAACACTTCTTAAAATTCATAACAAAGCATGCGTTAATTTTTAACGATTCAAAATTTATGGACATATACTCAACTTATATATGTATAACATATTCAAAAATTACAACAATCTAACGGTCAGATTAAAATTATAACTCACGCAATAGAGCTTTAAGAACACTGATTTGATTTTTAATAACTTTATTCCGACAAAATACTGATAAAACCTCTCAACACTAATTCCTTCATTTATAACCACATAAATAAATCTATAATTTATATCCACATTAATTAAATATTTTCTTATCACATAAATCAATAATTAATTATTCATAAATAATATTACAGAATCATAATTATGACAATCAGGCCGTTCCCAGGAAAGAGGGGGCTTTCCAATAAGGATTTCTCCTTACTGGCGCGCAATTAGGTGACCAAACCTCTCCTTGACAGAACTTTCTAGACATTACCAATAATGTTATCTAATAATATTATTCAAATAATATGAATTATTGATCTGATAATGGGAAATATTGTGCAGTGACAATTATTAAAACAACAATAATATAAAATATCAACGCAATAATTTTTTAATCACTAACATAAAATATTGACCAGTAATTACTGTAACAATTATTGAGTAGTGCCTTCTTACGTAAGGATCAATAATTCATCAATACTGTGCAAGACCGTGTGCTACTGTGCAACCACGCGTATTACTGTATTTTAACCACTGGGTATTCCCACAGTGTTCACGATAACAACTACGACGTTATTTGTAAAAACTCAAATTTGTCATTTTCTTCATCCGACAGTTATCTGTTATGGGACCCACACAAGGCTGCGTCGTCGTACGAATATTCTCCGACAGCAAAAATATTCCACGACCAAACGAATATTCACCGACAACAATGAATATTTTATAACCACTTGCTTATTTTAAAAATTTTACACATTTCACCCATAACCAAAGCATTATATCAATTTAACACCTTATTATTCACAATAATAAATAGAGGAAATTCGATTTTATTCATTAAAAAGTTGGGGTCTTACAACCTCCCCTCCTTATGAAATTTCGTCCCCGAAATTTAAGTACCTGATATTTCAAAAAATTGAGAATACCTTGCTTTCATTTCAGATTCTATCTCTCGGGTCATCATGATTTCTCCATTGTTCATCTCCCGTGATAACTTCATTTGGATTCCTTGTTTGTTAGGAAGTCATGACAACCGCTCTCCCTTGAACTACCCAGCTTTGACTTGTCTGGGGCAGTATTTGGTGTCATCACTGCCGTTGGAATTGACTTTTCTATAGGGAATATTCCACCCTCAACTGCTTCGTCGTACTCCTGTTTCATGATCTGAATCATTAATCTTCAATCCATGGGGTTGACCGCAATGTACAGGGTAATTCAAAACTCGATGTTGGGTTCTCTCAATTGTTGTCCAAAAAGAGAAATGCATATCATCTATTTTAGCCTTCTTAGATCAGACATCTCTTTCCACAATATCAACGCGTCGTGCGACTTTTACCCATGCATCACTCATTCTCACTCGTTCAGTTGTTTCTTCTTTCAGCTCAGATTCCAGCTTTATCATCTTATACTCTGTCAAAGAGTGCTTCTGTTCAAGAATCACATATCGGGTAACAAAAGCTTGAATCGTTGCATCCTTTTTCTCCACGGCCGCCTGCCGCTCTTCAGCCTGCTCTTCTAACTCATGAATACGATTTTGCAATTCCACATTTCGATCATAAAATTCTTCTAATAAATTCTCCTCAGGTTCCTCTTCTTCCTCACTCTCAGCTGCTACCTCTGCAACTAGCTCGGGTGCAACTATTAATTCTTCCCTTACCACAAGAATATCTCTAATTCCTTCTTCGCCTGACATCATATTATCATGATTGGTGATTAGAGGTGTCTCCACGGTCTCATTCACTCCATTGTTAACATTCTCAGCTGTCATTCTCAAATACTGCCATAAAACAAGAGTTAATTAAACAAATTAACGTATCACATAATATCCGTATATTATGACCGACCAATAAATAAGCTTAGATAGGACATACTAGCGAAGGATTTCCTCATCTCTCCCCTCCTAGTTCTATTCCCCGATCTCCGCCAGACACCATATCCCTAAGCTCTGATACCAACTATGACGCCCCCAAAATAGGTCCAATCCATCCAACCTATTCTGAGTCGCCAATACATGGTATAAAAAATAACTACAACTTTATTACTACAATTTTCTTGCAAAATACAACGACTCATATATTGTGAGTTTTGATACAAATATATACCAACTGTGACTCTCATCCCAACCTTGGATAGCACGTCATAATGGCACCTTACATAAAGGTACAGTTAATAACTATTTTAGAAATTAAAATCTTCGGAAAGTGCTCAAGGAAACCTCGTACATGGGAGGCCATGCGTCTAGGTTATAATAGATATCATAAGTCCACAGAATTATCCTTGGTTGACCCAATAGACCCCAAAGAAAAATGAGAAGATTACTATTATATTCTTTCCAATGGTGAGTCTTCTTTTGACATATCATTATCTCCACTGTCTCTAATTGAGAATTATACTTTAACCAAACACCAAGATTATATAGGCAGTGCTTGTAGATATACTCAGCAAGTGGATGTGCACAACCTTGTCTTATGATGACACGAGGTTGTATGTCATTAGACATCTCATATGATAGTGGCAAATCACCCTTCCAAAGTTGGGTTCGCCTCACGCTATATGATTCACCAAATATAACTACTAAATGATGAATAAAATATAACACACTATTCCAAAGTTCTCAATAAAATTATTTCTATACTGTTTAGGGAGAACCTTCACAGCTAAAGACCACCGTTGTATTCCCCTGTTACCCCCGCTCGACCCAGCTACACTCTTATTGCCTGAAAGGAATTGCGAAACAAAAGGGTGAGCACAAATAGCCCAGTAAAGAATATCATGACTAAAGATAATTAAATTATCAATAGCCTTCATCATTAATAAATCAGAGATTTATAACATATGATAGATGATAAAACTTATCAACCATAGTTGCAGCGGAACGAGCAATCAATTAGAAGAGTCAAATAGACCATAAAGTCTATTATCTTCTCCACATTAAAAGTCCACCAACAATATTTTATCCATGTAACATCAATCAACAGTTCCTTTCCATAATTATATAAATAACTTATAATCATAATTGTGATTCTAAATTCTTCTTCGCACCCAGGACGAAGATAATTTTCATCACCTGTCTTTACCTGAAACATCAAAGATCATGGTTATACAAAATCACAGTTCCTGTTTATAATCATACTAATAAATTCATCTTTACACTACGGGCCAAAGATATTCATAATCATTTCATCTTTGCACTACAGGCCAAAAATATTCATTAACAGTTCATATTTGCACTACAGGCCAAAGATATTCAACAACAGGTCATCTTTGCACTACAGGCCAAAGATATTTAACAATAATTCATCTTTGCACTGCATGCCAAAGATATTCATCAATAATTCATCTTTGCACTACTGGCCAAAAAGAACCCATAGTCACGATCATACCAATAATCTATTCATCTTTACACTCAAGTCAAAGAGAAATTCTTCACCAGGATTATAAAAATATTATATATGAAAATCAAACATGGATTTAATTTCAAGAGTAAGATTCATAAATCAACGATAATTTGGTCAGCAAAAAAAAACCAATTTGTCGTTAATAGTACCCCATGAATAGTAACTCGTGAATAGTAATTCATGAATAGTAACTCGTGAATAGTATCCTCGACATAAAAAGATAATGTTTTATAATAAAATCCATATCAATATTTATAACACCTTAATCCAAATGCTATAAATCAATTAATAATATCAAAATCTAATATTATTAATATTACAACAATATTTTAATTACTTCTTAAACGTATAAACAATTTATTTCAATTGTTTACACTTTACTAATTAATACATTTAATCAATCTAAAATGCCAAACTCATAAGAGTTCATCACTAATAACCAAAACCCTCATCAAAAATCTACATATACCTTATATAGGATTCTCTAGCCATAAAATCCTATTTTCCAATTTTCTTACTTCACATAACATATTTAATTCATTTATTCTTAATTAGTCTATTTTCATAAAAAATACCAAATCAGTACAAACAAATTTTCTTTTCTGAAATTTAGCATAATATAGTCCCATATTGAACATATATTTTTTCAGAATTTTTAAAATTCATTTACTATTTTTCATATGACCAAAACTACCGAATATTTAGACATTTATCATAAATTGTACTTTTGTCCAAAAATTTTGAAATTTACAGAGTATGCTTCTGTTATATACATGTACTCCCAATAAAAATTTCTCTAATTTTGGAGTTAACCACAAGGAGTTATAAGGGTTTACTTTTAAAATAGTCTTTTTCCATAAAATTCATAACTCTTAATCTATACATCCAAAAATCGCCATTTTTGGACACAATCTAAAAAACTCATCAAATTATCATTTTAAATTTTTTTCAGAATTTTTGAAGGTCCGAAAAATTACAAAACTGAAAAACATAATAACCCTTACAATCCTTTATCTCAAAAGAGCAGTACTTCTGACTGGAATATCGGATGAAAAGTCGAAGGAACCTTGCACTGAATAACAACTCTCAAAGTATCTAAATACTCACAAAAATACGATTGATAATATAGGGAGAGAAAACTTATGTTCTGGTGTGATTTTTAATTCTAACTTAAGCGCCTATTTATAGAAAAATGCTAGAACGCCAAAGGAGACTAAAATAATAAAATATAATATATATTTATTCCTTCCACGCCACCTACCAAGACCAGCCATCAAGCATGCCAAACTTGAAAATTTTTGGCAGTCCACATGTTTAAAACAAAAGTGGGCCCCACTCAATTTTAATAAAAATTATTTTATTTTTCGAAACTTCAGTAATTCATAATAAATAGCCCGTTTATCAGAAAAATACGAATTTTATGTCCATTCCACACGAAATTAAATTCTCTACAACTTTATAGCTTTAAGATTTCCCAAATTTCAGACAGAAAATATCCGAAACCCACAAACGGATGATTTTCAACACTTCTTAAAATTCATAACAAATCATGCGTTAATTTTTAACAGTTCAAAATTTGTGGACATATACTCAACTTATATATGTATAACATATCCAAAAATCACAACGATCTAACGGTCAGATTAAAATTATAACTCACACAATAGAGCTTTAAGAACACTGATTTGATTTTTAATACCTCTATTCCGACAAAATACTGATAAAACCCCTCAACACTAATTCCTTCATTTATAACCACATAAATAAATTCATCATTTATATCCACATTAAATAAATATTTTCTTATCATATAAACTAATAAATAATTATTCACAAATAATATTACAGAATCACAATTATGACAACCAGACCGTTTCCAAGAAAGATGTGGCTTTCCAATAAGGATTTCTCCTTACTGGCGCGTAATTAGGTGACCAAACCTCTCCTTGACAGAACTTTCTAGACATTGCTAATAATGTTATCTAATAATATTATTCAAATAATATGAATTATTGATCTGATAATAGAAAATAATGTGCAGTGACAATTATTGAAACAACAATAATATAAAATATCAACGCAGCAATTATTGAATCAATAATATAAAATATTGACCAGTAATTACTGTAACAATTATTGAGTAGTGCCTTCTTACGTAAGGATCAATAATTCATCAATACTGTGCAAAACCGTGTGCTACTGTGCAAACACGCGTATTACTGTATTTTAACCACCGGGTATTCTAACAGTGTTAACGGTAACAACTACGCCATTATTTGTAAAAACTCAAATTTGTCATTTTCTTCATCCGACAGTTATCCGTTATAGGGCCCACACAAGGCTGCGCCGTCGTACGAATATTCCCTGACAGCAAGAATATTTCACGACCAAACGAATATTCACCAACAACAATGAATATTTTATAACCGCTTGCTTATTTTGAAAAATTTACATATTTCACCCATAACCAAAGTATTATATCAATTTAACACCTTATTATTCACAATAATAAATAGAGAAAATTCAATTTTATTCAATAAAAAGTTGAGGTCTTACAGTGATCATGATGATTATCCCGAAATGTATCTGAGTGGTGATGAGGAGGCAGAGTCTGAAGAAGATAAGGTGGAAAAAGAGAATAAGACCAAAGTTGGAGAACAAGATCAAGTATCTGTAGAAGTTTAAGAACTCAGGAGTAAAGTATTTTTCTTTGAGGAGTTGTGGAAGACGGAGCGAGCGTTACATGAGATGACTGAAGAACGGAACGAGTTTAAAGCGTAAGTGGAAAGGATGAAGACTGAAGGTGGTGGATCATCTAAAGGAATAATTAAGCAGAAGGGCAAGAATAAGAGAAAGAGGGACAACGACAGTGATAATTCTGAAAATTCAAACCCGAAGAAGAAGAAAGTTTGTAGCAAGTGTGGAAAGACTCACGTGGGAGAATGCATGATGTGGAAGAATGTGTGCTTTAATTGGAAGCAGGAAGGACATATTTCCCTACATTGTCCTAAGCCGAATATGAGGAAATGTTTTTCATGTTGGAGAACGGGTCACGGATTCAACAAGTGTCCCAACAAAAAGAAGACTGGTGAAGGGAGTGGACGGTAGATAGCTTAAGTATAAACATTAATATCTTTTGATAATAAGAAGTGATATTAACGGTTGTAATATCGAGAGCCATGTGTAAACATATGTAAATATATATGTTTGTATGAATGAAATCTTTATTTTCTATATGAATATAAGATTAAGATTAATTTGTGAGTTCTTAAAACTCATACTTATGGTAAGTTCATGACTCATAATTATATAAAATGTTTTTGAACACCTCAACAAATGGACGCCAATGGTCTGACTAGGATAAGTTCATACACTCATATAATTGTGGCAAGTTCCTGAACTCATAAGTCTGGTAAGTTTGACGAACTGGGAATAGTTATGTGTGAATGGAGAATTATGACTTTTTGTGTAAAGTCAGAGAATCACAACTTTTGTTTAAAGTTGTGTTGTTAATCCAGATATTATTAAAAAGGGATAGTAATATGTGTTAAGCACTAAATGTACTATGTGCTATTTGAATAAATATGCGATTATATGAGAAATAGGTGTTGAATTCTTATTGTGTTAAGAATTTGTGTAGAGAAATAGAATTAATGTAAGATTTTTATTTAAATAAGATCATGCAGTCTAAACGACAGAATCGAAATCAAAGAGAAGTGCATTCAGTGAATAATGAAAGAGGTCAAGTGGACCTGATGCAGAATTTTGTGGATATGCTAGCCCAAGCTATGGGAAATAGAGCTCCTGTAGAAAGAGCGGGAGCGAGAAATTACCCAGCCGATAGATTGACTAACTTTAAAGATTTTAAAGCGGTAGGACCACCAGAATTTAAGAGAACTACGGATCCGATTGAAGCCCAAACATGGGTGAAAGAAATGGAGAAAGCATTCATTATTACGGGGGTGGCGGAAGAGCAAAAGACAGCTTTTGCAACATACTTGATGAACGGAGAAGCCAATTATTGGTGGGAGACTAATCAGGAGAGAGCTGGTACAGCTGTGGTAACTTGGACAAGATTCAAGGAGCTATTCTTTGAGAACTACTTTTCACCGAGTATGCAAGCTCGGATGGAGGTCAAGTTTTTAGAACTGAAATAGGAGAATGTGTCGGTGTCTGAATATGCTGCTAAATTCAATGAGTTAGCGAGATTTGCACCTCATCAAGTGGATACGGAGCTACGGAAGGCGAGAAGGTTTGAGAATGGATTGAAGCTTGGTATATACAACAAAGTAGCTATATTGCAAATCAATAAGTTCGCGACTTTGTTGGAGAAAGCGATAATTGCTGAAGGGGGAAGCGAAGCTGCATCCCGATATAGTTAGGAGAAGAAAAAGAAGATAACTGAAGGTGGTAGTAGTGCTAGTAGTAATCCAAACAAAAGAAAGTGGAGCGAGAATACCCAGTTGGGTAACAAGACAAAAGGGAATAAGAAAGGAGGGGAGCCATGTGCTACCTGTGGAAAGAATCATTCAGGAGTATGTCTGAAGAAGAAGGGAGTCTGCTATAGCTGTGGTCAAGAGGGACACATGTCTCCCAATTATCCCGGTCCGAAGAAGATACAAGGTTGTTATGCCTGTGGATCGACCGATCATCTAGTTCGAAATTGTTCGAAGAGGAATGTGGAGAAGGAAAGTGTCAACAAGGGACCCAGTAGCGGAACCTTAGCTATTCGAGAACCTGCACAGCCAGGAAGACCAACGGCCTGTGCATTTAACATGACGGTGCAAGATGCAGTGGTTGCCCAGGAGGTGGCGACAGGTAATGATTTCATTTAGATATTAAATTATGCGAGTAATATTGGATAGATATATGTTGTAAATTGTTTTCTTTTATAGATCCAAATCATAGTTTAGAATATGAGACACAAACTAATATTGTGTAGATAAGAATGAATTGATGATACAACTTTAAAAGATTGTAGAGAATAAGAAAGCGGTGATTCCGAGAACGGAATCCTTATAAGGAGGGGAGAATGTGATAAACCGGGATTTCGAATAATCTAAATTTTTCGAATAAATTTTTTATTTAATATTGATATTGACTATCAATATTGTGTTGAGTATCTGTGATACGAGTCTAAGAGAAATGGATAATTTGTGTATTGACTGAGAAATAAGAGTAGAGTTGTGCTTAATAGAGAATAGAAACTTTAACCCTAGTTACGAATAGGGATTCGGTAGAAGATACAGTTATAATAATTGTATTAACGAATATGTGAGTGTTTATAACTTATTAAGTTAATTAGGGCTATTAAGTTAATACACTAGAGGGATATGTTATGACATATGTGAATTATGTACGTGATTGAGTAAATATGTATTATGAATGTGTATACATTTTTTTTGTTAAAGAGAATTAAGATTATAGTTATGAAACCTAATACATGTATTAGGTATGAAAATTAATAACCTAATGGGTTATAATATAAGAGAATGGTGGTATATAAAAAAATTAAGAAGTATAAACTATGTTGAATTGCAAGCCCAAAGAATTAGAATTTCTAGCCTAAATAAATAATTAATTGGCCCAACTCTTAGCCCAATTGGGAGAGGACCTTTTGGACCATTAAGTAAGCTAAATGAAGCTTAAAAGATAATAAAAAGGGGCCCAAGAAGGCCATCATGGCCGAAAATTGCATAGAGGAGAGAAAGGGGGGAGGCGTGTAATCATTAAATTGCTTTAGTAGGTAAACTAACTTGCTAGGTATCAAGTCTTGGACTTATTCTTATCTTTTCATCAAACCCACAAGTTAACCCAAGAGTGCAAGCAAGCTTATAATGATAAGGAGAGAGAGAAAGACTGAGACATTGGATGATGATTATAGATACACTAAATATATCTATACAAAATTACTAACATCAAATTTCCTTTCTCTTACATCTTTTTATCTCATTTCATGTTCTTAAGTTATCAAAGCAAGACCAAGAGAGAGAATAGAGGGGGACGAACAAGAGGGTTAGGAGAGTGAGTGATTTTTCTCAAAGTTCATAGTTCTCTACTCTAAGATTAGGAAGAAGAAGAGAAAGAATCAAGAGAAGGTATAAGAAATCCTTACTTTTATAGTTTAATTTCTCTTTGTGATGATTTGAGTT
Organism: Panax notoginseng; assembly: GCA_016801055.1. Lineage (NCBI taxonomy): Eukaryota > Viridiplantae > Streptophyta > Magnoliopsida > Apiales > Araliaceae > Panax > Panax notoginseng. The sequence goes on from CM029016.1 coordinate 54,266,812, forward strand.
TTGTTTTTGTAAAACTATGATCTTGAGATTTAAAACCTTAGATCTTGGTGTTTAAAAGTGTTTTATATTTAGATATAACTCTTTTATGGATCAAAAGTTGGATCTAAACTAAGAAATATGAGTTAGGTTTTTCAAAAGATGGAAAATAAATTTTTTCTTAGCTTTTGTTTTGTTTGATCTTGTGTTTGTTGACTAATTGGTGAATTAGATAATGGATCATATTAGATCCATGAGTATATGAGTTATTTTGAGTTAATATGATGAGTTAAGTTGGTTTTATAGGAGATCATGAAAGTTTTCATACAAAACATAAATAGTTGAAAAATAGATTTTTGAGAAAATAAAGTATAATATGGAAATGATCATATCTTTCATTCTACTTTGAATTTTTGCGTGTGGTCAATTTCAAGAGTTAGATCTATGAGTTTTCTAACATCTCCAAGTGGAATCACTAGAAAATGTGTTGTAGATTTTCGAGTGGACTGATTTTAGCAAAGGAGTCAAAAACAGAAAAATGAAAAAAGTAAACTGTCCAAAATTTTGTAAGGGCTGTTTTGGCCATTTAATTTATGAAAAAAATTCTGACTTTTGGGACATGAAAATATATGCTATGAAGTAGCTCCTGTCCAAAAATAAGCTCATTCCGACTTAAAATGAGCAAGTTATGACTATTTCAATATTTGGGTTTTTCTGACAAAAAAAGCTATAACCGGAGTTCTATAACTCCGATGACCATGAAATTTAAACTGGAAGCTCACGTTAACTTGTGTAAGATGCCACGAAGAGTTGGGAATATCTGGAGTTAAACTTGAGGTAGCTAATTTCTTAAGGAATTAACTAGAAATTAATTTTTGAAAAATACTTAAGGGAGTTGAAAAATTCCAGAAAAATACTTTTTGTGTATGGAATACATGTTTATATGATTGGCCAGAAGATTGAAAAATAATAAGTTGATTTCATATTTTTGTGAATAGTGTATTTCAGATTCCTGAAATGAACATTTCAAGTTACTGAAATGAGAAATCGAAATGTCAGAAGAGATGTCAGTTTTGTTTTAGCTTGCTAAAATAGAAGCTGAAATGATATATGATTTATCTAAAATAATATTGGAGCTTTGAGACCAAGTTTAATTGACAATATAAGTTAATACTTTCAAATATTATGGTGGTTAATTATTGTTGATTAGACCACGTCTGAGAATTATTGTTGATTATTCGCAGTTAGTACATGTTTATTAATTCAAATTGAATTAGTGATTCTGAGAATATACTTGGAGAATAACTGTTGTTGGATACTTACATCCGTAGAAGCTATTATTGATAGTACAGATAATTCCTGTCTATTTTTGAATTGTGTTGAGATATGTCTTAGCTAATTATTCTAGCTAGACGAACATTTGTTAGAACTTGATAGGTTCGAGAATAGAAGAGAAGGGAATTCAATTATTATTGATAGATCGATGCCAATTGTTTCGGCTAGATCAAAAAAGAAAACTTAATAGGTTTGAGAAGAGAAGTGGTTAGATATTGAAATTATTGTATTTCGTTGTTAAATCAAATTCTGATTCAAAGACTGAGAAGAACAACCTTTTATATAAAGGGAACATATTTGGTCGTATATTCGGCCTTTACGCTCGTTTTAATATTATGCATAATATAGGGTATAATGAAGCTGATCACTTTATATACTTGTAGAGGGGTATAATTTAATCTTTATGATTATCTGATACACCTGGGTATATCAAAGTAAATCTTTGATAGCTACTCGAGAAAAGAAGTTCTAGATCCTTTGTGATCACTCAGCATAAACTCTGGAAAATATTTCCATCTTGTTATTTGGGTATATCAGAGTAAATCTTTGATAGTTACTCGAGAAGAGAATTTCAAGATCTTGTAAGATCATTTATCATAAACTCTGGAGAGTATTTCTAAATTATTATTCTATAGAATATCGTAGAAACTTTGAAAGCATTGTATCCTTTCATTAATGTGTTGCTTAGATTGCGAGAAGATTGGTTATAGGAGAATTAATTGTTTAGCTATTTCAAAGTTCTCCGAACTTTGGAGTGAGTTATTCTATTGAGTTAGATAGTCTGTTGTTCTGATTCTTATACATTCATTGTATATTTTAACTTGTGGGGCAAATTTGTTGCTCACCCTTGCTAGATAAAACATTTCAGCTAGGGACGAAATGGCTGGAGGTGTTGTGAAGAACAAAGGCAAAGGTGTTATGCTGTAATAGTTATGGTTAACATTATTATTATGTTGTATTTGTAAACCCTTTTTGTATATCTGAAGGGTATGTTTGTAATATAAAGGTTAGATAACCTGGGACGAATGTATTAACTATATCGATTAATGTGGTGTATATTTCTATTCATAATTAAATGGGTAGTTAGATGTTATTTATATTGTGGATCATAAGCACCAAACTCGGGAGTCAGGTAACCCGGATTTGGGGGCATCACAGTATTGAATACCATTAAAGACTCGATGTGTGTGCTAGGTTTGAACTTGTATATATGTACGTTGTTGACGAGAGAAGAAAATCGATATACCTTTGAATAAAAATTGGCTAGAGAATTATTAAGTAATTTGATACACGACGAGAAGTGAAGATTAAAGGAATGTATATATGTGTTACATTTGAATTTTGTGTTGTTGGTGGAAAGAAGTACTATTAATGAGATTTTATAGTTGAGAGAAGTAGAGATTAAAACTTAAAGTTTAATATCAAAATTATTAAAGAAAATAGTAATCCATGAGGTGGAATCAAATATGAGGTTGATTTTAGATGAATTACCATTTATGAGGTATATGTAAAGTGATTAGGAGCATAGGTTTTATTTCTGCTAATGCAGAACTTGTCTGTCTCTGAACTTGGTATGGCGCAGCTGCGCCATTTCCAAGCCTATGACCAGCGCAGCTGCGCCGGTCTGTAGGAAGTCCTGAGTTAGTTTTTGAAATTTGAAATTTGAAATGTAAGAAATGGGTACTAAGGACTTATAGGGATACATGTATACATCTATATACGTATATGGATGTATAAGGAAAGTATTTGAATACATATGTATAAAGACTAGTATGTTAGCATTATGTACAAGCGAGATAATAAAATGTAATATGGTGCAATAGACCAATCCCATGACCCTTAGAAATGTATAAAATTAGAGTTAAATAAGCTTGCTAGATAGCTCATATGATAGCAATGATGGTTAGCCCAATGGCTAGGGTACAATGAATAGTAGTAATTGGTGGGAGTTAGCCACCAACTCTTCTTTGCCCCTTGTGTAATGTCCATAGGAGGGTAATAGATTGGTTATGAATAAAGACCATTAAATTAGTGTTGGTATATAAGCTATGAGAATGTATAATATAATGATATTACATTATGACCATATTATAAGATGTAATGTTAAGAATAATATTATTTTGTGAGATTGTATTATTATAAGATTGTGGACTATTTATACTAAGTTCACATAAGTAAGTTTTGTGTGGCATAACTAGGGAAGTTAAATCAAAGGGAGATTTAATGGAAAGTATTAAAAGAAAATAGATGGTGGGTTAATAAATAATTGATATTAATTATCATTATGATAATTGGATATATTTGAGATGATAAATTTTATAGAAAATGATGGATTGAGAATATCTAAGTAAATTATATTTAGCTCAATTAAAATATTATTTGGACTAGCCCAAATGTACATAGATTATATCAAATGGGAATATATTAGATCCCTAATTTTCATATTATAGTAACAATTCTACACATAAAAATTTCATTTTAGGGAATTAAAGGAACTGAACAAAACTTCAATTGCTGAGTTATAGCTTGTCCCAAAATGTGTGTCTCAACTCAGATAACTACCGTATGAATAGGCCATTGGCCTATCCTATTTATTCTTCATTAAGTAGTAGAGTTGATGATGGCTGATTGTGGAGTTGGTGACCAACTCTTCAGCATCCATTGGCTTCTTCTTCCTCCCCTTGGATTAATTCAGTGTGCAAGAGTAATAACTAAGTATTAGGTTGTCTATAAATAGAGCTCTTTCCTTCTCATTTACGTTGGTTGAGTTATCTAAGAAAAATTGGTTGTGAAGGATTGTATAATTGAGAGCAATCAAAGGTTAGGAATGCTATGGTTAGCAAATTAGAGAAATCAAGAGGTAAAAATTCTAACTTACATGCCTTTAATTCTTAAGTTTTACAATTCCTTAGAAATAACAAGAAAAAGTAGCTTTTAAGTCACAAAATTTATGCCTAAGGATTGTTATAATCCATGAATTGTTGCTAGATACTGTTAATATAGTCAAATGCGAAAACAACGGAAGTTAAACACCAATTTAGTTGAGAAACGAATTCGTAGTGAATGATTTCGATAAATTGTCTAAAACATGAACATTTGCATGAACATGAGTTATAGATTCATTTTTTGGTTAGTTAATGTTTATGTTAATTATTGGGTAGTTGGTATGTTGTAGTTTTATGAGTTACGAACTCATAGAATCGAAAACGAACTAATTTGGATGAGTATAACTCATGTTATGAAAATGGGAAGGATTAGGGGTCTGTAAAATTGCAAAGAACAGAGTCTGAGAAGTCGTTCTGCCTCCCAGGGCGCAGCTGCACTGCCCTCAAGGCCAATTGGGGCGCAGCTGCGCTGGACTTCAGTGTTGGGTAGACTATTTTGACCTGCTATAGTAAATTAGGCATAATATTTTCATACGAACTCTGATTGAGGTGTTTCAAGATGATCCAGAACGAGGACGAATAGACCTACAACTTTTCTTCTTTAAGTTTTTCAATTTGAGGTTGTTAGAAGAGGTCAAAATAGTCATCTTTGTGACTATTACGTAATAAGAGGCGATCGGAGGGCGTCAAACGAGCACATACGCAAGTATAGTGCTCCCGACGATGGAATATGTTATTCTAAGTGATAAAACATAAATATTCATGATAATAGACATGACATATAAGATTTTCTTGCTCATAATAGAAAGCATTAGCATGACTTAGTATGTGTTTTGAAAAGAAACTTAAAAATTTTAAAAACAAACCTTGTGAAAACTTATGTTCTTTAAGTTCTAAACTTAGTGGTTTACATACATGATTGAGTTCAAATATAAATAAGCATGATATGGTGTTTAAAGTGTCTTTGTGTATAATCAAACTTGTTAGACCTTGTGTTAGAAAAGTTTTCAAGAAAAACTTGATATAATAAAACTAAGGTGCATGAATACTACATGAGGTAGGTTCTGAACTTGAGAAGATGTTATCATGACTTAGTTGCTTGTGATAAGTGTTTTAAAAGTTGTCTTATATGTGTTATACTACATCGTTCATGATAAAGTGATTTCAAAGGCAAACTCCATTATCTTTTGTAAACTAAGTATTAAAACATGAAGTGGTTATATTTTGACATAGAGAGAAACATGTACAAATATGACATATGATTCGAAGTTGCCTTGCATGATTAGGTTGTCATGCATGGATTTGAAGGAAAGAAACTTAGACGTTTTGAAAACATTGTTCATAAGCATTGTGTTGTCTAAACTTCTGAACTTGTAGGATGACATACTAGTAACCTTTGGGTCTTTAAACATGGCCTATATGTGCAAACATGATAGGACTTTTATGCCTCTAGGCATGATCGGTACGTGTACACTACTAGATAGACGTAATATGAACTATGCATGTCTTAAAGTAATATTTCAAGTGATAAACCATACTAGACATATGATTACATGTAAGCATGTGTATTAAAAGTTGTGTAACCTCGTTGGTGGTCATATAGTTAGACCCTTGTTGTATGAACTTACTTATCCGTGAAATAAATGGCAATGAAGCTATAAAGTGTATAACAACTTAAGGTAAATACAAGAGGCACCAAACTTGGGCTAAGACCTCTTAACATGTGAGTAAGATATGTGTTAACAGTTATGCATGCTGAGAACCAAGATGAAACCAGAAAATAAATACTCAACTTTGGTCTGGCCAGGGGACGGCACAGCTGCGCCACAGGGTAGTGAAGCCTGACTATTTTAACTTTGATATGAACCTTAAAACATATGTGTAATGAATGTCTAAAGCTATAAAACTTGACATAGATGATGTTTTAAACATAAGAACATGTAAATAAACTTTAAATATGTGTCGAACACATAGCGAGTCAAGTGTGTGATAAAGATTTATGAATGTTGATATGAAGCATGTGTAGCTAAGGTGTACTATATATACATAGCTATTCTAAGAGTTTACTAAGAAAGCAAAGGGAAGGTCTTAAAAACTAAGATAGAGAACAATGTAACATTATTATTACATTGAGATTGTATGAATACATGACTAATGGATATGAATCCATGATTATATAACTGTGTAGGAATACACAAAATGCAGATAAGCTTTAAGCAGTTAAGTCGTAGTTGATAAACTACGAATCAGGCAAGTTTTGCAGTTCCTTTTTGATATATGAAATCTATAACTGTTAGTTGAGCTATATTATGCTATGAGAATGTTGAGGTATATATATGAAATGTGTAAGACCCCGAATTTTATGAAATGAAAGTATTCAATTTTTTTTATTTATTAGTAAATGGTTAAATTGATAAATGGTCAAATGAACAATTAATCGGATAAATGAGTGAATAAAATAGGGGAATTAAATCTTCTAGAAGGGGGGAGGCGGCTAAGAAATTGATTAGAGAAATTGGGGGAATCACGAGGTGGGAGAACTGATGATATTAATTTTCTATATGCTTCCAAATTCTTCATAATCATGCACCATACTCTTTCATTATTGGTTGTCACATGTTAAGGCATAAGTGGGGCAAAGAGGTAGGCTAACTTATTAGCCTATTAAGGCAAAATTTTTAGCACATTTTCTCATTCTCTCATGCTCCCTCCGATAGCCATGCTAAGAAGAAGAAAAGAGAGAGAGAAAGGGAGAGAGGAATAAATGGGTTTGATGATGAAGTTTTTTTTGAGAGCTAAGGGAAGCATCAAGGAAGTAGAGGAGATTATCTTAACCATCTCTAGCACATCATCTAACATCATAGAGGAGGAAAATCTAGGAAGTAAGTTCTTAAAACCTTAAATCTCCATTATTGTTTCTCTTCAAGCTTCATATCATGTTAGATGTGTAAAGAATCTTCTTAAGAATGATCTTCAGAAGCTAAATGAACTCTTAAGAGCATTCAAGTAAAATCAAAACTTTTCATCTCTTTAATTTTCCTAAGAGTTTGATTTGTTGAAAGTTGGGTTATAGGGGATCATGATGGATCCAAAGTAATAAGGAAGTATATGATAAAAATTTTATGTTTAATCCATGTCATAATAGATTTAAGATCAAAACGTTAGGCATGTGTTTGAGGATGAATAAAAGCTATTTTGAGGACTTAAATCAAACTTATAAAAGTGTTGATAGTTGATTTATGTGTAATATCCGAGGAGGATGATCTATAGATTAAGAAGTTATGGAAATATTCCAATTTGAACGGACTAAAAATGAATTAAATCAAAGTAGTGGTGAAAGTTTTCGTAAAACATGTTAAACGATGAAAAACTTAGTCTTGGGGGACTTTTGAGAAAAATTTTGGAATAATTAATAAATCTGAAAAATTGGGCATAACTTTTTCATATGAACTCCGATTGAGGTGATTCAGGATGATTCGGAAAGATAACGAGTAGACCTAAAACTTTCATTATTTATGTTTTGAGATTTGGGGTCAGTATCAAGGCCTAAAATGGCTCTTTTAGGGACTAATATGCATTCAAAATCAATCGGAGGACGTCGGGCATGCACGTATGCAACGTGTAATGTTTTCGATGATAAAGATGTTGTTCTAAGTTGTAAAACATGAACATTATTAAATATAATGATATTATGCGATAAGGACAACTTAAATGAATAATGAATTATTAGTTAGTTTATATGTTATTCGAGATAAATATGATTTTATGTTGATCCTAACTTTTAATAAAATTTAAATTATTTATAGCAAGGTATTGATTTGATTCTTACTTAAGAAGTCACTCGGTATTTTTTTCAATAATTGTCACAGTAGTTATTTTACAGTGATTTATATTATTGATTCTTAATTATGTAAGAAGTCACTCAGTCTTTTATTCAATAATTGTCACAATAGTTATTGCACAGTGACTCATATTATTTGATATAATATAATTATACCAGTTGGAAGTATTGTGAGTCTATGTTAATAATTATGAATAATTATTGAAAGATTAAAAATGTGTAAATAATTGATGAATAAAAGATGTTGATTAAAGATAAGTATGATATACAGACGTTTGTTCAATTATTATTTTTTTTTACAAAAGTAAGTTTGGCAGGACTTACCGACACTCTACTTTTTCTAAAGTAGTCTAGACCACAACTAAATTATTTTTAAAACGTGTACAAGTTGGTTTAATTTTCTTGGTGGGACAATAAATTTGACTACCAATATTATATACCTCATTTGGTTATTTTGTCAAAGCAGGTGTGCTAGTTGTTTACTAAATTTTCAGTATAAATAGGTTGCTCGGTTGAGTAACTAAAGACACACCATCACTACACTAAAAATATATAATTCTTTTACTTCAATATTGTGAGTATAATATTGTGAGTATTTATATTGAGTGTAATGTTACTCCAAGTATAGATAAGGAATGTAAGCGTTGTTTAAGTTGATCAATTTCACATAAAGCAGAATCAAGTCACATACTAAGGTAAGGGATATCACTATTGTGGTAAGAGGGTATCATTTTTATGGTAAAAAGAATATCATTTTCTTTCATACTCCATATTATGGTAAGATATTATTATTCGTTTATTCAGTTTATCATTAAATGGTGAAAAGTCCTAAAAGGATTAAAATATCCTTAATAGTTTGTGCTTCATCTATTATTATGTTATCAATTTGGACTCGAGATAATTAAGTTGAAAATCACTAAGATCTATGTTATCTTATTATTCTGATTATTTATGTTTATTCATTATATATATTATTATCATCATTCTTATGCTTATATTGTGTTGAAAGTCATCTTTAGCCCATAGTGCATAGATGGACTTGGTATGATTATGACTAGGGATTATTCGGTAAAATCATGACCGTAATGTTACAAATGATGTGGTAAAAGTCATCTTTGGCCTATAGTGCATAGATGGACTTGGTATGATTACGACCAGGGATTATTCGGTATAATCATGACCGTAATGTTACAAATGATGTGGTAAAAGTCATCTTTGGCCCGTAGTGCATAGATGGACTTGGTATGATTATGACCAGGGATTATTCGGTATAATCATGACCGTAATGTTACAAATGATGTGGTAAAAGTCATCTTTGGCCTGTAGTGCATAGATGGAGTTGGTATGATTATGACCAGGGATTATTTGGTATAATCATGACCGTAATGTTACAAATGATGTGGTAAAAATCCTCTTTGGCTTACGTGCAAAGATGGATAGTTGATTGGCATGATTATGACCAGGGATTATTCGGTATAATCATAACAATTGATGAAAACATGATTATCCTTGGCCTGTAGTGCATGGATAATTCGTGGTCGTGATACTATTGAGCTGAGTCTCAGCGTTATTAATTTTACAGTTGTATATCTTAGGCTTGTATTGCAAAGATGGACTGTTGATTTACCTGATTATAAATATGAATTGTGATTTAATTATAATCTGTGGCGGTTCAGGTGAAGACAGGTGATGAGAGTTCTCTTTGTCTTGGGTATAACAAAGAACTATTGATGAGTATTACAGGAATGAAATATTAACGATAGACTTTTAATCTAGAGGAGATAGTAGACATTATGTTCTACTTGACTCTTCTAATGGATTGTTGATTCCGCTGCTATTATGGTTGAAAACTTTTATCTTCTACCATATGTTCTAAATATATGAATTATTTTGATAATTTAATTATCTTAAGTAATGATATTCTTTACTGGACTATTTGTGCTCTCTCTTTTACTTTACCACCTCTTTCAGGTAATAAAAGTGTAGCTGGGACTAGCAGAGAAAATATGGGTATAAAGTGGTGATACAAATTAGTCACAAGCCTAATCAAATTATGAAACGGTGTGGTATAATAATTGTACTGAGAACTTAAAATGTGTGTGACATGTTTTATACATCATTTAATATTTAATTTTGGTGAACAACAATAGGGTGAGGCGAATCAGAATTTGGAAGCATCAAAGGTGCACTCCATTAGAATGAGGAGAACATAAATCTTCTCGTGTCCTTTCGGGGACTTGATATATTTGTTGTTGTACTTTATATGGCATTGTAATAATTTAAATATGAATATTGTTATATTATATACGTAACAATAATTGTATTGAAACTCACAGTATATGAGTAGTCGTATTTTGCACGATTTGTATAAATGGAGTTATCAGTATTGTATTTTCTGGCGACCCAAGATGGGTGATGTATACCTATTTTGGGGGCGTCACAAAATGCATATGAGATATATATGAAATGTGGAAGTTGATTTGATGATGTGCTTATGAAGTAAATCTCTATGTCTGTTATGTGTGAAGTAACATGCGTAGTAAATATTAATTGATTATGAATGCATAAACTGAATATGCTATTATATGCTATGTGTTGTATGAAAACTATTAGAATTGTTGGGCTGTCGAGCTCACCCTTGCAAATAACCACTTTTGCAGGTTAAGGACTCACGGTAAAGATTTCGTGCTACTTGATTGATAAAGTTCAATAGTAATGAAGGAGATTGGTTTATTTATTTAATTATATACCCTTGAACCATGTTTAGGTTCTAGGAGATGTACGTGATAGTAGTTTACGATGTATAATACATGTTAAGTTGTACTATGTGATACATAGAGGAATTCGAATCAAGATGTAAAGATTTATACAGTAATTCGAATAGAATGAATCATAACATAAATTGATTCAAGGTTATGTAATTGATTCAAATTAAGATATCAATAAAAGATTTATTTTTAAGGAGATTGAAAAAGTTTAAATTATTTCGCATATTTATATAACATCGAATATGATGTAAGACAGGAATGGTAAATGACCAAGATTAGAAACTTATAAAAGTTTGGGATCATTATACAGATCTTGGAAATGGAAAGAATTTATATTCTAATTGTAATAAACAAGGTTATATTCATTAAGTTATGAATGAAAAATATAATAGTTTGACGATAATAGTATCGTGGCGGATCGGATTCGGGGTTCGAAGGGACCCGGATTTGGCAGCGTCACACTTACACAGAAGCTTTACTTAATCTAAGCACAAATTATTATCTGCTTACTAAGAAGCATATTTTCTCAAGTATAAAAGTCTTTGAACTTTTATAAATATATTTGTTCTTTAATTAATATCTACTTATTTAAGAAGCATCAATATGTACTAAATTTTTTCTGCTTATTTGAGAAGCATCAATCTGTTCTAAATTCTTATCTGCTTATTTAAGAAGCACATTGTTGTAAAATCATTTGTAAAAAGAGAAAAGGTCAGAGTTAGTTTATTTTATGTACCTGTGAGAAAGACGAGTAATTCTTCGACCAAGACCAGAGTCTTAGAGAGGTCAACGAGAAGTTGGGTCTCTAGTGTACTTATGTAAGGAAGATGTTGTTATTTCAAGACCAGATCATAGAATAGAACTGAACTCTAAAGAAGGTACAACTAAACTTGAGGAGGGGAGCGGGGAGCTTGTTGTCCAAGATAGATTAGTTGGGAACAGTTGGAAGTTTGTCTATAAAACTTTGTAAAGGCTTCTCCGCCTGTTGAAGGAGTTTTTATTACTGATAGTAATAGGATCTTAAGTCCTTGAGAGGAGCTTGAGACTGGACGTAGCAGCATACCCGGGATGTATGTTGTGAACCAGACAAATCTCTGTGCATTGTGTGATTGAATTTTTACTGTCTTGCATATTAATTTCTAACACTGCAAATTAATTATCCAAAAATTCAAAAAGGCCTTAGATAATTTTTTAATCTATAATAATCTATTCAACCCCCCTTTTAGATTATTATTGGACTTTCAATTGGTATCAGAGCGGTGCTCTTTAACTTGTTTGTTGAGTAAATACAGGCATACCTAAGAGTAGATCCATCTATGGCCTACAATGCTACTGGTTGCGGAGAAGGACTATCAATGACCAGACCTCCACTATTTGACGGTACAAACTTTGCCACTTGGAAGAGAAGATTCAAAAGCTATGCCAAATCACAAGGAATCAAAGTTTGGCTTGCAGTAGAACGAGGTGTAAAAGTTCTGACAAAAATCGTGGGAGAAAAGATCGTTGAGAAAGATGTTGATGAATTCACTACTGATGATGAAAAGGCTATGAACATTGCATCCATAGCTGAACAAGTGCTGACTAGTGCCCTCATTGAAAAAGAATATAAAAGAGTTAACAATTACAAGAATGCAAAAGAAATCTGGGAAAAATTGATTCTAACATATGAAGGAACCAGTCATATCAAAGAAACCAGAAAAGATGCTCTAATCCAGGAGTATGAAAGTTTTAAGCTGGAAGAAGGTGAAAAGATCATTGATATGGAAACACGTTTTTCCAGAATCATTGATGAACTGGAACATCTAGGGAAGGCATAAATAACTAATGAGAAAAATAGATGAATTCTTAAAGCCCTTCCATCCATCTGAAAAATGAATGTTGTTGCTATTCAGGAAAGGCAAGACCTAACTACTTATCCTCTTGATAGCCTTATTGGAAATCTGCGTCCCCACGAAGTCGACATATTAGTCGAAAAAGCAGGATCGGATACAGATATCAAAAAGAAAGGAATTACTTTCATAGATTTACATATAAATCAAGAAGAAGTTGCTAAACAAACTGAGGAAATTGCACATATGTGCTTAATGGCAAACAATGAGTCATCACCAAGATCTAAGGTACATTTTGAACAATAATTATCTAGTACTTCATTTGTCATGCATACCTTAGATAATATAAATGAAAAACACCATAAACTACAAGAAGCATATAATTATTTATATGAAGATAATAAAATTATTAAAGAAGATTTTATTGAATTAAAAATTTTATTAGATAAATTAATTAAAATTAACAAAAATCTGGAAATGGAAAATGCAAAATTGATTATAACTAATGAAAGTTTAAATGAAGTACACTTGAAAAATGATTCCTTAAAAAAATAATTAGAGCAATTTAAAAGAATAAATAAAAATCTTGAAAAAGAAAATTCAACACTTGTTGTAATTAATGAAAATACTCAAATAAAAAATCAAGTGTTAAGTGAAGATATTAAAAATCTCAATTTTGAAAATGCATCTCTAAAGATAGAATTAGAAAAACAAAATGAAGATTCTTCTTTAATAGATCAAATTAATATTTTAACTAAAGAACTTGACAATTTAAATTTTATAGTTCTTAAGTTCACAAAAGGGAAAGAAAACCTTGATGCCATGCTTAATCAACAAAGATTTGGATTTAACAAAGAAGGATTAGGATACATTGGAGAATTTAGTAAAAATAAAGGACTCTATCATGATAAAAGGAAAGAAAAAGAAAATTATACATCTTCATTTACTAAATGTTCTTACTGTAACAGAAATGATCATTCTTTTCACATGTGTAATGCTCGAAATGGAAATTATAAAGAAAAAAATGATTTGGGTGCCTAAAGGAACGTACATTGCACCAATTATTAATACAAAGAAAGATTTTTGTAATAAAAGTCAAAAATCTCATAGAAATTTTCATCAAAGTTTTTCAGGATATAATAATAGAGTAAATCATGCATCTTATAGACCTGCTACTCATAAAATGCTCGTTTCTACTAAGATTGATTATCCTGTACCCACTTTTATAAAGGAAAACACAAATATTCCTTATACAAAATAGAAAACTCACCCAAAGGACCCTTCTTATTAAAGGGTACCAGTTCTTGAAATTGATAAATGTTGCAGGTATGTCTTGGAGTTGACTCTAGTAAAAATAACTGACGACATCATTATTGGGTCTATTGATATTACTTTGTAAAATGATTTCTCTGAAAGCATGGGTAAGGTTTTTAAAAATGAGCATGAAGGGGGAATTAACCATCTTAGGGGTTCAAATGAAATCAGGTTAAAAAGATTCTGACTATGCAGGTCATCATAATTGTTCAAGTACAAGTGACACATGTCAATTTTCTCATAATTATATATGTATGAATATATATATATATATGTCCATATACATATTTATATATATATATAGGAATATTTTTTAAAGAATATATTTAATATTTAAATTTATTCTCTTTAAAAGCATATATATATATATATATATATATATATATAGATTTAATATGGAACATTCTTTTAAATTTTTATACATCTAACGGTAAATAATCTCCATTCTTGTATATTAATTTTGGTCAATCAAAGGCAACCACACAAATTCAAATCATGCAGGAGGCAACTAATTTTTTTTAAAAAAAGAATTTCTTTCTAATTTCTTCTTCTGCATGATCTGAAAAGTAATTTATACTACTATTTCCCCCCATTTTTTATGATGACAAATGGGGAGAAGAAAAATATTATCGGGGAGAAGAAAAATGAGAAGAAAAATAATTGTTATATATTGTTGCATGTTAGTTTTTCAAAAATTTTAAAAAAAATTTATGATTGCATAAATTGAGGGGGAGCTTTTATGGAAAATATTTTTAGTTGATTGTCATCATCAAAAAGGGGTAGATTGTTGGGTCTCTAACTTTTAGATTTAGTTTGATGATAACAATAATTAGTAAATAAATTAATTAAAAGGGTAGAATCCTTTCCATAGGATTTTTATTATAATTATTTTATTTATGTTATTTACTTTGACCAAAAATATTTTTTAAATCTTATTTAATTGATTTTCTTGATCTTGATGTTTTAATATATATATATATATATATAGACGACGGTTGTATGACCGAACCGTCGCCGAATCCGTCGCTAAAGGGGGGTGAGCTCGAGTGAGTTGGATAAGGTGTGAGCTTAAGATCCGGACCGTATATACATATATATATATATATATATATATATATATATACACTGCATATGAATGAACGAAATTTCGTTCATTCATATATATGCAAAGCGATTGATTTTAGTGCTCCGCTTTGTTCTTAGCAGTATCCATGGTGGGTCTGTCTCGTCGATAGCTCCTCTACTTCCTGCAAATCTGAGATCTGTTATGTGTTCCTCGTGGCTACTTCGCCGAAATCTGCATTTTCTGAAAAGGTCCTGTTGTGTCTCACCGTCGGATCAATTGAGGGTCTCTACCGGATGGTTCTGGATGTTTGTATCTGAGTCCTGGGGTTTGTTTTGATCGACCGGATGTTTTGATCGCATATGTATAAAGTTATGCTGGGAAGCTCTAGGATCTGATTCTTCTCATTTTTAGGGAAGATGAAGATTTTTTTAGATGTTCTTCCATATGTAATTTGATTGATTTAATGAATTAAAATTTTAATTGATTATATATTATTATTTTGTTAATATAGAAAGTCAGGATTGATTGAAGTTTTTTATTTATTTTTTTGCCACATGTAATATTTTTAATTTTTGTATATTTTTTTCAGCGACACGTAGATAAAAAGTTAACGTCTGTCTATTTTTTTTTAACGGAGTGACCCAATTTGAAAATTTTAATTAGTTCAACTAGTTAATTTGACAAATTAAAAGTTCAATCAGGTATTCAATAAAACATGCCAACTTCGGTGGCCAAATCATTAGTTTTGCCTTTAAATTAAGTATGACAACTATGTTGGGATAAAACCATATATGTTGGCATTTGGTTTTTAACATGTGGTCAAAGAGTATAATACTCCCTCTGTTCCTAAAAGATTGTCGTTTAAGGTTAATGCACACATATTAAGAAATATAATTAATACCTAGCGAAAATACTATACTACCCTTATTAATTGTCTCAACCAATTATTCACTTCCCAATGTTTCTTATTCAATTCAACCAATTACTTCTTATTCAACCAATTACTACTTGGATTATAGCATTGAATTGAATAAGAATCATTGGGAAGGGAAGAAAGTTTTAAATAAAAGAAAGCTTTAAATAAGGGTAAAGTAAGGAAAAAATAGCTAATGTGTATTGATAAACTCAAAACGACAATCTTTTTGGAACAAAAATTACTTCCTAAAACGACAATCTTTTAGGAACGGATGGAGTAAATGATAAGTAGGAGGAATAAGGCCCGGGCAGTTTTTCAAGTTCTTCCGCGTAAAACATTGGTATCATCTGGACCGTTTATTTCAAAAATCATTCATCTAAACCATACATTCAAAATCATATTTCTAAAATTAACCTCAAAAATATATAAATATGAAACTTTTTCTTCATTTCTATTTTACCAATTCACTTTCAAAAAAAGCTTATTTCTCTCCTACATACTCTCTCTCTAAGAAGCTTTCTCTCTCTACTTATCAAAGTTCTAATCATTTGAGAAGAGAAAAATTGGTCTAAGCAAATTGAGATAAGTGGTTTGATTTATTTTATTTGAATTATCTCTTGCTTATTTATATTTATAGATATACGAATATAAATTGTTATACACAATTCTATATATCTATATTTCATCTATTTATCAAATAAAATGATACTTGGGCACCGCAAGGCTACGGAGATACACCTCTACGGAGAGAAATTCGAACCGTACGATTCCTTATAGTCTTCAGTAACCTTTTATTGATATTATTTATATAAATATCGTAAAATAGATACGACACTTGATAGCTCAAAACGACACTGAGATACTGCTCCAAAAGGAGTAGTCATCCGAACTGGATTTGAGAATCGTAGTGATCTATTGAAAATATTTATATAAATATCAATTGTAAAATTATAAATTTTGTCGTACTTAGACGCTGCAAGGCTACGGAGATACACCTCTACCAAGAGGAATTCGAACCGTACGATTCCTTATAGTACTAATTGACATTATTTATAAAAGTTCACATAATAGATAAAATCACTAGTATAAAGTAGTAAATAGACAACATTTAAACCACAACGTTTTTATAAAAAACGTTGTGGTATTTTTTTTTTCACAACGTTTTTTAACAAAACGTTGTAGATATATATGAAAAAACGTTATCTATTTAAAAGGGCATTTTTTAGTTTTAACTAGATAACGTTTTTTTTTAAACGTTATCGTATGTAAAAACCACGGAGCAAAAAACGCGCTCAAGTGAAAACTTAAAATTAAAAAAAACGTGACTGGAGTGCATCCTCGAGGGTATAGAGAGAGAGAGGCTCCTCATTCTCTCTAGAATTTTCCCCCCTCACCATCTGCCATCACCTCCTCCTCCACTTACTCATCCGGTACCTCCACCACAGAACTCTCTTTGTCGCAACTTTTTCGTCTACGGCAACAATTGCCCTAACAAACTCCACCACCACCACCACAAATACACCGCCCATGCCTCTTTTTCTTCCTCAATCGCTAACGGCACTATTTCCGAACGATACTCCCCCAAAACCCTAAACTTCACCACGATTCTAGTGCTAGTTCTAGTAGCTTCATGTAATGAATTTGGCAGACAAATTTGTAGAGAACCAGAGAAAATAAGAGCGAGAAAAGACTGAATCAAGGTTGAAGAAGGGAATTAGAAAGGTAGAGAAGATAGAGCAAAAATTGAGAGAGAAAAATCAGATGAATTCATTCCTTAATCCCCCCTTCAATTACATTTTTGATTCATACCTATACTCTCACTCCCTCTGATCTCAGCAATCGAGGGGAGCAACAATGGACACATGTATTCCGTTTGCCAGCTAAACCATTCTAACAGATTAATGAGAGAAAAGACAATAAGGACCTAACTATTGGAATTAAAGACAATACTACCCCTTTTACCAACCTACGTAAGCAAACTTGTTTATTTAATATAATCCTTACATTCCCTCCCCCTTAAAAGATCCCTTGTCCTCAAGGGTGGAAATGAGGAAATTTCTTAGTCAGTTGGTTCCAATTCTCCCAAGTAGCTTCAGAAGGCAAGGTATTAGCCCATTGTACCAAGACTTCCACGTCAGCTACATTGTTTTGTTTCACCATTCTTCTATCCAGAATTGCAGTAGGCTCCACTATGAGTTGTCCCATTGAATCCATAGGGGGCAATGTAGGGGAGACAGTGCAGTGTAATCCCACTTTCTTCTTGAGTAAGGAGACATGGAAGACAGGATGAACCTTAGCATAACCAGGCAATTTGAGTCTGTAGGCTACTGAACCAATCTTACCTTCTATCAGGAAGGGACCATAGTATTTAGGAGTCAGTTTCCCATGCTTAGACTGTGCCAATGAGAACTGTTTGTAAGGTCTAACCTTGAGGTAAACCATATCTCCAGGTAGGAAAGACCTTTCAGACCTATTTTTGTCAGCATAGTGCTTAATTCTAGACTGAGCCTCCACCAATTGTTGCTTCATTAGTTGTAACAGTTGGGACCTATCTTTGCAAAACTGTTTGGTTGTGGGATCATGAATCTGCCCAAATTGATGGAAATTAAGGTGGGGAGGTTTATATCCATAAAGCATTTCAAAAAGAGTGGCTTGAAGGCCTGTGTGAAAATGGGAATTATACCACCATTCAGCCAAAGGTAACCAAGTTGCCCACCTGTGAGGTTTCAATGTGATCATGCACCTGAGATAACACTCCAAGACTTGATTTACCCTTTCAGTTTGTCCATCCGACTGGGGGTGGTAGGTTGTGCTCATGTTTAGCTTGGTTCCCACCATTCTAAAAAGAGATTGCCAAAAAAGACTGATGAACACCTTATCCCTATCTGACACTATTGTAGAAGGTAACCCATGTAACTTGTAAATGTTAGAGAGGAACTCCTGAGCTAGTTGTGCAGCAGTGAAGGGGTGTTTGAGTGCAATGAAATGTCCAGACTTAGTTAGACTGTCTATTACTACCCAAATAACTGTCATACCTCCTGAGGAAGGTAAGCCCTCTATAAAATCCATGGAAATGTCAGTCCAAGGAGTCTCTGGAATGGGCAAGGGCTGTAATAGACCTGGGGTTGCCACAGTTTCATGTTTCTGTTGTTGACAGATGTCACATTCTTTAACAAAAGTGGTGACATCTTGTCTCAAGGTTGGCCACCATAGGAATTTGCTAATCCTTTCAAAGGTTCCTTTTATACCTGAGTGCCCACCAATAGGATAGCTGTGGAATTCAGTTAGAAACTTCCCTCTGAGGTCCAAATTTGGACCTACTACTAACCTGTCCTGAAACTTAAGCCTCCCATTTAAGAATGAATACCCAGGGAGGGTGTCTGGAGTTACTTGCAACTGAAGTATAATATTCCTTAACCCCTCATCCTTCTCCCATGACTGAGCTATGTCTTGCACCCAAGTGGGGATTGTTGTGGTTATGGTGTTGCACACAACCATGTTACTGCTGGAAGAGGTTTCCACACAGTGGTCTATGGGTGGGAGCTCCCTCTCCTTCCTGGATAAACTGTCAGCCACAACATTTTCCTTGCCTTTCTTGTATGCTATCTCATAATCCAACCCCATTAATTTAGTGATCCATTTCTGCTGGTTTGTGGTGGTGATCCTTTGATCCAATAAGTATTTAAGACTGTGATGGTCTGTTTTAATGTAAACCTTGTTTCCCAATAGGTAGTGTCTCCATTTATTTACTGCATAAACCACTGCCATAAGCTCCTTCTCATAGGTTGACCACCCCAAATGTTGAGGTGCTATAGCCTTACTTAAGTAAGCTATAGGTCTACCTTTTTGCATTAACACTGCCCCAATACCCGAATGAGAGGCATCTGTTTCCAGCACAAAAGGTTCTTTAAAGTCTGGCATGGCAAGAACTGGAGCTTGGGTCATTGCCTCCTTCAGAGCTTGGAAGGCTTCAGTGGCCTTTTCAGTCCATATGAACTTGTCCTTTCTGAGAAGATCAGTTAAGGGTTTGCTGATTAAACCATAATTTCTTACAAATTTTCTGTAATATCCAGTCAGTCCCAAGAAGCCCCTTAATCCCTTTATGTTGGTTGGCAAAGACCAATGGAGCATGCAGCAGATTTTATCTTGGTCAGTAGAAACACCCTCATGTGTGATGACATGACTTAAGTATTGTACTTGCCTTGTTCCAAAGACGCACTTACTTTTTTTGGCAAATAGACAATGGCTTTGCAACAACTGTAGAGTTAGTTTCAAATGTTGCAAATGTTCCTCATAGCTTTTATTGTAAACTAGTATGTCATCAAAGAAGACTAGTACAAACTTCCTTAGATATGGTTGGAATACTTGGTTCATTAGTGACTGGAAAGTGGCTGGAGCATTAGTAAGCCCAAAGGGCATTACTAGGAACTCAAAGTGACCACTATGAGTCCTGAAAGCTATTTTTGGTATGTCATCCTTGTTGACCCTGATTTGATGATAACCAGACCTCAGATCCAGCTTGGAATACCAGTTAGAGCCATGCAACTCATCGAGCAATTCATCAATTACTGGAATGGGAAATTTGTCCTTAATTGTCATGTTGTTAAGTGCCCTATAATCAATGCACATCCTCCAATTACCATCATGCTTCTTAACTAAGAGGACTGGAAAAGCATAGGGGCTGTTACTGGGTTGGATTATTCCATTCTATAGCATCTCCTTGACAATCTTCTCTATTTCCTCTTTTTGGACATAGGGGTATCTATAAGGTCTGAGGTTGACTTCCTTCTTTTAGCTTTATATGATGATCCTGGTTTCTGTTTGGAGGCAGGCCTTGGGGTTCTTGAAAAACCTCAGAAAATTCTTGCAACAAGTTCTTCATCAAAGGGCATCTGTCACTGGAGAATCCCATTTCCAATCTCTCATTATCCTTAACCTGGTCCCTTTCCATACTTAACTTTTCCTCATCTCCTTAATACATTCCGAATAAATAACCAAAGTAACCATGAGTTGCAGAATGGAGTACCTTTGTGAATCCACCAGAATTTAGGTATTGAATAGCTGGTGATACTTGGTCGGACTCCCCTTGTAGAATGGTGGTTTGATCTCCCCTTTCTATGGTCAGCTGCAGGTCATAGAAGTTAAAAGTGACTGAGTTGAATAGTTTTAACCATTGGACTCCCAACTCTGCGTCTATGCCCCCTAATGGCAAAATTCTGAAGTCTGTCTGGAATTCTTCTCCTTGTACTGACCAAGATAATTGAGGGCAGTGTTGTTGGCTAGTAACCTTAAAACCATCAGCCACAGTTACAGTGAGGGCATTAGTTTCCCTCAGTGTTGCCTTGATTCTCTTAGCTGCCTGAGGATCTAAGAAATTGTTAGTACTACCACTGTCTACCAAAATTCTCAAAAATCTGCCCTGTGACGTTCCCAATAATCTGATTGTATTGTTAGTGCTATGACCTGAGAGAGCATGTAGAGTGATTTGGGCATCCTGGTCTTCACATTCCCCTTGAGATTCCACCTTGTCTGTCTCTTCACAATTTTCAGTTTCTCCCAGCTCTGTGTTATCTGCAGCTGAGGGTAGCATCATGAATAATTGTGATTTCTTACACACATGGTCCCTCACAAATGATTCATCACATGAGAAACATAACCCTTTCCTTCTTTTCTCATCAAGTTGTTCTCTGGTCAGCCCCCTTATAGGTAAGGACCTAGCAGTTTCCCCATTATTCATGGTGTTAAGTTTAGGTTGGGGTGCAGGTGCAATTTTGGGGTAAGTAACACTCCCAACAGGTTTACTGAACAATCTACTCCTTTTAAGCCAGGCCTCCAGTTTAGCCTCCTCAACTCTAGCTAATCTAATCATTTCCTTAAGAGTGTTTGGTTTCAATTCCTGGACCCCCAACTGTATTTCCAGCTTTAGGCCACCCATGAAACAGTCCATAAAAAATTCTTCATTGAGGAGGGAATTTCTAACTATAGCCCAACCTCTCAGTTCCTCAAATTTTTTTCTGTAATCATCGACTGACCCCATCTGCTGTAATTTCTTAAGTTCTCCTATGGGATTATCACTAGCCTATGGACTAAATCTGGCAATAACCTCCTTTATTAAACCTTCCCATGTAAGCTCTGCCCCTTCCTGCACAAATCCTGAATACCAAAGTTCAGCCTCCCCTTCCAAACTCAAGGTAGTTAAGTAAACCTTTTGAGATTCAGGCACCATATGATGTGAGAATAGCTTGTTACATTTCCTGATCCATGACCTAGGGTTTTCCCCATTGAATTTTGGGAACTCAAACTTAACAGTCCTGAATATATCACCAAACTTATCTAGTTTAAGAGGGGGTTCATACTGGCCTAGAATTGAACCTGAAGGTGAAGATGAGGAACCTGGCTGAGTAGGGTCTTTCTGCTGCCCCCGTTGAGCTAGGAGTGCCTCAAAATTCTTCATCATCTGCTCTAGTTTCAGATTAAAACCTTGCTGCAGAGTAGAAACTGAATCTATCAACTGTGTCTGCAGCTGATGTATGTTCGAAGTTTGCTCTTGCACCTGAGACTCTAAGTTGCTCAATCGTTGGTTGATGGTGGCCATAGATGCAGGTTCGATGCTTTGATACCAATTGTAATGAATTTGGCAGACAAATTTGTAGAGAACCAGAGAAAATAAGAGCGAGAAAAGACTGAATCAAGGTTGAAGAAGGGAATTAGAAAGGTAGAGAAGATAGAGCAAAAATTGAGAGAGAAAAATCAGATGAATTCATTACTTAATCCCCCTTCAATTACATTTTTGATTCATACCTATACTCTCACTCCCTCTGATCTCAGCAATCGAGGAGAGCAACAATGGACACATGTATTCCGTTTGCCAGCTAAACCATTCTAACAGATTAATGAGACAAAAGACAATAAGGACCTAACTATTGGAATTAAAGACAATACTACCCCTTTTACCAACCTACGTAAGCAAACTTGTTTATTTAATATAATCCTTACACTTCACCCGTCGTTTCAATACTCGAGCCGAATCTAACAATGGCGCCGAGCCTCGCCAGTATGATTTTGACCTCTTCACAATCGATGCTGGCAGCGACGGTGTTAGGGCTTATGGAAATAATCAACTACGAGTTTGACCTCTTCACAATCGGCGCTGACAGCGGCGGTGTTAGGGCTGATGGAAATAATCAACTACGAATTTGGTGGCTGGGGCATCAGTCTTCTCTACTTTGGACCTGTTTGGAGTCGCTTAAAGGTAATTAGTCATAACTGAGGTAATTTGAGTACTACTTGATGTCCGGTTCATATTAATGATGAATTACTCATTGTTTTTTCCTTGAAAAACTTAATAGGCTTGCACTTTTAGTTCTCCGAGTGCTGGTCCTCTGCGCAATGATGCTCCAAGTTGGTGTCGTGCTCCGTTTGAACCTGAAGGCTTGTTGAGGTACTTTAGAATTCCTTTTATAAAAGCACAACACCTTTTATTTTCCAAAATGAAAATTGGTTTTGATCCTAAAACGATTCAGTTATTATTTTTGTTTAGTTCAATTTCAGCTATTCTTTCTGGCACCATCGACATACATTATGGACATGTCTTGATCCATTTCAAGGTTAAATATCCTAGTATAATGGAAAATATAGTTTTGGTCTAGTCTTCTCTCAGGATTAAAGATAATTATATATATTGAAGTTGGGTGTTCATTAATTTTTTATATTTAGCTATTGATAATCCTGACTTATGATGATAATCTGATTGGGGCAAAAAATCCTCCTGCGATTTCATTGTGAAATCGAATTGGGGTTGGTCGCAATTGTTTGCAATTGAAGCTGTGAAATCGAATTGGGGCAAAAAGTACTGGGTAATCTAATTTCTCAAAGCAGCTGCTGCGATTTCATGAACAACCCTAGTTCACAATTGAAGGCGGATCGGCAGTACTTGTTTTACTTTGTATTTCTATGGTTTAACTAGTTTGTGTTGCAGCAGAAAGTTTTAGCACTATGGTATGATGCTTGGTTACAATTTGTGTTGCAGAAGAAAGTTTTTCAGTCTATGGTATCCTCGTATTTATTTATCTTATGCATTTCTGTAGAAGTTCAACTCTTGCAGTGGCTGATGACGCCCACTGTATCTCTGAATGGTGAGTGGTTGCAGGGCCCTTTCTCTCCAAAGGTTTTCAGATTTGATTTTTCCATTGGATTATTGAGTTCATTTTTGGTTTGCCTTCTAGTTGTACTCATCAGTCTACATTATTCTCACTTCAACATATTTAAGGAAGCTTAAAATATTTTTGCAAGTCACATAATGCTCATGGCAGAATGAAAGATCTAACGGCATTGCTCAGGTCCTCTCCATTTGGAGAAATTAAAAAGCATCATTATATACTACAAATATTAGGTTTACATATTCCTCTGTTTGTTTAGTGTACATTTTATTCTACAAGATTTATGGTTAACTTATGTGATGCTCCTATTTAGTAAAAAAAATGAAATGTACACTTTGGGAGTTTGTTCCTTTTTCATCAAATATTTACCATTTTCTTGTGGCTATTATCAAGCTTTCTAATGTGAGTTTGCCACTTTTGACAGTCATTCTGCATTTTGCCAACATAATGGCATTAATCTAGCCCTTTTAATCGATAACGAATTTGGTGGTTTTAACTCTTTTTTTCTCGTTCCTATTATTAGAACAAATCAAATACATATGTTATCCAGGAATAGGTTTTCTACCTTGTATACTTTTTAGCACTAGATATATAATGTGATCTTTATGCTCTATATAGGCCATTATGAAAAGTTTTGCTGTGAAAGGCTCAGACAATGTTAAGCAAGATAAATTTTTGGCATACATGGTTCCTTCACTTGATGAGGTAAATCCTCGTCAAATCATAGTCATAGATCAATTAATTGAACTGGCTTCAAATTTTTGACATTTGTTGCAACTATCCAATGATATGTATGATGAACATGAAGATATTTCATTCACATGGATTTGCGAGTATCACTGAGATGTATGGGCAGTATTAAATTCATCTATTAACTCCAATGCTAATTTCTTCACAACTGCTGCTTGATATTTCTCTTGTTACATCAACAGGTTCGAGGTGAGGATGCAGTAGAATTAAAGGAAACAAAGGTAATACTATAATGAGTATATAGATTTGGGATTGTTTTCTCATTCTCTAGTGAAATTCATAATCTTTTGGCTACATACATGGTTATTCGAATGTAAGGTCAAGTGGGCTTCTAAACGTCAAAGGGTAGACAATGGAAGCCCATCGCTACAACGCAAGGTTATGCAACATACTGACAGATCAATCTAGTGGTGCTGAATATGACATGTCTGATTGATCACTGAAACTGAAAATGTTTAGTATACATGATACTAAGAAATGAATTGGACAAAAGAAAAAGGAAAGAACAGGATACACAACAACTCTGTTATTTATCTTTATGATTTATTTATTTATTTTTAGTGTGATATGATGATATTAGCTTATATTTTTTCCACTGCAGGATTCTTGTTTCTGTTTCCTATTACTTTTGAATTGCGTCAATACATCTAATATCAACATTATAGTTGATTGCTTTAGATTTGGTCATTCAAAGAGATAGAGTAGACATAATATTTTATTGCAGAAAGTAACTGAAGAAAAATATCCATTTTAGTAAATCCAGTGAAAGTAACTGAAGTAAAGAATATTGGAAAGATGTTATAGCATGCTCTAAATTATCTACAGCTCTTGAATCTATTGTTGGGTTGGCATTTTTAATTAGGCGATATAAGTCTCCAAACTTCTTTAGCTTTGCACAATGACCCAACTGGCATAAAATGTCTTCTCCCACGTTCAATCTGATTTGCTCAGTGTTAACATTGGTTCATCTGAATCCTTCTTGCATGGTGGGGAACTCCCAACTCTCATCGTTCAGTCAACAGGGCATGCTCTTCATGTCTTCATAAATGGACAGCTTTCAGGTATATTGTCAAATTGCTAATTCAGATAATTAAGCGACTTATCAATTATCATGGATCACTCCTTGTAACTTCTAAATGGTGACCCCATATACCTGCTTAGTGATGCAAAAGAAACAATATATTCTTAGGTTCGTGATATTCATTTTTAAAGTTTAGTCTCATAAAATCCTTAGGTAACTTTCAGATTTCCAATGTTACTTGCTATAATAGTGGTTCCTACCTCTGTTTATACTTTGGTCAGTTCATTTATAAATGGATTACTTTATGAAAGGGTTCAGACCTGCCTAATTTCTTTGATCTTTTCCATATTTACATTATCCTCCTAAATTGATGAAGTCATGGTGCATTGTAGTCTTGATAATATAAAAAAGTATTAGCAATGATAGGGAGCAGGTTGTCGGTCATCTTGGCCAGTGTTCGTGCTTAAGAATTTTTCAGTCCTTGCATGGTTATGTAATGTCTAGAATTGCTTGCTTCTCAAATTTTGTTGTAGCATAGATCAGGTATGGATGTAAAAGATAATTCTGCATGATTCACTATATCCACTTCTCAAATTTTGTTGCAACATAGATTAGATATGGATGCAAAAGATAATTCTGCATGATATACTATATCCACATTAATGTGTATATAGTAGTGTTGAATCTGGCATTTATATCATCTTTGGTGAAATTGTTGTGTCCAGTTTTATTGTTGCATTCAACAGTAACTGCTCGACATTCTACACCTGAATTCAAGCTTTGACTTTTGTGGAACTTAACAAGTTAAAGAGAGGGAAAACTTTCAAATTTGATGTAAACCGAGTTTTATAATCTCTGAAAGTCATCTTGTTTACAAATATAACTTATTCTTTTGTTCATATTTCTCTGCTAATAATTACTATGTATATTTGATAATCACTGAAAGCCATCTTGTTTACAAATATGACTTATTCTTTTGTTCATATTTCTTTGCTAGTAATTACAATGTATATCTGGGAACCATTCTGCAGTGAATGAAGCTGAATTAGATATGATGATGATTGCAGCACGCCTTTGCCTTTTGCATTCTTTTTCAAGACTGTCAACCATGAAAAGCGTAAGTCTTCAACATGTTCATAATCACCTTCAGTATTTTTACTACTTTTGTTCATCTTGTTATATTATAGACCAACTTCCAAGCAAAGACAATATACCTTGTCTGTAAATTTATTGCGACTCTCTTGCAAAAGTTCAAGGAGCCATTTGGTAGTGCTGTAGAAAACTTGTATACGACTGATGATGCGATCACTAGGGCATTAAAGATAATAAATGGCACAATGCAGTGCATTACTCACAAAAAAGAGAGCTGTAGTCTGTGATTCTTCCTTCCAATAAATGGCACAATGTATTGTCACTACTTGCAGCCTTATCGGGTCACTTTTGTAAGAGGAACAAGTTACAGCTAATAATAAGAGCCCATGAATATGTTATGGATGGGTTTGAACGGTTCGCTCAGGGGCAGTTGATCACTCTTTTTTCTGCAACAAACTATTGTGGCAAGTGCTAATAGTTTTAGTTTTTCTTCTGCTTAGGTGCTAATTTTCAGTCTAATTAAAGAATATGCTTACAGGGACGGCAAACAATGCTGCAGCTATACTGGTAGTTGATAGAGGGCTGGTGATTGTTCCTAAATTGATTCACCCTTTGCCACCTCCCTTGCATTCACCTGAGACATCCCCAGAACGGGTCATGGATGACGCGTGGATGTGCAGACAAGCATAAGACTGATACTTAATTTGTGCCTGCCAGATGGTTTTGACATGTTTCCTACTCTTTTAGTCTACTGTGACAGGTACCTACTAGGAGAAACCATGGACATCATGATAGCAAATAAAATACAATGTAATATTTTGTGGATGTAGTAATTTAAAAATGTAAACGATGATATTATTAGGATGTATTTTGAATGGTTATACATTTTGGCTTGAAATGATAATTTAGAGTTTTTTTATCTATATATCATGGCATTAGCAGTCTTATAAACATTGCAGGTGCACCATTGTGTATGTAATTTTAAATATAGGTGAACTAAAAACAGTTGTTATATGCATGAATTATAACATTTTTAAGTCTTTATACAATATTTTAAAAACATTATATAAAGTAGTCTAAAAAGATGACACTTTATAAACGTTGTATAAATGAGTCTAAACGTTGTCTGATATACCAAACCACGACATTTTAAGCCAGAAAACGTTGTAGAGTCATATCATCTACAACGTTTTTAAGCATCTAAGAATTTATGAAAAATAACTATACAACGTTTTTTAAGAAAAAAATGTTGTATAGTGTGTCAAACTACAACGTTTTAAAAACGTTGTATAAAGGGGTCAAATAGATGACACCTTTAATAACGACGTTTCTGTAAAACCTTCTACAACGTTTTTTACGCGTTATCTATTTACTGTTTTGTAGTGGTGAATATTCTTATATATTATCTGAGTTAAACAAATATATTTGTTATATCAAGTATTGCTTAACTGATTTATTTATTATACTTGATTAATATTGTTTGAATTGATTTATTCTTTTTATACAAGTATTGACACATAAAAACAATTTATATAATACTTGTTAAAGAATATCTGAGAAACAAATCTTATCTATCATCACAATTATTTGATCATAAATTTATTTATTCATAAAATACTTGTTGCATAATATAAAAGTTATTTAAACTTTTATTTCACAAACTTAAGTGAATATATCTGCTTAAATAGAAGCATATTTGATTCAAAGCTTAAAACAACTTATTTATTTACTCTAAAAGTTGTTTAAATTTAAAGTGACTTTTCTTTACTGCTTAAAGAATAATTCTTTATAAATTTGCATTAAAGTATATATCTGCTTAAACAAAAGCATTTTTGAGATAAAGCTAAAATTGACTTACTTGCTTATTCAAGAAGTATTTTTCACATAAAATATAAAAGTTATTTAAACTTTTATAACATAGCATAATTTTCATATTTGTTTACACAGAAGCTTTATTTGATCTAAGCATAAATTATTATCAGAAGCATATTTTCTTAAGTATAAAAGTCTTTAAACTTTTATAAATATATCTGTTCTTTAATTAATATCTGCTTATTTAAGAAGCATCAATCTGTACTAAATCTTATTTGAGAAGCATCAATCTGTACTAAATTCTTATCTGCTTATTTAAGAAGCACATTGTTGTAAAATCATTTGTAAAAAGAGAAAATGTTAGAGTTAGTTTATTTTATGTACCAGTGAGAAAGACGAGTAATTCTTAGACCAAGACCAGAGTCTTAGAGAGGTCAGCGGGAAGTTGAGTCTTTAGTGTACTTGTGAGGTGAGGAAGAGGTTGTTATTTCAAGACCAAATCATATAATAGAACTGAACTCTAAAGAAGGTACAACTAAACTTGAGGAGGGAGCGGAGAGCTTGCTATCCAAGATAGATTAGTTGGGAACAGTTAGAAGTTTGTCTATAAAATTTTGTAAAGGTTTCTCCGCCTGTTGAAGGAGTTTTTATTACTGATAGTAATCGGATCTCAAGTCCTGGAGAGGAGCTTAAGACTGGACGTAGCAGCATACCCGGGATGTATGTTGTGAACCAAATAAATCTCTGTGCATTGTGTGATTGAATTTTTACTGTCTTGCATATTAATTTCTAACACTGCAAATTAATTATCCAAAAATTCAAAAAGGCCTTAGATAATTTTTTAATCTGTAATAATCTATTTAACCCCCCTTCTAGATTATTATTGGACTTTCAGTTGTCCATCGCTATATGTTGTCCGTCGCTAAAAGTTAAGACGAATGTTCTATTTATAGCAACAGACCGAATCATCTTCCGATCCGTCACTAAAGTGGGGTATGCAAGGTATGTTAAATAAATGATAAGTTTAAGATCCGGATCGTGTATATATATATATATATATATATATATATATGAGCTATATGTATATACACATCTGTGTATTACACAGTAGGGCTATGACGACGGTGAACTGTTGCATAGTCCAGAATAGCTATGACGACGGGTGAAACCGTCGCTATAGCCCAAAAAACTGTTGTCATAGCTGACTGTGTAGTACACAGCTGTGTACATACATTTTTCCACACACACACACACACACACACACATATATATATATGTGTGTGTGTGTGTGTGTGTGGAAAATGATCCATAACATGTATTTGCTATGGATGAAAAATGAGCAAATAGCATCTCCACCATACATTACATAAATTAAAGACTGAGATTTAAAATGTAATTATGTCATCCGCTATTTGAACTAGCGGACACAGGAAAAAAACTTTTCGGACATAATTGCCCCCATATAGTTCAACTAGCAGAACACGAATCCATGATATTATACTACCAAATATATTAGATCTCAAATATTACGCTATACCAAATATATTAGATCTCGAATATTACGCCTTTTATAGTTATCCCAAATTACGCTTTTACCAAATATGTCATATCTCGAATATTACGCCTTTTGGAACACTCAAATATTACGCCAAAAAATATTAAGCCTTTTGGAGCTATCCCAAATATTATGCCTTTTGGTGGCTTGAGTTTAAGGCGGTGATGGGAAGTGGAAGAGAGAGAAATGGAGGAGGGGTTTATGAAAGGAAGAGAGAGAGTGGGGAGAGTATTCATGGCGACCAGGGGAGGAGGGAGAAATGTAAGAATTATCCATATCTGGTTTTGTGACAAATACCTTATTCATTTGTTGGTTGGGTACCAATCATCATCTGGTATAGGATGGTTTTATTTTATGTTGTTGAGAAAAGTCGTATATGGCCTTTTCGTTAATGATATATATGCATGGGGAATGGCCTGTAAGATGTATAAGACTGGTAATAATGTGATGCAAACACTGCAGAAATCAGTGACATGTTATGAAGCTGCAGAGATCAGTGATAAAGGCGTACTTGATATGGTGGTAATTCTGTCCGAAATTTTTTTTTTTCTGTGTCAGCTAGTTCAACTAGCGAATGACGTAATTGTATTTTAAATCTCATCTCTTAGTTTATGTAATGTATGGTGGAGATGCTATTTGTCTATTTTTTATCCATAACAAATACATACTATGAATTATTTTCCATATATATATATATATATATATATATTAAAAGCTTACGTTTCCAGGCTTTTCAAGCCAGGCTTTTTGTTTAGACCCAAGTCGGGCTTTTACAGGTCAAGCCGGTTCAGTCAAATGGGCTTCAGGCTCAATATGCACCTCTAGCCTCAATAGAATCTTGATTTATTTTGACTTTAGAGAAAATATAAAAATAATCAAGGGTAACAATATTCTGCTACCTGTTCGCAGTATAAGAGCAATTTCATTGAAAATTCACTAAACAGTCCTAAACAAGTTAGTCAATATCAATAGCTTCAAGTGTACATGGAGAGGAAAAGAAAATTAAAAAATTAAGAATTCATGAAACGTGAAGGGTGTTTTTCAATATAAACAATGACAGCTCCTCAAAATCTTAGCCTAAGAGTCAAGTCACCAAACGCTTTGAAGTAAGCATAAAATGCTAAACAAACAATTTAAACTTCTTAAAATCACAAGTATAAATATGCATTTGAAACAAGCATGCCACCACAAAACAATCTATCAGCTTTCTTTCTATTCATCGCATTGCAATGGCTTCTACCCAAAACTATGAATATAACTTCCCCTACTTCCCTCCAACACCACCTCATAATTCCCCATCACTGCCAAAAATGCCACCGTCCCATAGCCCTCCAACCCCTCCAAAAGTGGCACCACCCCATCAACCCTTTATGCCGCCACCACCACCAAAAATTCCGGTACTAGCACCACCACCACCACCACCGAAATTTCCAGTACCAGCAGCACCACCACCAAAAATTCCGGTACCAGCAGCACCACCTCATCATTCCTTATACCCACCACCTCCGGCAGCTAGGCCACCAAGTCACTCAATTCCACCTCCTCATCCGATTTATCCCCCACCACCACCTCATATTGTTCCAACTCCTCCACCGCCGCCAGGACACCATTCAAGTGTCATAATTGTTGTCTTTGTCTGTCTCGGTGGCCTGTTTTTTCTTGCATTTCTATCAGTTGCTTTATGCTGCTTCATTAAGAAGAGAAAGAAGAAAATGGTTCAAGAAACGGATATAGTGAAAATCGATGAACATCTGAAAATTCAGGAAGCCATCATACCAGGTCCACATGGTCCACAAACTGTTATACTATCAGTTGAGGAGGATGTGCATATTCAAGAAGAAACCAAGAAGAACGAGACTACGGTCAGAGGTTCAGAGATGCAGTCTATAGAAGATCATCCTCAAGATCAAGATATTGAAGCATCCACTTCTAGCTCTGCTCATCACCCACCTGGACCACAAGAAAAGTTAAAATGATGAATGTTCATCGCAAAAGTAGCCAATTGGTTACAAATTCTCCTTGGCACGAGTATACTCCTCAAAGTAAAGTGGGGATAATCATATTACTTTTCCATCAAATATTTCTCAGTTAATAAAACAATAAATTGGGTAAGTTTGCCATGTTCTGCTGCTATCTCCAAAACAAAACCAAATCTTGTTTGTCGCTGATAAAATGATATTAACATATGCTTGATGGTTGGTATTTGACACTATTTTACGACATCACTTAACCAATTGATAATGAGTGAACATAATACTAATGCATACTTCTCAATTAGTTTTATAGCCTACATAAAAAGTTGAGAGGTTTTCTCTTTTATGGCTACCAAGTCTGAATATTTCTTATCAAAATTTCAACAACTGACTCGCATGTGTATAACTAAACACAATCAAAATAATTTTCAAACCAATTTATAGCCCACCGAAGTAAACAGCATAGACGCCCACTAGCCAATAGCATTCAAGGCTTTTCGCTGCACCACATAACAATGAAGCACATTACTAACCCATGGCAGCCAGTTTTAAGTGTCACCAACACCCATAAGTAAAACAGAAGGAAATACAGTGCTATATGTTCCACAAACTCATTCTGTTCAATTATAACACAGAACTCATGCATAGTATACAAAATGTGCATGAGACAAAAGTCTAAAGCTTTCTTATAATTTCCCTTCAAAACATACTGTAACTGGAAAGGCTTACAAATGATTAGGTTAGACAAAATTGCAATGACAGAAAACTAATTTCCAAAACTATATCCCTCGTCTGTATTTTAACATCAGTTACAAGTAGATTCCAGGAATCATGTTTTTCATTTGTGAGTTATTTTAAGGCATGAAATTTAATTCTGCATCTTCATGGCTTCCAATTTTATAAGATCTTTGCTATTAACCTGATGAGTGCTCTTGGGCTACAGCTTTGATAGGGAATGACTAGGTTAAAATTAGGTAAGGGTAAAGTAGAATCCAGATTACTTCTGACTATATGAGAAATCTATACCTCCTTATTGCACAAAAATGAGAAGGCTGGCACATTAGAACCTGAAAGTTGAACTAAGTATATAAGTCTCAAATTTCTTCACATGAAAATTTAAACTTAAAAGTAAGAAAGAAAGAAAAAAGTAGGAAAAAAATAGTTCTACAACAAGTCTTTTTTATTGAAAGGACTATGACATGACAAAATATTTACAACTTTGTCGTCATAATTTTGTTATCATGCCACTACTACTAAACTAACTTATTATTATTTTAGGGATAAACATGAAACAAAAAACACATTTTTAATATTTACAAATTTTGCAAATGACACTTTTTTTGTGGAATAGATGAAGTATTCTTTCATCACTTTTTTTATTTCAAAAAAAAGTAAAAAGTAGTCAATATTGGACCATATAGGTAATAAAATTTAAATTAAAATATTTGATAAAATTATAACGTATATTAATTTGCTACTTTTATGATTTGAAAAAACATTCAGGCCTCACTCCCTGGACCGCTGTGAACTAATAGAGAAAAAAAATAACTATTAAAAAAAAAAGAGAGAAACTTTAGCACTGAAATAAGAAATATTTTCACATCAACAAACTTTTAAGAGAGAATCATAACTGTCTTAAAGCTTCAGCTGTTGATTGGAACACAGCACATAAGAACAGTTATCCAGGAAAAGTGTTACGAGGTACATTTGATTGGAATCAATATATCAGGGAAATAATAGACTAACATTACTCAGATAGCAAGAAAGTCAACTGATTGGACTTGCATTTGTAAAATTTAGGCTCTTACTTAACATGGGTGATGGATCATGTAGTACATAGCTCCAATGAGCATACATAAAATTTCATAGTAAACTCATACAATTCTGAGAAGTTCGCACATTTATATCTATATGAACCGGTAATGTGGTTCTATAGCTGGGCAACACCAAGACTTCCTCTTACAGGGGGTTAAATCAGAAAAGGTGTTGGTTTCTTCTTAAGCAATATCAAGAGGAAAGAGAATAGGAGACCTATAT
This sequence comes from Panax notoginseng, assembly GCA_016801055.1. Taxonomy (NCBI): domain Eukaryota; kingdom Viridiplantae; phylum Streptophyta; class Magnoliopsida; order Apiales; family Araliaceae; genus Panax; species Panax notoginseng. The sequence goes on from CM029016.1 coordinate 54,301,141, forward strand.
CTGTGATTCTGACGAACAGATCAAACATCATATTCTACATTGTTTATAATTCATTAGCAATAAAGTGCAATACAAATTCCTTCCATACTTGCTAATTAAAACTTTCAATGGCACATCAAGAAATATTTTCCATAGCTCCAAAAAATCCAAGTTATGGATGATTGTATGGGAAGAGGAGAAACCAAAATTATGTAGTGTCAGAGACTCAATACTTTGAGTCTTGTCACAAGAAGTACTGACAAAGTCCATCTCCATCTAGTGTATACCAAATACTAATTTTTAACCAAAGTGAGACGAGGCATTTAAATAACTTGAAGAATTCACTGCCTTAAAAGATAAGTGTTGGGTAAAATCTAATTATGCACAACACACAAGTATACGTGGTCAACAAGTAATAAAGTGATGAATAGAGTATCGTTCCCACAGAGACAATTCAATAAGAAACTTAACTTCACAATTATCAATTTTCTATTAATCTTAATTTTATTAAACTAATCAATTCAATGATTTTAATTTATAGAAACTAAGTTAATAAATAAACAAACTATCACAAAACAGTCACCAATATCTAAATCCGGAATTTCAAACAATTAATGGAGAATTAGACTTATGATTTCACCCTTAGCTTCACTCTGATTTTCAAACCTTTATTCCAACTCAATTTAATATCCCAGTTTATTAATCAAGAACACGAATGTAATACTAGTCACCTCTCGATGCACTAATACCGTATTAACATCAATCTACAATTAAGATAGAAATCTGTTAAACACCTAAGTTAACCAACTCACTATATCTCTATGTGAACTGCAATTAAAGAAGGTTTAAGTTCAAGCTCTCTATACGATTACATGTGATGTCAAGCGTATCTCTACCTTAACAATAATCAAAAATCTGCTATCGACAAAATTCATGACACATGCTATATTAACTAGGTCTAGATTCGAATCTCCTCTCTCGATTCCATTCAAATCCACAAAGAACAGTTGATCAGGCAATTCATAAATTCACGCTCATATTAACATAGATAAACTGAAGATATATTATTAAATTAGAAATCAAAGCTATAGAATCATCGTTTCACCCAAAGATCCATCACAAGTCTAATAAGTGAATTAGTTCATAACGAATGAACTCAAAACTGAATAATTTGCTGAAAACATCCTTCCAATTACAAATAAGAGTAAAGAGAAGAAAAAAATATTAAAAACCCCTTCACGTAGACTCGATTTGTAATCGGCGTGACAGTCTCTGAAAATTTCTCCTCCAAAGTTGCACTTGAATTATGCTTCGTCTGTTGTATCTCCTTCTCCACCAACCTCTCCAAACTCGGCATAAAAAGATATCAACATCAGCTCCACACTTCTCCTAATCCAACTCTAACTCCCCAAGTAAGAAACCAAGTGGGGACATGAAACCTTTTCAAAATCAATCACTCATGAATCAAAAACTCCCACACATACACTCCTACTACTATCTCATTACATAAAGAATTATTAGTTCTCAGCATAGCCCAACTTCTAGCCAAACAACAAAATTCGCCCAACAATCCCGACGCAGCGCGCCCCGCGCTAATTACATGCACAAGCAGCGCGCCCCGCGCTATCATCCCAGAAGAATTCCTCGCTCCAGCGCGCCCCGCACTATGGCTCCACGCAGCACAGCGCGCCCCGCGCTATGTAATCAGAAACATCCAAATTACTCGAAATCTTCCTCCAATTGCCACATTTTGATCACATTTTGATTAAGCCCATGTATTATCCAGCAACAAGCAAACAACCTATCAAAACTAACATGAAATTACCAAAGACTAACAATATATCAAGCTAAACGAACATAAATCGTAGGTTAAAAACCTACTCATCAATAAGGCATCATCTCTTAGCTTGAGAAAAATAGAGAGAAAGTACAACATAAGAACATGGCAAAATCTAGAGAATCCCTTGTCGGTTTATCACAATCTTTCACGAAATCTGACATGGAAAGGAGATTTTGAAAAACATGATTTCAATCAAACTGTATATAGGCTCGTCGTACCTGTGGGCACAAGAAAAAATGTTCCATCAGGTGACCAGGATAATCTCCGGAAAATAGAGAGCAATGTCTCATCATGAAAAATATAACTATTAGCAGACTGTATTTAATACCAAGTGAATAAGGAATCAAAATATAATAATTTCTGGTCTGTGTTGAACATGAGCTATTGTCTATTAAGGAAAAATAATTTCTCTACTAACAATCTTCAGTAAACATCAGGGTCCTGAAAATTCCATCCAATGTTTCATATAACATCTCCCCAGAAGGATGACATAGATCTCCTTGGTAGAATTTGTGGACTTTCCCCCCACTAGTAATCCAGCTACATCCAGGGGATTTAACCAAACCCAATTTTCTCATAATAGCTCTGATTCTTGAAACACCATTCCACATACCTAAAGAATCATATATACTACACAATGCTACGTAGTTGCTAGAGTTTTTCGGTTCCAGTTCAAAGAGTTGATGAGCTGCAATTTCTCCTATCTCAACATTTTTGCACATCATACAGCCAGCAAGTAGGGCACCCCAAATACTTGCTGTCGGGGCGAGCCTCATGTTCTTTACTAATCTAAGGGCTTCCTCGACGTGCCCAAAACGGCCCAAAAGATCTACAATACAAGCATAGTGCTCCACACTGGGTTCAAGATTGTAGACTGAACCAATAGAATTGAAGATCCTCCTGCCTTGATCTATATGACCTGAGTGACTACAACTAGCCAATATTGCAGTAAGTGTGACAGAGTTAGGTTCAAATCCACAATCTCTCATTTCCTCAAACAAAACTAATGCTTCTTTCCCTCTCCCATGAACCCCGTAGCAAGATATCATAGTGGTCCAAGTCACTAAATTGGAGTTGCGCATGTTTCTGAAAACCATTTCAGAGTTACACAAGCATCCACACTTTGAGTACATATCAATCAACGAGTTCCCAATCGCAGCATCATTACAAAAAATTACGCTCTTCACCACTTGTCCATGAATTTCTTTCCCTTTCACGACATCTCCTTCCCTTCCACAAACACTCAAAATGCTTGGGATTGTGATAGAATCCATCTCCGCTCCTTCCTTAAGCATGTCTTTGAAACAACTTAAAGCATCAACACAAAATCCAGCCCTACCTAAACCCAAAATCATTGAATTCCACGTAACAGTATCTTTCCACCACATATTACCAAAAACCCATTTAGCATCACTTAAATCCCCACATTTCAAGTAAAAATCCAAAACAGAACTTCCCACCACAAGATAATTTTCAAACCCAAGCTTTATCACCCAATTATGCAAACTTTCACCAACTAAAGAATCTCCAGTTCCTGCACTCGCCTTAAACAATGGAGGTAAGGTATAGTGATCGGGTCGCAAACCCATTTTCAAAAACCCATTAAAAATACTCAGAGCATCCTGATACATAGAAGTCTGAACGTATGAAGACATCATTATATTCCACGAATGCATGTTTCTATGAGGCATTCTGTCAAACAACTTGCGAGCATATTGAAGTAAACCGCTTTTGGAGTAGGCCAACAAGAGATCTGTTTGGAGAGTAATGTTCTGAAGGAGGCCATGAATGAGGATTTGGACATGGGTCTGCTTAGCTTGAGAGATTGCCGAAAGAGGACCACAGTTTCGCAGTATAGAAGAGAAAGAGGCTACCGTTATAGAATATGACATTTCCAAATTTTTTAATATAATGGCGGGAAGAGAATCAGAGGCATGAAAGTGCCGTTAGCCCATTACATAGGACTAGAGATTGCCCAATGTCTCGGTAATGAAACAAATATATAAAGACAATGAAATATCTTGCTTTTATGTATCTACTTTTAAAGACTCCAAAATCTTTTGAGTTTTAAACTAAAAAAAAAACAACTTAGTAACACTGCTCTACATCATTTTGCTTCTGAGCATTCTCTACTCCCAAGTCTTTTAATTCAGGGAACTAATGCGAGATTGTGAGTCAAAGACAAATTACCCACATGAGTTGCTGGGTGAAGAGAGTTACATCATTCCCAGAAATGAGAATCAACTTAATGCTGCTACCAATAACATAACCATCTGCAACAGGTACAACATGAGCAGCCCCATCGCCAATATCAACTACACCACCTGTCATCTCACACTAAGAAAAAGTGTAGGTGAATGTTATAGAATCGGATCAATAAAAAAATAAACATCCATACAGTTTAAATACGTTAAGTCTTCAACTTTGTTGAATTACTGCTAAATTTACCATCCTGCTCCTCTGACACACAAACAACTTTATTTCCACAAAAATAATGCCCATCATTGCATTTTGACAATATTGAAAAAAGAAAAAAAAAACCCATCAAATTGTTATAAAATGTTATAATGGATGCCTAGATTCATTCTCCCTATCTTTGATTGTAATGATTTTGAAACTCCCATTAAATTATAAAACTCATGACCTTTGAGTTTTATAACCTCTTAGTATTGATGTCCTTGTACCATAAATAGTAGCATTGTAAAGAGAATGGGTGAGAGACATACAATTACAATATATATGAATTGAGAATGTTCTTCTCCCTTAATCATCATCTTTGTTCTTAATATTATTAATCTTTTATAACACGTTATCAGCACGAATTACTTCTCACCTTCGTCTTGAAGATAATCACATTTGATTTGAATAAGAAGATATTTATATATATATATATATATATATATATATGGATACGCAATTTTTTTTAGCATAACATACTGCATGTTATTTCATTCATAACTTATTATTAGAATTTGTTGTTCTTGGTTCAAGCATGCTAATGACTGTCGTACTCATATATAAGCCATCATATCACTCTATGCACTTGAAAAACTTATATTAATATTCCTACAACTTCACAAAGATTAAAAAAAAATATTATCACACCACCCTAAAATTATCTTGCTATTACACGGTGAAATGTCTAACCTCAATTATTGTGCAGTGTTTTTCAATAAAAGTGTATTGTAATTTTGCATACAACATTCAGCTTATGAGCTGCATGGTTATTCAACTGTTGGGATATATTTCTTTTGGCATGATAGCATATTTGATATATTTCTAATGATCTTTTGATATATTTCTTTTTGGCATGGTATCATATTTGATATATTTCTAATAATTTTTTTGATATATTTTTGTATGAAGTTACAATGACAAATATACTTACTAGTGTTGGTTTGTTATTTAGTTTTAGTGGACAAATTTAGTTTCGTGTTTTACTGCATTTCTATAAATTGTGTCATTACAATTAAATCTGAACATATATAATTATTTAATTTGATGGGGAATATGTTTAGTTATTTAATATTCAAATCTTATAAATTTGAATTTGTTGTCCTTGATTTATGTCGAGCAAGAATTGTTGTAATGGAATCTTGATGCTGAGATTCATATAAAGGCAAAGAACCTTGAAGATACAATTAAAGTTGGCAATCATGCATCCCTGCAGGATCATGCAAAATTAATGATTTTTATTCGCTATCATCTCCATGAAAAATTAAAATATGAGTAAATTACAGTAAAAGACTCACTTGTCTTATGAAATGATTTTAAAGGAAAGATATGAGAATAAAAAATTTATAGTTCTCCCAAAAGCTCATTAAAATTGGTTGCACTTGAAGTTGCAAAATTTTATAAGTGTTGAGTTAGAACAATTCTATATTTTTTTAAAAAAATAATCTCACTATTAAAATTATGTGAAAAAAAGCATTGATGAAGACATGTTAGAGAAAATATTTATTACATTTCATGCCTCGAATATGCTCTTGCAGTAGCAATATCGGGAGCGAAAGTTCACAAAATATTCCCTGAAGCGATAAAGGAAACTATGTTCCCAGAAGTGAAATTATGTCTTCTAGTAGCTATACAAAATAATGAGTTTTTGCTGAAAAATCAACAATCTCGCTCGACCGATTCTATTACATTCCCTGAAGTGAATGGAACCTCATTTGATAGTCATAGAGGAAATTATGGTTGTGGTTGTGGTAGTGGATGTGAAAAGAACAATTAATATAGAAAAGGGAATGTACCCGTCGTACTCCTAAACATTTTGTAGATTTGTACAAAGATTCCATAAAAGAAAAGAAAATGGAATTGAAATAAACTTTATTGATCATAATGATCCTAAAGATCCCATGAATTATTTTGACTTTCAAATAGAGTGGATATAACTAATTTTGATATCTATGGTTTCCTTGATGATATGTTGATAGAAATGTTCATATCAATTAATTATTTTTATTTCATTATATTATGACATTATAATTGTAACGCCCCCAAATTCAGGTACTTGAAACCCGAACTCAGTGCTTTACGATACCATTTCTGTGAGCGGAATAATACTAATAATAATAACAATAATATAAATATCAAACTTAATTTATATTTATCAGAGTCTAATCCCAAGCACGCAACCTTTACTATAATTCTTTACATGATAGCTAATACATATCATTGTCTTAATACAGTTTAACTATTACAAAAGATACCATTAAACATATTCTGTTTGCTTTCCTTTTCACTTGTTCTTGGCCGAACCTTCTGGCTTTTTACACTTAGCTGAAAATATTTAAATTAAGCAAGGGTGAGCATTTGAGTGCCCAGCAAGTAATAACAATTATAAATATAATTAGCTGAAAGAATTAAATATTTTCTTTATACATCACTTCTACAACGAATTAATAGTTGTGAAGTAAACTGAACCGATATTAATAACATAACAATTCTATCTCAAAATTTTGAAACTACGCAATGATTATATATGGGGTTTAGTTGACATACTATGAACATTATTTTCAATTTTCGAATAGGTTTAGCAGAACTTCATCCGCAAACCGTCATAACTTACGGGCGCGGGGGTGTACATCCCATGGGCCCTGTATTGATCAATACTACATTGCAAGAACGATGTGGTCGTTCACTCTGTCCGCCTTGGGCGCATAAAAGTTTTTCCTTGATCGGGATGTCATACTAGTCTGGAATCCGAACCAAAATAATTTGATTGGATACAAAGAAGTTTTATCATATTCAACAATATTTCTAAATCTGTGTCTAGCTGGTCAAATAGCTTAGATGACTTATATATATATATATATATATATATATATATATATATATATGTGTGTGTGTGTGTGTGTGTGTGTGTGTGTGTGTGTGTGTGATTAAATACAATAATTATCCAAGTGGAAACACTTGAATAACCATATTTAAAAATTAACGAACAGAATATACATATGAGTTACCATATACTAACATGTTGATAAATAATGATCGGATATAGAATATATCACAATAGGGTTAATAATATAGCATAATAATAATATAATTCTGAAACTGCTTACTCATGTCCATTGCATAAAGGAAATGCAAAGGTAAGATACTTGCCTGTTCTGCTGCTTACAATACGCAACTTAGTTTTATCTTTTATATCACAACCTATCATTCATAAAATCATTTTACTGATTAGAACAACATACTATAACACATAGCTCTACTTATTGCAGTCAGCACGTAACCTAATCATATTGTCACACATATTCCACAGTCATTGAATCACAAACAAACACATATACAGACAAATTATACAAGTCTAGATCAATTTCTGAAACATATCTGTGTACCGACGGCTTTATCGAATAATTATCGAGTCTAAGACACTATCTTGTTGTTCAATATCTGTAAGTATCAGTCATATTGTTTTTAAACGATTTATAATAATTTTTAAACATTTATTATAATTTATCATGAATTTTCAAACACCAGAATCATTATTAAGTGATTTAAATATTAAACAATTCTATTATCATTAATATTTAATTAATATTAAACTATTAATGAAACTATTGCCAAAATATTAAAGTTATTTATAATAACTCAAAATATTTTTAAAGTACTAATATTACCCTTAAATGATTTTCAAAATATTTAAAATTATTTTTAAATAATTACCATTAATATTAAAATATTAATAAACTATTTATCCAAATATTAAAAGTCATAAATTATAACTTAAAATATTTTTAATTCATTTATATTCTTTTTAAATAATTTTTAAATATATAAAACCATTTTTAAAATATTTATTTAATATAATTATTAAATAAACTTAATATCATTAATATTAAATTAATATCATTAATATTAAATTATTAATGAAATTATCCTTTAAATATTAAAAGTTATATTTTATAACTTAAAATATCTTTAAACACTTTATTTTCATTTTAAATGATTTTTATAATATTAAAATTATTTTTAAACTAATTTATTTAATATCATTATTAAATAAATCTAATATCATTAATATTAAAATATTAATATTTTTCATGACAAAATATCAAAAGTTATTTCTTATAACTTTAAAGTATTTTTATAACCTTTATATATTTTTTATATAATTTTTAAATCATTAATTCTATTTTTCATCATTTATTTAATACATTTATTAAATAACTTAAATATCGTTAATAATAATTTATTAATGAAATTTCATCACAAAATATTAAAAGTTATCAAAAATAACTAAATTATTTTCTTATACCATAATATAATTTTAAATGATTTTTCACGTATTAAAATTATTTTTAAATAATTTATTTAATATTATAATTAAATAAATTAAATACTTTTAATATTCCAAAAATATTAAATATTTATGAAATATATTCAAAATAATTAAAAACTAATTTTTGGAATTTAAAATAATTTTTAATAATTTATTTTATATTTTTAATAACTAAAAACTATTTTTTCTATTTATTTAATAAAAATAATTAATTTAGTAATTAATATGTCGCTAAAGACCCTATAGCGACGAAACTGTCGCTATAGGTGTTCTTGAGCTGTTCTTCATGCAACCCAGAAAATCATGTCCATGAACAAGTGACCAAGTTTGATCATAAATAATTCAATGTGTAGTGTACTTTTGGACCAACTAAACATCAGATCGTGTAGTACTAGTGTAAGACTACATAATACAACAATAATCATGATCGTACAGTACATAACAAAGAAGATCTGGGCATCTCAAATGATTGTCAGAGTTGTTCTTCATTTCTGGGTTGCCCAAAAATGAAGAACAGTTCAACGGATCAAATTCGGTGTAAGACCCCAACTTTTATAAATAAAGATGAATTTTCTATAAATATCATTTTTGAATATTATGGAGTTAATTTGATATAATGTTATAGTTGTGGGTAATATTTATAAATTTTGCAAAGTAAGCAAGTTGTTATAAAATATTCGTTTGGTCGGAGAATATTCTTTTTGTCGGGGAATATTCGTACGACGGCACAATCATTGGTGGACCCCACAACGGAATTATTGTCGGATGGAGAAAACGACAGAATTATCTTTCTATAAAAATAACGGCGGAAATTTTACCATTGTTACTGTTGAACTACTCGGTAGTAAAAGTACAGTAATACGTGTGGTTGCATAGTAGCACACGGTATTGATTATTAATGCTTATGTGAGAAGTCACTCAGTTTGATTCTATTATTGTCAGTTAATAATATGAATTATTTAGCGATAATGACGTTTTGTTTTATTCGTATTATTAACGTAATAAAACAGAAACATCTTTTTATATAAAACAAAATACTTTATTAAAGTTATTCTATAAATAGAATATATTTTATTTTATTTAAAAGATTTTTCTTTAAATATGGACCGTCAGATTAAAGTAATCAATCTGGACCGTTCATGGATTAGTTACTATGCATTCTATTTTTCTATAAATAGCAGCTCATTCCTTCATTATTTCTTACGAATTCACTGAACTCTAGAGAGAGAAACTATAGAGAGAAACTATAGAGAGAGAGAAGAAGAGTATTCTGCTACTTAACTACTTCCTTACTTCAGCTCTTCTTTAAAACGGTAAGGGGTGTTATTCTTTCTTATTCATGAAGAGAACTGTTATTCCATTTCTTATTATTCTGTTGGAATAACCTGTATATGCGGTCTACCCTATACTTGGTGACATTCTTCTATTATTCTGTTGGAACATCCTGTCTGTGTGTTTTACACCGGACCTGGTTCCGTTTTTATTATTATTCTGTTGGAACATCCTGTCTGTGTGTTTTACACCGGACCTGGTTCCGTCTTTATTATTATTCTGTCGGAATATCCTGTCTGTGTGTTTTACACCGGACCTGGTTCCATTATTTATTATACTGTTCTTTATTATTCTGTCGGAATATCCTGTCTGTGCGTTTACGCCGGACCTGGTTCCATTATTTATTATTCTGTCGGAATATCCTGTCTGTGCGTTTATGCCGGACCTGGTTCCATTATTTATTATTCTGTTGGAATAACCTGTTTGTGCGGTCTATCGCATGCATGGTGATTTTTTTTGTTATTCCATTCTTTATTGTACTCAGTTGGTTAAGTTTTGACTTCTATACTCCATGAAATTTGTGAAATATCCTTGATAATTGCGTTTCATCCAGTATCTATTCATGAAAATATTCTCCTGATCATTCTTGAATTTTACTCCACAAAGTAGTATCATGTTGACAATTTGGACGTTGTTAATTCTTGGATAAATTAATTCTTGAACTTGTTTTATTGAATTCTTATATCATTGTCATCATCCTCATGTTTATATTCTGTTGAAAGTCATCTGTGGCCTGTAGTGCATAGATGGACTTGGTATGATTATGACCAGGGATTATTCGGTGTAATCATGACCGTAATGTTACGAATGATGTGGTAAAAGTCCTCATTGGCCCGTAGTGCATTGATGGACAGTTGTTGGCATGATCATGACCATTAATGAATATACGAATATCCTTGGCCGTAGTGCAGGGGTGATTCGATGATGTGGATTATTTTATTAAGCTGAGTCTCAGCGATCAAAGTGTTGGAAAATCTTTTAAATCATAAAAGATAGTAGAGTTTATTTTCTACTTGACTCTTTTAATGGATTGCTTGTTCCGCTACAGTTAAACTTGATGTCTATTATATTTTATCAGTTTAACATTGTTGAAGGCTAATGATAATTTATTCTGCATTATCTTAGTCATAATATTTCTTACTGGGCTAGTTGAGCTCACCCTTTCTTTCACTGTTCTCTTCAGGAAATGAGAACGTAGCTGGGACAAGTCGGGGTACGGAGTGATGGTCCGAATGATAGTATTAGTTAGTAGTCCTCACTATTCTATGTAATGGTGTGTTAATAAATGTAATGAGGACTCTTTTTGAGTATGAATACTCTCTAGAAGATAATATTTGTATTCAAACTCACAGTTTATGTTTTGTCGTATTGTACACGACAGTTGTATTATTAAGTTGTATTTGTATTCTGTACTATGTATCTGACGACCCAAGATGGGTGATGTATACCTAATTTTGGGGGCGTCACAGTTGGTATCAGAGCTTAGGGATATGATCCCTGGCTAAGATGTGAGAATAGAACTAGGAGGGGAGAGACGGGGAATTCCTTCGCTAGTATGACATACCTAAGTTTATTTGCATGGTATTTAATTGGTCGGTCATAATATAAGGATAATATATGACATATCAATTAATTTTTATTTTGTGGCAGTATCTGAAAATGGCATCTGAGAATGTTGAGAATAGCAATGGAGCACAGACGACTGTTGATTCACCACATATCAATAATCAGGATAATGTGCATCAGGAAGGTGACAATCCTCATGCAAACAACAACACTGACCAAATGATGAATGATCAAATGTTCAGAGGCTTTATGCAATTCATGCAACAACAGGTGAAAGCGGCTCCTGTCCACAACGTAGGTGGAAATACTGGAAACTCTCAGGCGGTCACCGCTAAACAGTTTAAGGAGCTGGGACCACCGGAGTTTAAGGGAGAACCCAAACCACTTGTAGCTGAAACATGGATAAAGCAGATCACCAAGATATTTGATGTCTTGGGTTGCTCCGAGGAGCAAAAGGTTCCCTTTGCCGCCTTTATGTTGCGAGGAGAGGCAGATTACTGGTGGGAATCGATAAAGCGTACTCAACCTGCCGCACTGAAGATGTCTTGGGAGAAGTTTCAAGATCTGTTTAACGACAAATACTTTCCCGAGAGTATTCGTCACATGAAGGAGGTGGAGTTCATCAAATTGGAGCAGAATAATATGACCGTGTCGCAGTACGAGGCAAAATTTGCGGAGTTATCCCGGTTTGCGTCCCACCTGGTGGATAATGAAGAAAGAATGACGCGGATGTTTTTAAGAGGTTTGAAGCCGGAGATACGTCAACATCTTGTTTCTCATAAACTGTGTTTGTATTCAGATGTTGTAAATAGGGCTCAGTTGGTGGAGCGCGATAACGAGATAACGCAACCAAAAGAGAGCAGCCGGCAAAATGATAATACCAGTGAGAGCAGTCATCGAAGCGGTGACAACAAGCGTGGAGGGAATCAACAGGCCAGAAATGGTAACCACTTCGGTGGTAATCAGGGCCAAAACAATAAGAATGGACATTTTAAGAAGAGGAGATTCAACAATGATGGAAAGACGTCAGCACCAGCACCTGTCGTTAAGGAAGGAGAACGACCACCTATCATATGTTTCAAATGCGGAGGGGAGGGGCACATCAGTCCAAACTGCGCGATGCCGTCCAAAGCATGTTATAATTGTGGAAGAGAAGGTCATTTAGCCCGATTTTGTCGTTTACCGAAGACAAATTCAGCTAGGATGGAGGCACCAAAGGCCGTCCCAGAAAAGTCAAAACCGGTTGTGCAAGGGAGAGCGTTTGTTGTGACCTCCCAGAACGCAAGGAACCCGAATGAGGTCATCACGGGTAAGCTTATCATAAACTCTAACGAAGTCTATACTTTATTTGATACCGGTTCAACCCATTCTTTTATTTCTCCTACTTGCGCTCATCGATTAAATTTGATTCCGGAGAAATTAGACTTTGACTTAGCAGTTGAAACTCCATTGGGAGAAACCTTCATTACATCCACGGTTTATAAGTCTTGTTTGGTTCAAGTTGGTACCCACACATTACCTGTCGATCTTATTTCATTAAAAATACTTGCATTTGACGTGATTCTAGGGATTGATTGGTTAACTACTCATCATGCAAAAATTGATTGTTTTCGTAAGGTTGTTAGCTTTCATATTCCTAATCGACCTATTATGCGAATTCAAGCAACCAAACCATTAAAATCAATCGCTGTCATCTCAAGCCATAAAGCTATTCGTTTATTGAAAAACGGATGTCAAGCTTTCTTAGCTCATGTCACAGATCTAAACAAAAATACGTCAGTTTTGAATGATATTTCTATTGTTAATAAATTCCCTGACGTATTCCCTGAAGAACTTCCTGGCCTACCCCCAGAGCGTGAAATTGAATTTTGTATCGACCTTGAACCCGGTACAAAACCCATTTCCAAAGCTCCATATCGAATGGCTCCTATTGAACTTCAGGAGTTAAAGACCCAACTGCAGGAATTGTTAGACATTGGTTTTATTCGTCCTAGTACTTCTCCTTGGGGTGCTCCTGTTCTGTTCGTGAAGAAGAAAGATGGAAGTATGCGACTTTGTATTGATTATCGGGAGTTGAATCATGTCACCATCAAAAACAGGTACCCATTGCCACGTATTGATGACCTGTTTGACCAGTTGCAAGGAGCACAATTCTTTTCAAAGATCGATCTTCGTTCTGGATATCATCAGCTGAAGGTTAGAACTGAGGATATTCCAAAGACGGCTTTTAGAACTCGGTACGGGCATTATGAATTCCTAGTCATGTCCTTTGGATTGACTAATGCTCCTGCTGCCTTCATGGATATGATGAACCGGGTATTCAAGGAATATTTGGATCACTTTGTGGTCGTCTTTATTGATGACATCCTTATTTATTCCAAAAGCCGTGAAGATCATGAGCAACACTTGAGGCTGGTACTCCAAAAGCTTCGTGAATACAAGCTTTATGCCAAGTTGAAGAAATGCGAGTTCTGGCTGGAGGAGGTAGCATTCCTTGGGCACGTAGTATCAAGTCGTGGAATATCAGTTGACCCGGCAAAGATTGAAGCTATTCAAAGCTGGGAGCAACCTAAATCAGTGACCGAGGTACGTAGCTTTCTTGGTTTAGCTGGTTATTATCGGAGATTCGTGGAAGGATTTTCTCGAATCGCTACTCCATTAACTCAGCTGACTCGGAAAGATACAAAGTTTGGTTGGAGCGAAGAATGTGAGCAGAGTTTTCAAGAACTCAAGAGGAGACTCATTTCAGCACCTGTTCTAACAATACCATCTGGCTCGGAGGGATTTGTCATCTACAGTGATGCTTCGAGCAAAGGGTTGGGATGTGTTCTCATGCAACATGGAAAAGTCATAGCCTATGCATCAAGACAACTCAAGGAATATGAGAGGAATTATCCTACTCATGATCTAGAGTTGGCAGCTGTTGTCTTTGCACTTAAAATTTGGAGGCATTACTTGTATGGGGAGAAAGTGGAGATCTTTACGGATCATAAAAGCCTCAAATATTTCTTCACTCAAAAGGAACTCAACATGCGACAACGACGTTGGCTTGAACTGTTGAAAGATTATGATCATACCATTCAATACCATCCTGGAAAAGCGAACGTGGTAGCTGACGCATTGAGTAGAAGATCATATGCGGGTACAAGTGCAATATTAACAACGCAAAGACCCATTTTGTGTGACTTGCAAAGGATGGAGATAGAGTTGAAGACTCCAGGGACCCATGTGATGATGGCGAATATACGAGTAGAACCGACTTTAATCGATAAAGTTAAAGCTGCTCAAGCTACAGACCTGGAGCTGATGCGTATGAGGAAGAAAGTGCAAGAAGGTGTTATGCCGGAAGCAAGAATCGATGAAGAAGGAATACTTCGAGTCAACTCCAGACTTTGTGTTCCTAACAACCCTGATTTAAAGTATGAAATCATGATGGAGGCGCACAACACACCGTTTGCAATCCATCCTGGAAGTACCAAAATGTATCATGATCTTCGTCATACATTTTGGTGGAGCAATATGAAGAGAGAGATAGCGTTGTTTATCTCAAGGTGTCTAACTTGTCAACGAGTCAAAGCGGAGCATCAAGTACCAAAAGGTCCATTGCAACCACTTGAAATTCCAGAATGGAAGTGGGAGCACATTACCATGGATTTCGTTACCGGTCTTCCTAGGGTTTCTCAAGGTATTGATGCGATTTGGGTCATTGTTGATAGATTGACCAAGTCTGCTCATTTCTTACCGATACGAGAAACTTATACACTTGAACGTCTTGCTCGTATGTACATAAACGAGATTGTAAGACTGCATGGTATGCCAGTATCCATAATTTCTGATCGAGACCCAAGATTCACTTCACGATTTTGGGTTAGTTTACAAAAAGCTATGGGCACGGAGTTACGATTTAGTTCAGCATATCATCCTCAGACGGACGGACAATCAGAGAGGACTATTCAAACTCTTGAAGATCTATTAAGACTCTGTGTCTTTGACTTCAAGGGAAGTTGGGACAAGTTCTTACCATTGGTGGAGTTTTCCTACAACAACAGTTATCAAGCAAGTATTGGCATGGCTCCATTCGAAGCATTGTATGGAAGAAAATGTCGTTCTCCAGTATGCTGGGATGAGGTGGGCGAAGCAACGTTGTTGGGACCGGAGTTGGTACGTATGACTACAGAAAAGATTCAAACGATCCGACAACGTATAAAAACCTCACAAGATCGACAAAAGAGTTATGCTGATCTTCATCGAAAGGACGTGGAATTTGATGTAGGAGATCATGTGTTCTTACGTGTTGCTCCATGGAAAGGAGTTACGAGATTTGGAAAGAGAGGAAAGCTAAATCCTCGATTCATCGGTCCATTTTTAATCCTCGATCGAGTAGGAACTGTGGCTTATAGACTCGCTTTACCGCCAAGTATGTCTCGTGTTCATAACGTTTTTCACATATCAATGTTACGCAAATATGTGGAAGACCCGAACCACATTATTGAGTTAGAACCGGACGAAATAGCGGAGGATTTGACGTATGAAGAAGTTCCTGTTCAAATCTTGGATAAGAAGGAACATATTCTACGCTCCAAGGTTATACCTCAAGTCAAAGTTTTGTGGAGAAACCACGATGTTGAGGAAATGACTTGGGAGTTAGAATCAGAAATGAAATCAAGGTATCCTTACCTCTTCGACATACCAGGTACGTACCCTAATTTCGAGGGCGAAATTTCATAAGAAGGGGAGGTTGTAAGACCCCAACTTTTATAAATAAAGATGAATTTTCTATAAATATCATTTTTGAATATTATGGAGTTAATTTGATATAATGTTATAGTTGTGGGTAATATTTATAAATTTTGCAAAGTAAGCAAGTTGTTATAAAATATTCGTTTGGTCGGAGAATATTCTTTTTGTCGGGGAATATTCGTACGACGGCACAATCATTGGTGGACCCCACAACGGAATTATTGTCGGATGGAGAAAACGACAGAATTATCTTTCTATAAAAATAACGGCGGAAATTTTACCATTGTTACTGTTGAACTACTCGGTAGTAAAAGTACAGTAATACGTGTGGTTGCATAGTAGCACACGGTATTGATTATTAATGCTTATGTGAGAAGTCACTCAGTTTGATTCTATTATTGTCAGTTAATAATATGAATTATTTAGCGATAATGACGTTTTGTTTTATTCGTATTATTAACGTAATAAAACAGAAACATCTTTTTATATAAAACAAAATACTTTATTAAAGTTATTCTATAAATAGAATATATTTTATTTTATTTAAAAGATTTTTCTTTAAATATGGACCGTCAGATTAAAGTAATCAATCTGGACCGTTCATGGATTAGTTACTATGCATTCTATTTTTCTATAAATAGCAGCTCATTCCTTCATTATTTCTTACGAATTCACTGAACTCTAGAGAGAGAAACTATAGAGAGAAACTATAGAGAGAGAGAAGAAGAGTATTCTGCTACTTAACTACTTCCTTACTTCAGCTCTTCTTTAAAACGGTAAGGGGTGTTATTCTTTCTTATTCATGAAGAGAACTGTTATTCCATTTCTTATTATTCTGTTGGAATAACCTGTATATGCGGTCTACCCTATACTTGGTGACATTCTTCTATTATTCTGTTGGAACATCCTGTCTGTGTGTTTTACACCGGACCTGGTTCCGTTTTTATTATTATTCTGTTGGAACATCCTGTCTGTGTGTTTTACACCGGACCTGGTTCCGTCTTTATTATTATTCTGTCGGAATATCCTGTCTGTGTGTTTTACACCGGACCTGGTTCCATTATTTATTATACTGTTCTTTATTATTCTGTCGGAATATCCTGTCTGTGCGTTTACGCCGGACCTGGTTCCATTATTTATTATTCTGTCGGAATATCCTGTCTGTGCGTTTATGCCGGACCTGGTTCCATTATTTATTATTCTGTTGGAATAACCTGTTTGTGCGGTCTATCGCATGCATGGTGATTTTTTTTGTTATTCCATTCTTTATTGTACTCAGTTGGTTAAGTTTTGACTTCTATACTCCACGAAATTTGTGAAATATCCTTGATAATTGCGTTTCATCCAGTATCTATTCATGAAAATATTCTCCTGATCATTCTTGAATTTTACTCCACAAAGTAGTATCATGTTGACAATTTGGACGTTGTTAATTCTTGGATAAATTAATTCTTGAACTTGTTTTATTGAATTCTTATATCATTGTCATCATCCTCATGTTTATATTCTGTTGAAAGTCATCTGTGGCCTGTAGTGCATAGATGGACTTGGTATGATTATGACCAGGGATTATTCGGTGTAATCATGACCGTAATGTTACGAATGATGTGGTAAAAGTCCTCATTGGCCCGTAGTGCATTGATGGACAGTTGTTGGCATGATCATGACCATTAATGAATATACGAATATCCTTGGCCGTAGTGCAGGGGTGATTCGATGATGTGGATTATTTTATGAAGCTGAGTCTCAGCGATCAAAGTGTTGGAAAATCTTTTAAATCATAAAAGATAGTAGAGTTTATTTTCTACTTGACTCTTTTAATGGATTGCTTATTCCGCTACAGTTAAACTTGATGTCTATTATATTTTATCAGTTTAACATTGTTGAAGGCTAATGATAATTTATTCTGCATTATCTTAGTCATAATATTTCTTACTGGGCTAGTTGAGCTCACCCTTTCTTTCACTGTTCTCTTCAGGAAATGAGAACGTAGCTGGGACAAGTCGGGGTACGGAGTGATGGTCCGAATGATAGTATTAGTTAGTAGTCCTCACTATTCTATGTAATGGTGTGTTAATAAATGTAATGAGGACTCTTTTTGAGTATGAATACTCTCTAGAAGATAATATTTGTATTCAAACTCACAGTTTATGTTTTGTCGTATTGTACCCGACAGTTGTATTATTAAGTTGTATTTGTATTCTGTACTATGTATCTGACGACCCAAGATGGGTGATGTATACCTAATTTTGGGGGCGTCACATTCGGGCTTCCATAACTTGAACTCCTGTTGATGTTTTAATGATTTCGGAGCTCAAGGTTGTAGACCACATGTAATACTACAGATGTATCACAAAGTATCAACATAACAACAACAAATCAAATCGATAAGGACCGGTCAAAGTAGTGGTCAGAAACTGCTTATGAAGATTTCTGGGTTACCCATAATCTTCATCCGGCAGTTTCGTCTGGCCTACTTTGACCACAACGTTCTTAGATTCTGTGCAGGATTTAAGGATTATCAAGACATGAATCGATAGTACTCATGTCAGTCTACACAACCATAACAACAACATAGCATAACTAACTAACAACATCAAGATCACAGCCCTGCAAAAACGTTGTCAGACTTCTGGTTACCCAGATTTGAAAAGTCATGGTCGGTCAACGACCTTTGACCATTAATAACTTTCAATATATAGATGATCTGACCTTGCTTTGAGTTCTAGATGAAAGACCTCATAGCATACTACAAGATCAAACACGTAAACAACTAAAATACATAACATATAAAGATCTATGAGGTCTGACATTAGGCTGTCAGACACAAATTTCCAAATTTCTAGATTCTTGAGATCTTCAAATTCGAGCCTATAGTTGTTATGGATCCAACATCTATCAACCCATATCATCATTAGGCACTACATAGAACATGTTTAACACAAAAAAACAACATCAAACGACAGATCGATGGTCAGATTCTTAGGTAGGGTTTATACCTTCTATGATCAAGTTCTTGATTCAAGGCTTCTGATTTGTTAATGGTAAACGTGGGGCTTGTCTTGGGGACTGATCTAGCACCATATTTCGTGGGTCTTGTGAGCTAGGTTGGGTGTTTGAACAAAAATGGACAAAATGTGGCTTTCTCTCTCTCTTGAATTTATATAAACATAGATACAATGCATGTTGCTAAGTTAATAGGCTGATTTGCTGGTTTTTTTTTAGGTTATGCAAAGTTGAAAGTTGGTGAACAACTAAAGGTTTTGGCAAGATTTGCAAGTTAGCCCATTAAAGAATGTAAAAGGGTATTTTGGTCATAGGCCTTATGATTTTTAATGGCACAAAGGTAATCTTGACAAACCCTTAGGGTTCAACCCTAAGGTTTAGCACATTGACTTTATAAAATTTCTAATTTAGGATTTGTAAAAAAAATAAAATTTTAGTTTCAAAAATTATAAATTAGGGTTTTCTAAAATAGTTTAGGTTTCTAATTACCTTAACTTGAAATTAAGTTTATTAGCTCACTAATTAGCATTTAAGGCTTAAAATTAGCAATTAGGGTTACTAATTAACAATTAGGATTATAAATTTGTGATTAGGATTTTCTAACACTTAGGGTTCACTAATATTATTTAGGGTTTAAAAATAATTAGGATTTTCCCTACTTAATATTACATTCAACAATACATATCAATATTTATATAACACAGCTACCTAACAGTTTCGAACTCATAATTGAGTTTCTAAGGTTTCTAAATTTAGAAATTAGGTTTTCTAATTGAGTAATTAGGGTTCTTAATTAATTAGGTTTTTCTAAGTATAATTAGGGCTTTATCTAATTATTTTAAATTCTGTAATACACAACATAATTCACATAACACAGTTACAACACAATATTGAATCTACCATCTGAATTTCAAAATAGGGTGAAATAAATTAATGCTAGGGTTTTGACATTAAACACCATAATTGACCGACCATTTTTCATACACACATACAGTACATAATTATAGCACTGAAAAATTAAAATATAATTAATATTATAATAAATATCATTAATCACATAACATAACTACTAGACATATTTTAAAGTCTCATTTGACTTCAAACTAGGGTTTATCAATAACATTAAAATTGTTCCATCAAAACTGATCCTTATATTAATCTTACACACATAGCATAGCTAATTATAACACTGCCAAATAATAATATAATATTATTATTCTCATTCCTTGATCAAAATCCAAAATTAAGATTTTGGATTCCATATCTGATTTTAAGTGTCATATATAACATTAATAATTAAGTTAAAAATAAATAACTTAATTAATCTGAAATAAATTCATATAATAAAATAAAATAATTATTATAATAATTCTATAATCCTTTTATATATTATTTAAATAATATAATAATCATGTTCTTATGAAAAATAATTAATAAAAATATTTTTACTGTAAAATTAATTATTATAAGAATGTAGTTTATAATGATCAATAATTCTAAAATAAAATTATTTACAAACATTCATGTAATAAACATATTTTTATTTATTACAATAATTACATAAGCTTTATCTTGTACAAATCCTCATCCTTAAAATAAAAAAAAATTTATACGTAAAATTTCTAATTTAATTATATAGAAAATATCAGGTTATTACATTCACCCTCTCTTATAAAGATTCCATCCCCGGAATCACCGTTTTAAAATCTATACATACCAGGGTACATAACATACATAATCATTACAAGTAGATCTCGATCAAAATTGATCGAACTGATCTTTAACTATTCAGCAAAAAGCGTATCTATCTTTTTAAACGAAAATTTAATTTCTAAGAGAACTTAAATTCCTCCTTCAAAATAATTTATAAAATAATTTACTATATATAAGAAAATAATATATAAGAAAATAAATTTTGTTTGAATGATACCTGGAGTTGCATCCCCGGCTGCTACTGTATCTTGAGCTGTCATACTGAAGACTCTTGCGGTTGATTCTGTTAGTTTGTTTGTTGAAGTTGGTCCCGTTGTCGCCCGCTACTTTTCCTCGTATTTATGCTTCCTGCTACCTTTTCTCGTATTCGCATTCCTTGTCTCCATTCTCCTTCTTGGATTGTCTTCCACCTTATACTCTATTGATTCACACTTAAAACACACAGACTTGTCCTTTATCTCCTTTTCTTTTATCATATAGGTGACGAAACTGTCTTTTGCCCCTCCGTTATCCTAGTTATCACAAACGTTGCTACTGGGTCAGTTGATCCTTTAAATCCTGGTAGTACGAACGCCTTGAAGTCCTTGACGTTTGTCGGTCGATTATCTGGCTGATCTTACCGCGGCTGGTATTCCGTTCTGCATAGCTTGATCGTCCATATTCGCAAAATTCTGTATCGGGTCTGGTTGTCTTCCAGCTTTAATTGTTGACAGGTTCTTCTGTCTGTGCATTTCGTTTTCGTCTCCTTGGCGGTATTATCACAATTTATTCTTTATTCTAAGCCTTATCGTATACGTATAATCATATAACACGAAACTTTCTATTCGAATAATCATGTACCACTACAAGAAATCACACATTTTATGACGAATTTTTTGTCACGCACAAAATTTTGTCACATTTTGTTAATTAATAATTACGAAATTCATAATCATCACTAAAACTTTTATTTTTGTGATGACCTTTAATTTTGTTACTATTAATCATTTACATCGTCACTAATTTACACATTTGATGACGATTAAGAAAATTTCGTCACAAGTTATTTTGGAGCTAGAATTTCACACCAATAATTTGGAGGGAAACCTTTTAGTGACATTTTGTAATAATTGATGACAGTATTTATTGTTACCAAATATTTTTTTCGATGACAACATAATAGTTTGTCATTAATTATTTGTAAAATTTAGTGACAATGTGCCTTCGTCACTAATGTTCACATTTAGTGACGCCAAATACAAATTCATCACAATTTTATTTGGAGGTGAAATTATTTTTGGAGGGAAATTTTTTAAAGACGGAAAAATAATAATTTATGACAATTTGTATTGTCATAAATACCAATTTTATATGACGAGATAATAGTTTGTCACTAATTAGATGAGTGGATAAGTGACAAAAATAGTTTGCCATAAATTCTTATATTTAGTGACAAAGTACGTAATATCGTCACAATTTTATTTGGAGGCAAAAATTTTTTTAAAAATTTTGGAGGGAAATTTTTTTAAGACGAAAAATAATAATTTATGACAATTTGTATTGTCATAAATATCAATTTTGAATGACGAGATAATAGTGCGTCAGTAATTAGTTGCGTGGATAAGTGACAAAAATGATTTGTCATAAAATGTTACATTTAGTGACAAAGTATGTAATATCGTTTCAATTTGATTTGGAGGTAAAAAAAATTTAAGAAATTTTGGAGGTAAATTTTGTAAAGACGAAAAATTAATAATTTATGACCATTTTTATTGTCATAAATACTAATCTTATATGACGAGATACTATTTCGTCACTAATTAGATGAGTGGATAAGTGACAACACTGGTTCGTCATAAATTCTTATATTTAGTGACAAAGTATGCAATATCGTCACATTTTTATATGGAGGCAAAATTTTCTTGTATCCAATCAACGTCACCGGTCTTCCTTTCATCATTGACAGCCTCCATTTAGTCAAGAACCTCCATTATCAATTTTCAATAATCTCAATTTGATGGCAGAAATTATTTGACATTTTAGGTATGTTTCTAGATTTTGATTTGAATTGATTAGTAGTTGTTCTAATTAAACAACTACGATTTTGAAATGATTCCATGTCATTGTTGTTGATGGTTGCTATTGTTATTGATGATCTTGTACAATTTTGATCATCTAAATCACTATTTGGTTTAAATTTTTGACGAAGCAACTTCATAGATTTGATTAGTAAGTGTAGTGAATCGACATCATAGAATGGTTCTGCTTTCTTGAAAAAAATATGAGAGTAGTGATTTCGCGTATCAGGAGACTTGAATTCATAAGGCTGATCTATAAGTTATGTATGCATTTATAGTGTTGACAAAAGATAAAGTAATAGTCCAAATGTTTAGTATATATTAAAATAAGAATTTACTAAAATGTTTTTTTTTAATTTAATATATGCTGTATTGAATATGTGATACAGAATAAGTGAGTATCTGCGGTATAATGCGTATGTGTGATAAATATATATATATGAATATATTTTTATTGTATGATTTGTTACGAACTAAATCTTTCACAAAAGAGACGATCAATTAAGAATAATTTTTAATATTAAATTCTAATATTATTTTTTAGAAATTTTTATTTAAAAAAGGGGTATTAAAATAATTTTAATATAAAATTATTTTAATACAAAGTATTACTGTGAAAAATATAATTTTGATACAAAGGTGTAAGTATATACTCTCCCATAGAGTATTAAAAGGACAATCAACAACGGCAGTGATTCACATTTTTCTCAAAACCCAATCAAATCTCCCTAGATCCCTCAAAATTACCATCGAATGAGTCCAAATGGGTTTAGTACACTCTCCTCACCACCAACAAACCCTCTTTCCCTCCTTCTCTTATCCCCCAAAACCCCAAAATCCCAAAATTTCAACCCCACCTTTTCAAATCACCCACCAGCCATTTTGGCAAAACAATGGCGGCCGTGGTGGCAAATACACGATTTGGGTTTAAGAATTTGATCGAGACATTTATAGTTGATGTGCAGATGGCAGAGAGGAGGAAATTGAATGTACCCTTGATTGTCCCTTTTACAATTGCTACATCTAGGCTTGAAAAGGTTGAGAATGTGGCTATTAGGATTGAATTGAGTAATGGGTGTGTTGGGTAGGGTGAGGCTCATATTCTCCCGTTTGTAACTGCGAAGGATCAGCTGGTGGCTATGGCGAAGGCGGCGGAGGAATTGAGTTTCTAAAGAGGAGTCCGGGGATGACTTTGAGCTCAATGTTGGGGGAAATTGGTGGGATTCTTCATGGACACGAATTTGCTTCTGTAAGTTGGATAAGGATTTTATGTCCTTTATTAAGCTTAGACTTCCTTTGACTGCGATAATAATTCATTTTTTTGTTAAAAATATCATATATGGTGATTTGGGCGTACTGATTAGTGATTGAAATGAGGTTCTGCTAGCTGCTGCTACATTGGGTTTTTGGATGTGATAATTTTTTATGATTGTGAGTTTTTTTTTTCCTTAATCCTATTTTTAGATTAATTGATATTAAGGTAACACGTCAGTTGACTCAGTCCCACATCAATGGTCAAGTTTGAAGTTGAAGGCTTAATACACGAGGTTGTCCTAAGAACACTCAGCCTAAGCTATTTGGTCAAACATTATCATGTGTAGATTCCAATTGTTTCCTCTTCTAAAGCTGCTCAGTTGGCTTCAAAGTATCGTAAGCAACATGACCTTAAAGCTTAAGGTGGGTAAGAATCTGAATGCAGACATTAAAGTGCTTCAAGCCATACGCATGGCCCGCCCTGATTGCTTGTTTATCTTAGATGCTAATGAAGGTTACACCTCTACGGAAGCTATTCAAGTTCTTGAAACATTACATGGTAAAGTTTATATTAATTGAAATATAAATGATAAGCAGGCATCAATTTGAATGAAAGGGATATGATTAACACCCTAAATACATAGTACAGAACCTCACTCATAATTGAAGTTATAAAACTTCTCTCTCCCCTCCAGCTCCCCCTGCTTGATATATGTTTGAATCATTATCACCTTTTTATAAAAAAATTATTATTTTTTGTTCTTTTAACAAGTCAATTTTATTATTATTTCATTGCAGAAATGAAGGGGACTCCAGTTCTCTTTGAGCAGCCAGTTCATAGAGATTATTGGGAAGGTCTTGGTCATGTTACTCGCATTGCAAAAGACAAATATGGGGTATATGTTGCTGCTGATGAAAGTTGTCGAGGTTTAGCTGATGTTAAGAAAATAGTTGAGGGAAATCTAGCATCTCTATTTACCGTGACAGGTGGATTGGCTAACTGAAAAGATGCGTGACAAAATTAAGACGACACCAGCCTCAGAAATCATGCAAGTAGTACCATGGGCTATTACATTGGTTGCACTACAAAAAATTAAGAAAGATAAGTGTAGCAAGTTCCCTTGGATTCTGAGAATCTGGTGGATGTGTAGCTTCTTGCTGTCTATTGCTCAAGTAACTCTTGAGGCCCATTTTGCAATTACAAACCATGAACAATTTAGTATATCTGATTATGTTGACTTCCTTAGTCTTGCTGCGTCCACCTGTCTGCTGGGTATTTCAGTTCGAAGGAAGACATGCATAGTCCTCGACTCTCCTAATGGTATCAACGACCCACTTCTAAATGGAAATTCTGAAAAGCATCAAGAAGAGAAAAACAACTGTCTGTATGGAAAAGCTACATTTCTCCAGCTAGTAACATTTTCTTGGCCCAATCAATTGTGCTGTTTACCAGGATGTTGATATATACCTGCTTGATGATCCTTTCAGTGCAGTGGATGCACATATAGGCAGGCAACTCTTTGAGGTTAGTATTTTTACCAAATCCATGTTCTAATTTTCCAATACCCTCCTGATATGAAGCAGAAAATATGGAGATTGAACACTGATATTTCTTTTATATGTAATCTGCTCAGGAGTGCCTAATGGAGATCTTAAGGAGAAGACCATAGTTTATGTTACCCAGCAAGTTGATTTTCTTACAGCAGCAGACCTCAATAGCTACACAATCCACCTCAATAGCAGCAGACCATAGTTTATCTCAACATGCAAAAAAAGACAGTGAATTGACTACAGAATCCACCTCAATAGCTGAATTTCCATATGCTAAACAAGAATCAGAGCAAAATCTCTGCAATGAGATAACAGAAATGGAAGGAAAATTGGTGAATGAAGAAGAGAGAGAAAAGGGAAGCATTGGAAAAGAAGTCTACTTGGCTTATTTGACAATTGTGAAAGGTGGTGCCTTAGTTCCACTCATAGTTCTAGCACAGTCATCTTTCCAAGTGTTACAGATAGCAAGCAACTATTGGATGGCATGGGCTTGTCCAACTGATGAGGCTAAGCCAGTAACTGGGATGAATTTTATATTATTAATTTACATACTTTTTTCTGTTGGGAGCTCACTTTGTCTGTTGGTTCGAGCTTCACTACTGGCTATAGCTGGTCTTTTGACAACAGAGAAGCTCTTCCACAATATGCTTCACAGTGTCCGTGCTCCTATGGCATTCTTTGATTCACCTCCGGCCGAAAGAATCTTAAATCGGGTAAGTATCCCTGTAACTGATGAAGTTACAACAGATATGGTGGATTCTCATTACATCCATCTAATTGACTTATGCACAGGCATCCACGGACCAAAGTGTACTAGACTTGGAATTGGTAAATAAATTAGGTTGGTGTGCTTTCTCAACAATCCATATTCTTAGGACCATTGCAGTAATGTCACAGGTGGCTTGGGAAGTATTCATCATCTTCATTCCAGTAACAGTCATTTGCATCTGGTACCAAGTAAGACATCTCCATTACCTCAAGTCTTTATTATCAAAACTGATTACACATTTCCAAACAACACGATTTGCTTCTGGTATCAAAAGCACTTGAACTTTATAGTTCATCATGAAAAGAAAGACTTAAGGACAATATCAATAAGATAAGACTTATATAGAGGATAAGGAAAACTTTTTTGAGTTTTCGAAAACAAACTTACTGCCAAATCCATGAACCAACAAAAATGCTACTCACACGTGTGCAAGTGTTGTCGTTTTGTAATCTTGATCTAGTATTTGTTAATGATGGCAGCAATATTATACACCAACTGCAAGAGAATTGGCTCGCTTATCAGGGATACAAATAGCTCCAATCCTACACCACTTTGCAGAGTCACTATCAGGAGCAGCAATAATACGTGCTTTTGGCCAGAAACCGAAACAATTTGTTTTAAAAACTTGCAGGTAAATCTTCGCAGCAAGGTATTAAGAAGTAAAAGATAATCAAATATATGTTGTGATTAGTGTTACATATCAAAGAGTTGTGCAGAAAATTCCTATAGAAATATTGCAAGTATAATTTAAAGTGATGCTACCTATAGAAGGAATAAAGAAAAATGAAAATCATAGTTTAAAAAGTTTTCTTGCATTTCTTTACGTATGAATGTGCTTTTACTTGCAGATTCGTTATGCTGAGCATCTCCCATCTGTGTTGAAAAATATTAACTGCACATTTCTGGGAAGGAAGAAAATTGGTGTAATAGGAAGGACTGGGAGCAGCAAATCAACCCTCATACAAGCCATCTTTCGGGTTGTAGAACCCAGAGAGGGTAGCATCATTATTTATGATGTAGATATATCAAAGATAGGCCTTCAAATAATGGTGGAGTTTTGGGATGGCTCAACTCGGGTTCTGATCACAACAAATGTTTGGGCTAGGGGGCTGGATGTTCAACTCGGGATGTTTACTGGTTGTTGTCGCTGCTGCAACATTTGAAACGGTAAATGCTCACCTGAACGCCCATTGAGTTGGGGATGCAATTTTCCCATCTGAATATCTTTGTTATTAATGCTTTTGAATTGGTGATTACCGCTTCTGTGGCTGCTGCATTGGACTATTATGAGTTACATCGCTGCTCGACATTGAATTTTTCACCTTTAACATATCTTGAGTTCCAACGCACTTCTGCACTCTTTTTACCTTCAAATTGATAGAAAATATGAAATTAATCTTTGAATCTATGTAAATTTTTGAACCTCTCTTCCCTATCTGGGTTTCGCTTCTAAATAGTTTCTTTAAGGGTCTCATGTGTTTGTGGTTATTTATCAGTATTTCATGTTTTTTGGTTGTAGGAACAATTATGAAGACAAGTACAGGAGACAAAACTGTACAACTTAGGAATTCAGAACAAGTTGGCAAACAATCCAGAATTCCTATGGTTGATTAAGGTAGCACTAGCCCAGAGACAGAAAGAGCCGAAAACAATTTCTGATTAGCTTGTCAACGTTCAAATCTTCTAAACTTTCGTTATGGTCATATTTAAAAAGTTGGATATTTTGTTTAGAATGTTATATTTGATAAATTATTGATGTTAAGTAGAATGGATGATACTTTGGATTCTAATTTTTCTATTTTGGTTAAATATGATGGAAAATGGAAATTTAGTTATTCTATTATTGGTGTTTTTTATCATTACAATTATTTTGGTTAAATATTATTGGTGTAAACTTTTTTCTTAATTCTAGATCTATAGTATATATTTAGTTTTTCATTTAGTCACAACAACTAATTTTGTCACTATTAGTAACTCTTTTTGTGACGAGATGTATCATTACCATAAGTATTCAATTAGTGACATTAAAAAATGTGTCCTAAAAAACAACTCTTTGGTGACAAATTATTTTGTAATATTATTTAAAATATGAAATGACAACGACATAATTGTCATGTTAAATATATTATTAGGTGACGAATTGTTCTGTCGTCATTTATTTTCTTATTTTTGGTGACGATAAGCACAATAATATGACGAAAGAATAATCATAAATATGACAATATTGTCGTCAGTAAAATTAGATGATTTAAATAGAGTAACATATTTTCGTCATTAAAACAATATCATTTAATGACGAAAAAAGATTTTCGTCATTTAATGCACTAAGTTTTGATGACGAAACATAATATAGAGTGACGAAAGTTTTATTCAAATAGTGACGCTATTAACGTCACTAAAAATAATTAATTATAGTGACAATGATGTAGATCGTCACCATAAGTTAAAACATTTAGTGACGACATCAAATATTGTCAAATAAACCTAATACCACGCTCATACGGTAACGGTCTCTGTGACGATTAACACTCGTCACCAAATGTTTTAGTGACGAAAAATGAATTTTATGTGACAAATTTTAGCGTCATTTTTTGTGTGATTTCTTGTAGTGTACTCAAAATATTAGATTTTAAAAATATGGTTTTCTGCATTAACCAGTAGTCATATAATTAACTACTATCTTTATACCAACTTATTTCATTAATCCATCATAGACTCATATTCATAACACTTGACATACCATAACACATATTGCTTTAAACATCCGATATCTCTTTGTGACTCAAAAGTCAGGAATCGCTGCCACATTTATATAAAAGTTAAAAATATTACCTTATACAGACATACCTATCATATACATAACATAGAATCATACCTATTCACGTAATACTAAAACTACTTATTTCTTACGTCTCCACTAAGGATCAATGACTTAGTAATCTGTCTATTCCCATTATCCTCAATAATCCATTCACACCTAACTATACCTAGTTCGTCCAACATACCGTTCATTATGAGTTTAAGAACTCACCACAAACATATGAGTTTAAGAATTCGACATTGACCACATATTCATTAACTATACTTTTCCTATCAGTTATACCATCGTTTCTGGGTCCGGTACTATACTTTCCAAAATAACCACCTCATTGAGGTAGCTTTCAACGTGAGCCTCTATTTCAGCTATTGGCTTTAACATCAGCCCGGTTATGGAGGTTGGCTTCTTCTTTACAATCTGAGGGTATTCTAATTCTTTTCTATCTGACATCTACACA
Source organism: Panax notoginseng (assembly GCA_016801055.1). NCBI lineage: Eukaryota > Viridiplantae > Streptophyta > Magnoliopsida > Apiales > Araliaceae > Panax > Panax notoginseng. The sequence continues at coordinate 54,331,007 of CM029016.1, forward strand.
CTTTTCTATCTGACCACTACACACTTAAGTTATCCCGATTATCAACTAATATATACACACATCAAATAATAATTTTATACAAGTTATCTTTTATTTGATTTGACGATGAACTAATTCAATTCATCTCCTTTTTAAACTCTAAATGAGTTAATTGTACTTTCAACGTTTCCCTCTGATCTAAGGTTATAGCCTAATGTCTACACCACCTAAGGTTTCTAACCTAAAGCTCTGATACCATGATGTAACGCTCCCAAATTCAGGTACTTGAAACCCGAACTCAGTGCTTTACGATACCATTTCTGTGAGCGGAATAATACTAATAATAATAACAATAATATAAATATCAAACTTAATTTATATTTATCAGAGTCTAATCCCAAGTACGCAACCTTTACTATAATTCTTTACATGATAGCTAATACATATCATTGTCTTAATACAGTTTAACTATTACAAAAGATACCATTAAACATATTCTGTTTGCTTTCCTTTTCACTTGTTCTTGGCCGAACCTTTTAGCTTTTCACACTTAGCTAAAAACATTTAAATTAAGCAAGGGTGAGCATTTGAGTGCCCAACAAGTAATAACAATTATAAATATAATTAGCTGAAAGAATTAAATATTTTCTTTATACATCACTTCTACAACGAATTAATAGTTGTGAAGTAAACTGAACCGATATTAATAACATAACAATTCTATCTCAAATTTTTGAAACTACGCAATGACTATATATAGGGTTTAGTTGACATACTATGAACATTGTTTTCAATTTTTGAATAGGTTTAGCAGAACTTCATCCGCAAACCGTCATAACTTATGGGCGCGAAGGTGTACATCCCATGGGCCCTGTATTGACCAATACTACATTACAAGAACGATGTGATCGTTCACTCTGTCCGCCTTGGGCACATAAAAATTTTCCCTTGATCGGAATGTTCATACTAGTCTGGAATCCGAACCAAAATAATTTGATTGGATACAAAGAAGTTTTATCATATTCAACGATATTTCTAAATTTGTGTCTGGTCAAATAGCTTAGACGGCTTATATATATATATATATATATATATATATATATATATATATATATATATATATATATATATATATCAACATGTGATTAAATATAATGATTATCCAAGTGGGGACACTTGAATAACCATATTTAAATATTAACAAACGGAATATACATATGAGTTACCATATACTAACATGTTGATAAACAATGATCGGATATAGAATATATCACAATAGGGTTAATAATATAGCATAATAATAATATAATTCTAAAACTGCTTACTCATGTCCATTGCATAAAGAAAATGCAAATGTAAGATAATTGTCTGGTCTGCTGCTTACAATATGCAACTTAGTTTTATCTTTTATATCACAATCTATCATTCATAAAATCATTTTACTGATTAGAACAACATACTATAACACATAGCACTACTTATTGCAGTCAGCACGTAACCTAATCACATTGTCACACATATTCCACAATCATTGAATCACAAACAAACACATATACAGACAAATTATACAAGTCCAGATCAATTTCTGAAACATATCGGTGTACTGACGACTTTATCGGGTAATTATCGAGTCTAAGATACTATCCTGTTGTTCAATATCTGTAAGTATCAGTCATATTATTTTTAAATGACTTATAGTAATTTTTAAATATTTATTATAATTTATCATGAATTTTCAAACACCAGAATCATTATTAAATGATTTAAATATTAAACAATTCTATTATCATTGATATTTAATTAATATTAAACTATTAATGAAACCATTGCCAAAATATTAAAGTTATTTATAATAACTCAAAATATTTTTAAAGTACTAATATTACCCTCAAATAATTTTTAAAACATTTAAAATTATTTTTAAATAATTACCATTAATATTAAAATATTAATGAACTATTTATCCAAATATTAAAAGTTATTAATTATAACTTAAAATATTTTTAATTCATTTATATCTTTTTTAAATGATTTTTAAATATATAAAACTATTTTTAAACTATTTATTTAATATAATTATTAAATAAACTTAATATCATTAATATTAAATTAATATCATTAATATTAAATTATTAATGTAATTATCCTTTAAATATTAAAAGTTATATTTTATAACTTAAAATATCTTTAAATACTTTATTTTCATTTTAAATAATTTTTATAATATTAAAATCATTTTTAAACTAATTTATTTAATATCATTATTAAATAAATCTAATATCATTAATATTAAAATATTAATATTTTTTATGACAAAATATCAAAATTTATTTCTTATAACTTTAAAATATTTTTATAACCTTTATATAATTTTTAAATCATTAATTCTATTTTTCATCATTTATTTAATACATTTATTAAATAAATTAAATATCATTAATATTAATTTATTAATGAAATTTCATCACAAAATATTAAAAGTTATCAAAAATAACTTAAATTATTTTCTTATACCATAATACAATTTTAAATGATTTTTCATGTATTCAAATCATTTTTAAATTATTTATTTAATATTATAATTAAATAAATTAAATACTTTTAATATTCCAAAAATATTAAATATTTATGAAATATATTTAAAATAATTAAAAACTAATTTTTGGAATTTAAAATAATTTTTAATAATTTATTTTATATTTTTAATAATTAAAAACTATTTTTCTCTATTTATTTAATAAAAATAATTAATTTAGTAATTAATATGTCGCTAAAAGATCCTATAGCGACGAAACTGTCGCTATAGGTGTTCTTGAGTTGTTCTTTATGCAACCCAGAAAATCATGTCCATGAAAGAGTGACCAAGTTTGACCATAAATAATTCAGTGTGTAGTGTGCTTTTGGACCAACTAAACATCAGATCGTGTAGTACTAGTGTAAGACTACATAATACAACAATAATCATGATCATACAGTACATAACAAAGAAGATCTGGGCATCCCAAATGACTGTCAGAGTTGTTCTTCATTTTTGGGTTGCCCAGAAATGAAGAATAGTTCAACTGATCAAATTCGGACTTCCATAACTTGAACTCCTGTTGATATTTTAGTGATTTCAGAGCTCGAGGTTGTAGACCACATGTATACTACAGATGTATCACAAAGTATCAACATAACAACGACAAATCAAATCGATAAGGACCGGTCAAAGTAGTGGTCAGAAATTGCTTATGAAGATTTCTGGGTTACCCATAATCTTCATCCGGCAGTTTCGTCTGGCCTACTTCTTGGATTCCGTGCAGGATTTAAGGATTATCAAGACATGAATCGATAGTACTCATGTCAGTCTACACAACCATAACAACATAGCATAACTAACTAACAACATCAAGATCACAGCCCTACAAATACGTTGTCAGACTTCTTGAAAAATTTTGGGTTACCCAGATTTGAAAAGTCATGGTCGGTCAACGACCTTTGACCATTAATAACTTTCAATATATTACTGATCTGACCCTGCTTTGAGTTCTAGATGAAAGACCTCATAGCATACTACAAGATCAAACACGTAAACAACTAAAATACATAACATACAAAGATCTATGAGGTCTGACATTAGGCTGTCAGACATAAATTTCTAAATTTCTAGATTCTTGAGATCTTCAAATTCGAGCCTATAGATGTTATGGATCTAACATCTATCAACCCAGATCATCATTAGGCACTACATAGAACATGTTTAACACAAAAAAATAACATCAAACGACAGATCGATGGTCAGATTCTTAGGTAGGGTTTATACCTTCTATGATCAAGTTCTTGATTCAAGGCTTCTGATTTGTTAATGGTAAATGTGGGGCTTGTCTTGGGGACTGATCTAGCACTATATTTCGTAGGTCTTGTGCTTGAGAGAGTTAGGTTGGGTGTTTGAACAAAAATGGACAAAATGTGGCTTTCTCTCTCTCTTGAATTTATATAAACATAGATACAATGCATGTTGCTGAGTTAATAGGCTGATTTGCTGGATTTTTTTTAGGTTATGCAAAGTCAAAAGTTGATGAACAACTAAAGGTTTTGGCAAGATTTGCAAGTTAGCCCATTAAAGAATGTAAAAGGGTATTTTAGTCATAGGCCTTATGATTTTTAATGGCACAAAGGTAATCTTGACAAACCCTTAGGGTTTGACCCTTAGGGTTAAACCCTAAGGTTTAGCACATTAAATTTATAAAATTTCCAATTTAGGGTTTGTAAAAAAAATAAAACTTTAGTTTCAAAAATTATAAATTAGGGTTTTCTAAAATAGTTTAGGTTTCTAATTACCTTAACTTGAAATTAAGTTTATTAGCTCACTAATTAGCATTTAAGGCTTAAAATTAGCAATTAGGGTTACTAATTAACAATTAGGATTATAAATTTGTGATTAGAGTTTTCTAACACTTAGGGTTCACCAATATTATTTAGGGTTTAAAAATAATTAAGGTTTTTCCTAATTAATATTACATTCAACAATACATATCATTATTTATATAACACAGCTACCTAACAGTTCCGAACTCATACTTGAGTTTCAAATTAGGGTTTCTAAATTTAGAAATTAGGTTTTCTAATTGAGTAATTAGGCTTTTTAATTAATTAGGTTTTCTAAGTATAATTAGGGCTTTACCTAATTATTTTTAATCCTGTAATGCACGACATAATTCACATAACACAGTTACAACACAGTATTGAATCTCCCATCTGAATTTCAAAATAGGGTGAAATAAATTAATGCTAGGGTTTTGACATTAAACACCATAATTGACCGACCATTTTTCATACACACATACAGTACATAATTATAGCACTGAAAAATCAAAATATAATTAATATTATAATAAATATCATTAATCACATAACATAACTACTAGACATATTTTAAAGTTTCATTTGACTTCAAACTAGGGTTTATCAGTAACATTAAAATTGTTCCATCAAAACTGATCCTCACATTAACCTTACACACATAGCATACCTAATTATAACACTGACAAATAATAATATAATATTATTATTCTCATTCCTTGATCAAAATCCAAAATTAGGGTTTTGGATTCCATATCTGATTTCAAATGTCATATATAACATTAATAATTAAGTTAAAAATAAATAACTTAATTAATCTGAAATAAATTCATATAATATAATAAAATAATTATTATAATAATTCTATAATCCTTTTATATATTATTTAAATAATATAATAATCATGTTCTCATGAAAAATAATTAATAAAAACATTTTTACTGTAAAATTAATTATTATAAGAATATAATTTATAATGATCAATAATTCTAAAATAAAATTATTTGCAAACATTCATGTAATAAACATATTTTTATTACAATAATTACATAAGCTTTATCTTGTACAAATCCTCATCCTTAAAATAAAAAGAATTTATACGTAAAATTTCTGATTTAATTATATAGAAAATATCGGGTTATTACAATAATAAGTAATTTTATTATATGTTTTATTTATGTTTCAAGTAATAAAGTTAAATTTATGTTTTGCATATACGAAGTTGTATGGGCCAGAAACTCATCAAACGTAATTAAAAGCTCTAGAAGAGCGATTATTCATCAAACATAATTGAAGACTCTTGAAGAGTGATTATTCATCAAACTTAATTAAAGTCTCTGGAAGAGCGATTATAATGTTATCAAAAGGCACAAAACTTTGTATTAATGATTCTTTATATTCTTATGAGGAAAGCCGAAATTTGCTCAGCTTTAAGGATGTACGTTATAATGGTTATCATATTGAAACCAATATTGAAGGCAGTGAAAAATTTCTTTATATATATTACTTCAATAGTATCGGGTCAGAAGCTCATATTAGAAAAACTGTATATTTTCTCTTCTGGGTTATATTATACTTAAATGAGAATAGTTAAAACAAATGTTGTAATACACCAGAAGTTTGCAATACACCAGAAGTGTTCGGATCCAAATATTTTTATGATTTGGCATGATCATCTAGGATCAATAATGATGCATTGAATTATTGAAAACTCTCATGAATATCCCTTAAAGAACCAGAAGATTCCTTTACCTATTGATTATATCAACGTAAATTAATTACCAAACTATCACATTTAATTATTGTTATTTGGTGTTCATCTTCCTAAGAAAGAATTCAAAGTGATATTTTTAAGGTATATTTTGATGATTGTTATTTTAATAGTCTTTCCACCATTAGGGGGAGAAAAGTCATTGCCTGAAGCACGACATGAGATCATTGCCTGAAGCACGAAGGGAGACTAATCGGAATGTTTTAACGTTATTTAATCTTTATCCTTATACAAATCAATATGACCTAGAAGTTCAAAGGATTATTCTTTTGCAATGAATTGCAAATCAATTACCAGAAGTATTCACCGATAATAAGAAAATAGTGATATCTCACATTCTAGCTGCTAATACTCTAGCAGGAATTGAAGTCCCTATAAGACAATCAGTTAATATAGCAGCAAAGTGAATCAAAGTCACACCTGAAACGTGGAAGAATGATCGCTGTTAAAGATAAAATTTCCCAGAAGAAGAAAGTACAAGAAAAACAAGTTGCAACCTATAAAGAGGTTATACCCATGAAACAGGCTACAAAATTTATCGATCTATCCAAAACTTATGAACAAAAATCTCCTGTAAATAAAACTCTTGAATAGTTATCTCCTGAAGAGGATCAGGTACCTGAAAGTAACGAGATCTATACATTATGTATATACAGGAGACAAATATATTGGGTAGAAATAAAATTATTGTCGACAACATATTTTTATATAAAGTTGTTCTTGATATTACCAGAAGTAATGATCATGAATATGAACCACAAATTGTTGATGAATGTTCAATGTAGAAATGTTTGGCCAATATGGAAAGAGGCGATTCAAGCAGAATTAAATTCACTATGTAATTTTGAAGTTTTTGGACCTGTAGTTCGAACACCTAAAGGTGTAATGCCTGTTAGACACAAATGGGTATTTGTACATAAACAAAATGAGAAAAACAAAATTATAAGGTACAAAGCGCGACTTGTAGCACAAAGGTTTCTCGCAGAGACCTAGTATTAATTATGAAGAAACATATGCTCTTGTAATGGACGCAATTACATTTAGATTTTTAATTAGCTTGGTAGCAAAAGAAAATTTGGATATGTGATTAATGGATGTTATTACATCATATCTGTATAGATTATTAGATAATTATATCTACATGAAAATCCCTAAAGGATATAAAATACCTGAAGCATATAATTTTACATCTCGAAATATGTATTCTATTAAGCTACAAAAATCTTTATATGGGTTAAAGCAATCTAGGTGCATATTGTGGTATAATCGCTTGAGTGGATATCTTTTGAAAGAAGGATTTGAGAATAATCCAATTTGTGCATGCATTTTTATCAAAAGATAATAATTTGGATTTGCAATTATTACTGTATTTATTGATGAAAGATCTTGCTCCAGAAGAGTCGACAAAAATAATAAATTTGAGATGAAAGATATTAGTAAGACAAATTTTTGTCTTGGCCTACAAATTGAACTATTAAATTCTTGTTCATCAATCAACATACACAGAAAAAGTCCTGAAGTAACTTTACATGGATAATGTTAATCCTTTAAGTACTCCAATGATGGGTTGGTCACTTGATATCAAGAAATATCCGTTTTGACTACAAGAAAATGATGAAGAAACTTTTGGTCTTGAAGTACCATATCTTCGTGAAATTGGTGTTTTGGTCCTGAAGTACTATATCTTAATGTAATTGGTACTTTGATATATCTTGCAAATTTGACAAGACCTGATATAGCATTTGCAATTAATATACTAACAATGTATAATTACACACCAACTCGAAGACATTGTAATGAAATTAAACATATTTTACGTGAGACTATTGATTTGGGATTATTTTATCCAAAGGGTGATAGAACCAAGCATATTTCACCAAAATTATTTTATACACATGAGCCCTAGAAGAATGACAATATTGATATCAAGCATATATGATCATGTGATAATTTGGTTGATATATTCATTAAGTCATTACCAACTATGATTTTGAAGAAGATGGTGCACAATATTGGCATACTTCGACTTCATGATATTTTTACCATGTACAATGGAAATTCTATGTACTTATGAAGGGGAGTAAAAAGGATATGTGTTGATTGTACTCTTTTTCCTTCGCTAAGGTTTTTTTCCCCCACTGGGTTTTCCTTTGCAAGGTTTTAATGAGGCAATCCCAAGGCACTAGAAGTTTTACAAGAATATTGTACTCTTTTCCTTCGCCAAAATTTTTCCCACTGGGTTTTAATTTGGTAAGGTTTTTAACGAGAGATATTCTTAGAAAATTGCTACAAAAGATCTCTATCCCTTCTGTATGAAGACAATGCTGCTTGTATAGTTCAATTAAAAGGAGGATACATCAAAGGAGATAGAATAAAGCACATCTCACCGAAATTCTTTTTCACACATGACCTTGATAAGTGTGGTGACATTGATGTTCAACAAATTCTCTCAAAAGATAATCTAGCAGATTTGCTCACCAAAGCATTACCAACTGCAACGTTTGAAGGATTGCGTTGCAATATTGGAATGTGACAGCTAAAGGACTTAAGGATACATTCATGAGGGAGAGCTAATACGCGCTGTACTCTTTTTTCCTTAACCAAGGTTTTTTTCCCATTGGGTTTTTTCTGGTAAGATTTTTAATGAGACAGCTTTCAATGTGTATGGCTATACAATAGACATCCAAGGGGGAGTGTTATAAAATGTTATAATGGATGTCTAGATTCATTCTCCCTATCTTTGATTGTAATGATTTTGAAACTCCCATTGAGTTATAAAACTCATGACCTTTGAGTTTTATAACCTCTTAGTATTGATGTCCTTGTACCATAAATAGTAGCATTGTAAAGAGAATGGGTGAGAGACATATACAATTACAACATATATGAATTGAGAATGCTCTTCTCCTTTAATCATCATCTTTGTTCTTAATATTATTAATCTTTTATAACAATATCATTAATGGCTAGTGAGCTTGAAATATTAAAAGGAACTAATTGTAGAAGTTTCAAATCAAATGAAATAAGTAACAAAGTTACCTAATGATTTATAATATCAGCAGAGAGCCTTTAAATTTCACGATCATCATGATCAGCGAACAACTTTGCTTTAGTTGCTACAGCAGAAAGTCCAGCTTTTGAAAGTACCTCGGATTAAAAGTCTAAATTACATAAATCGCAGCAGGGAGTTCTATTTTTCACAGTAAGTTGCCGATCCCAATTCCTTTTTACAACAAGTTGTCGATCCACAAGTTGGAACTAGGGTTCTGTTAAGTAACAGAGTCTTATAATAGAAGAAGAGCTAGAGAGAGAAAGCAGAATTGAAGAAGAAGGAAATTGATTAATTTCTGCTCCCCATTTTACAGACTCCCTACTTATTTAACAAGCCTCCACAACACCAACTAAAAGAATGTAATATCCCTCGAGAACTAAAATAATTACTAAAATACCCTATAGGCTAACCACATATCAGTGCCACCTCTTTAAAAAGATCCTTGTCCCCTTAAAAAGATCCTTGTCCTGAAGGATCATACAATCAAAAATATTCATACAAGAATGCATCTGAAAAATAATACTCAAGAATTAACAAAAGGAAACTCAGTAGAGCTTAACAGAAACATATCCTAATTCAATTAATCAAAGTTGAATTCAGGGAATTGTTGAGCCAACTTGTGCGCATCCTCCTAGATTGCATCTTCTGGTGTAGTAGACATCCATTTAATCAACACTTATATCACTGGTATGTTATTCTTCTTAATCATCCTCCTTTTCAAAACTTTTTCTGGTAAAATCCTCATCTCCCCTTCATCTCCTATTATTGGAAGCTTAATTTGCACCACCGCTTGATTTCCCAATTGCTTCTTTAGGAGAGACACACGGAACACATGATGTATCTTAGAAGCTTCAAGTAACTCGATGTTGGGGTATGATTATTTGGGTCTAGTCAAGGTATGACCCAATTTATTTAATGTACTATTTTTGGTATTCACCCATCATATATATTTATTTTAACAGTGAGAGAGTCCTTATTAGTGTAAGATTGTTTCCTTATTTGGTGGGATAATGAGATTTAATTTAGGAAGGAAACTATCAGTCATTAATTGCAGTTATAAGGTATTTCTACAAAGGACTTCTATTCCTGATTGGATTCTAGAAGACATGATAGCTATAAATACAGTAATAAACAAGGGTTTAGAGATAGACGATACACAATTGCATATGACACAAATAAAACACTTTTGTTCTCTCCATATTATTATAATGGATTTCTCTCTCTCCGTGGTTTTTGGTGTACAAAATTTGGTGTTAACATCCAATTCACCAAGAAAGAGATCCTATATATAAAGATAAGTGATTCTTTTTTATTAGATCAGTAATATATATTTTTTTATTAGAGCAGTAATATATATCAAACATGTGCATGAGATTTTTTGCCATTAACCCGATCTATTCATAATATTTAAAGTTGTAGTATCATCATAATATTATTAATATTGTTGATACTTTACCTGTATAGATATTCACTCAAAACGAGAAAAATCACAAATCGATCAACTCTACATATTTATGTGTATACACATGCATGTTATATATATATATAAAGTATACGCGTGTATATTTGTATATATGTCATAGCTGGAAGCACTAAAACTTCAAGCATTGATGAAAAGCCTGGTGTTGCCACATGGAAGAAACATTTTATTAGATGGTTTTAAATGTTTTATACAGAAAAGGGAATACCTTATATTTGCATGCTCTAATTTTCTACTGAAAGGAATTTCGGCCTTTCTAATTATTCGTTCAACTTCATATGTGTTTCAATTTTTACAATCTCTTTCCCAGGGGCAGATAGTGGAATGATGATTTAGGGGATCAAGTCAATAGTGATCTCGAATTTCAGTCTGAGGAGCAAGGCATGAAAATTTGTTATGAAGACAAACCATCACCATTAACCTTTGAAGGTCCGGAGAAGAAATTCCAAGTTGAAATCCTGAAGTTAATAAAGGAACACATTGATGCAGAGGAGGCATAGAATGTTAAGCACAAGAAGTTCGAGCTGCAATCGAACATGACTATCAACAAAGCTTCATAATCAGATTGAAATAGCCAGTCGAACACTACCCAATCAATACCAAATATGTTCAAACACGAAACATGTTGCTTAAGAAAGATGATGGTGGATACCAGTGTGACTGCTAGTCTAGGATCCATTGATGATGTTTTACCAGAAAAGGACGTCGACTGTTACTACTTGTCTTCCTGGAAGCTTCGAGAGAGAGGCGTCTCTCCCCTCTGTGTTCATTGAATCAAACACCTGAACAGGGTTTTTCTTATTTGTTCGTGTCTGATTATAATTATGATGCCTAGAATTTGGTTTTGGTCTTCCTTAATCTTCTGGTGTAGCAAAACACACTTTTATCTTCGAATTCTAACCAATCCGGTGGTATTGCTGAGCCACAATGTCTGCCCCTTGGTGTCCTGTCCTTTCCTCCAGGTTCCAGGTGATCAGCTTCGCGTACAAACTAACAATAACAATAGTAGTGGGAAATAACAGGTCAGGGAGTTCGTCGAAGACAAATTGAGGGAATTGATCTGAGGATAAAGAAGAGAAGGGGGAACAACCTATCATTACTTTTGGGCAACAGATCTCGGGTCCACTTCAGCAACTGCAATGCATGGCATCCGATTATTCATGTTCTCTCTGTTCGAGTTTCATAGTTATCTCCTTCTCTTCACCATAGACTCCACATTGGCAACCACTCGACTGACTCCGTATTAATCCCCAAGTAGTAGCGGCTCTTTCCTTCGGCGACTTCTCTTATGGTCCTCGAGATTTCTTCACAAGTATTTAATCAATATATTTGATTTGCTGCTATCTTGTATATGCCACGGCTGAAGGCAAGGGAGGTAGAGGACAAGACGATCGAAGCGGGCGAGGAGGGTCAGTTAGTGGTGGAAGACTGGTGGGAGAGTACTTCAGATATGGGAGATACTGGTGGGAGAGTACTTCGGATATGGAGGCTGCTGATGGGAGAGTACTTCGGATATAGAGGCTACTGATGGGAGAGTACTTCGGCTATGGAGGCTATTGGAGGGAGAATATTTCAAATATGGAGGTTGCTGGTGGTAGAGTACTTCCGATAAGTAGGCTGCTGGTGGGAGAGGAGCAGAGCAGAGCCGGCCCTGGGCAAGGGTTACCAGGGCAACCGCCCAGGGCCCACAGTTGAGGGGGGCCCAAATTTTTTTATAAGCTTATATATTTATGTGTATAAAAAAATAAAATAATAAAAAGATTAACGATGTTATGCATTAAAAATGATTTGTTATAAAACATTAAATATGATAGTATAATTGATGATTTTGCATCTAAAAGTACAACAAGAAGATATTTTAAATGATGTTTTGTGATTTAGATTTCATTGGGCAAAACTAAAGAAATACCCACTGTAGTTGGTAGGTTTTACTGATTATACCATTGAACTTTTAATTTTCTAAATTACACCACCAAACAAATTATTATTTTAAAATTGAGTCATTCCGTTTAAAAAAATAAACGAACGTTAATTTTTTATCTACAAAACTAATGAATTACCCACTATAGTTGGCACATTTTACTGATTACACCATTGAGCTTTTAATTTTTTAAATTACCCCATCAAACTAATTAAAAATAATTATTTTAAATATTTTTAAAAATAATTATTATTTTAAGTAAAAAATATTAGAAACTTTTTTTCTTTATAAAATGAGTAGAGTTTCATAAAATATAGATTCAAAAAAATTAAAGTGATTTTAAATTAAATTAATGTTTAGTTAATTTTTTAATAGAATGACCCATTCTTAATATTAGAAATTTTAAAAAAAACTAAAAATGGAAATTGAAATAAAAAACAGTAAAAGATAAATAAAAAAACTGATTCAATTTTTTCAAAAAAGAAATTAATAATTGTTATAAATAAATATTATTTTCAAGAAAAAAATTGGAAAATTCTTCATATTTTAAAAAAATGAGTAAAATTTTATAAAATATAGATTCGAAAAAATAAACTTTATTTTCAAAAGGATTTTTTTTAAATCAGTAAGGTTTCATAAAATTTTAATTTTTTTAAATCTATATTTTATGAAACTTTACTCATTTTATGAATTTTTTTTTAAAAAATTAAAGTTTCTAATATTTTTTACTGAAAATAATAATAATTTTTAAAAATATTTAAAATAATCATTTTTAATTAATTTAATAGGGTAATCTAAAAAATTAAAAGGTCAATATTGTAATCAATAAAACGTGCCAACTATAGTGGATAATTCATTAGTTTTGTAGATAAAAAATTAACGTCCGTTTATTTTTTTTAACGGAATAACCCAATTTTAAAATAATAATTAGTTTAGTGGGGTAATTTAAAAAATTAAAAGTTCAATTGTGTAATCAGTAAAACTTGTCAACTACAGTGAGTATTTTATTAGTTTTACCGATTTTATTGATATTTTTATTTTGTAGGTACATGTGATGATTCTTTGCTTCGATGATATTTTAAAGTGTTCTTCCTTATCTTTTGTAAATTCTTATAATTTTAATAAAAATAATTAGTTGATAATTAATTTATTTATTTATTTAATTTGTATAAATGGGCACACTTGAAAATGGGAGGGAGTGTACTTCAGATATGGGAGCTACTGGTGGGAGAGTACTTCGGATATGAGAGCTACAGGTGGGAGAGTACCTCGGATATGGAGGCTACTGTTGGGTAAATTCTAGAAACGCGCACACGCAAGTGTACATAAGAAGAGTATCGTTCCCACAAAGACTAGTATGAAATTCAAACTAACAATTATCAGTTTTATATTATTTCAATTTTATTAAACTACTCAAATTAATAATTATAATTATTAAAAACTAATAAACTAAAAATTTAAAACTAATCAACACAAATTATTAACCGTAATTTCAATCAAATAATTGAGAATTAGGCTTACAATTTCACTTTAAGTTTTCACTCTAATTATCTATGACGCCCCAGAAAATTGGATTTTTATTAGGAGAATTAAATTTTTATTTAATTATAAGGATTAAATGAATTTAATTGATTATTTATGGGAGTAAGCTAATTGAGGGTCGTACTATGACCTAGACATGTCAGAACGTCGTAGTATTTTGGCTACGTGATAGAATTAAAGTGTTTGAATTTCAAAGACGAAAATAAAAACTTTTCGAGAAATTTTCTAAAAAACACTATTCACGCATTTTTGCTCGGGAATTATTTTTGAATTTCTGAGAAATATGTAACAATAGAATATCGAGGTGAGATGGAATATTCAATAATATTTCAGTTATGAAAAATACAATTTTTTGCCTGCGAACTTAAAACCTAACGTTTAAGAAAAGTGATTTATGAGAAGGAATTTAAATGCGATTAATAAAATAAAGCAATGATCATATAATACGTAGGTATTGTATGAGGTAGAGAATACGAGTATGTATGAGTGATGGTATATCGTATATTATGAATTAGTATACGAGTTAGAAAACGAGAATAATACGTAAATTATACGCTATGAGGCTTTAAGCCATTTGTGATGGATTTGTGGATTATGTAGGATGTACAAGCCCAATAGAATTTAATGTGCAAGCCCAAGTGTTTGTAATGTGAAGCCTAAATATTTGTTAATGCAAGCCCAAATGATTAAGCTAAAGCCCAAAGTAAGTAACCAATGGGTTATAAGATGGTTTAAAACCATGGGGCAAACCATGTATAATACAAAGTAGGGAGCAAGCAAACTTAATGGCTAAGATAAGTGGTGAGCAAGTGTTGTGATGGCCAAGCAAAAGGTGTGGAGGCCAAGTTTACTTAGGGACAAAATAATGAATAGTAAGGAGGTGGATTAAGGAGGTAGAAGTGGCTTAATGACCATTATGCCCCAACTTTGAGATGCCTATAAATAGCAAGCTTAGTTTTCATTTTGTTGGTTGTTGTATTTCATCCAACATTTTAAGTGCTTATTTACTTGAGAGAATATGCTACAAAAGTTAGAAAGGCTAGAGTTTATAGTTCAAGGAGCAAGAAGAAGGATTAGCAAGAGAACATCAAGAGTAAGTAATCCTAAGCCATGATTCTCTTTCTCTTCCACTGTTATAGAAGTGAGTAGTGGTGGGATTTGTATGCTAAGAAGGAGTTGAAATGATAAAACAAAGGGCTTAAGTCTTAAATAAGCCGTATAAGTCATGAATAAGTAATTCACTCATAAATAAGTTATGAACTTATAATGAACGTATAAGAACTTGTAAGAACTTGTAGCATGTTTACATTAATAAAGTTAGTATGATAATAAGCACGAATAATGGTTAGAAGTCATTAACCATAATAGGTCATATGAAAAGAAGACATAAGTCATGAGAAATGGAAACATAAGTATTTTATACTTTAATAAGTTACAAACTCACCAAGAACAAGTAATAACTTATGATGTTTATAAGTTAATGAAGTATGTATGTCAAGATGTTAGTATGTATGAATGAATCCATTTAGAACGAAGAACAAATCTTAAGTAACGAAGTTTTTGCAGAATTCACACAATTCGACGATAATCGTCGAATTCGTGAAACTCTCGGAATGGAAGTCGAATTTTGATATTGAGCTTTGAAACGTTGGTTTTCAATGGAGACAAGTCTTATTTGGCATTATAGAGTTGCTGACTCGAGAATGACCGAATTTCAATTTAGAACGAAGAAACGAGCATTGAACGTTCACGAACGTTTATCATTTTCGTTAAAAATGGACTAATAGGTGAATTTTTAGTAAACGAAGTCAAATAGATAAAATTCTTGTATGACTACGTAGAGTACGTGATTTGTGAACCGTAGGCTCTTGAACGAACCAATTCGTACTTATAACGTAGAAGTTACGAGTCCGGGAATCTCACCAATAGAAAAAGTCTGTCAAAATTGCATGGTGCATAGAGCTGGCGCCGCGGCGCCAGCCCAAGGCCAATTATCCCGCGCCGCAGCGCCGGAATGACCCTCAGCCTCTGTTAGTTCACGTCGTAGCGCGACAGATAACACTAGGACTCGCGTCGCAGCGCCGAGTCCGGTCTTTTGGTTCTAATGCTTGACGCCGCAACGCGACACAAAGAAGAAAAGCTGGCGCTGCAGCGCCAACCCTAGGGTTTGCATATAGAGGATGGGTTATGAAGATAGAAAGAAAGGCAATGAAGTAGTACAAACTTAATGAACATGAAGTAACATTGTTAAGTCATGATTAAACATTAAGTATGATCACTTAGGGTTGAAGTAAGTCAATTGCATATGAACGAAAGAACGACGTAACGGAAAGCCAGAATCGATAATAACAAATCTAATACAGAATTAGATTGAGAAGAAGGGTAAGATTCTTTAGGAACCATGTATGTTCATTCATGACCTAATGTGGTATGTTATGTGGTTATGTATTGTAGAGACTGTAAATACTCAAAGGAAAAGTTATTATACTGTAGCAGACGCTGAAGGTAAGTTTTTCTTAAGCACTTGTCTAACCTTCGTGTTAGCTAGGTTTTCAAATGATTCAAGTTATGAGATGCATGTATGCTTTCAAAGAAAGATTCGATGCCAGTTTTAATTCAGCTAGACTAATCTTGATAAATTAATTGATTTATTACATGTCTTTCAATATAGAATTGCTAATGCTATCTTACGCCAATTGTTGGTACGGATTCAAGGTAAGCCTGAACATGAATAAACAAATGTATTTTCATCGAGTATTCGATGGGCACGTGAGGTTGCCACAACTTAAACATACACACGTTTAATGGATATAGTGTTGATCAACATAGAGTACTATAGGCTGATCACCTAGAAGTGCTCGTAAGTTATGTCGAACATACGGACTTAGTGCCGGGTTGTCCTTTTCAAAAAAATTGTGAAACGCTTATGGACTTGGACCAGAATTGATGTTTTACTGAATATTGTTATTGTAAAACGTTTTGAAGGAAAAGAAATGCTATTTTGAGTTATTGATAATACTTCGTAACTATTATCCAATTATTGAAGATATACGATTCCTATGTTTCAATCATACTTTTTAAATGAAATTGTTGTACTTGCTGAGCTTGTTATGCTCACTCTTGCTTGAACCATATGAATGTAGCTTAGACCGAATGAACCGAAGGATTTGACAAGGATAAAGGAAAGGCTAAAGCGAACTTGTAGATTACCTATGTAATAGTATAGGTTTGTAATGATAATATTTGGTATTATGACAAGAACAAATGTAACAGTTATAAAGAACCTGGGGAATGGTAGTATTGTTTTGGAATATATATAAGACATATTCGTTCTTTTGAGGCATTTCAATTAAATGTTTGTGTGAACTGTAGCACCGTGGAGCACCATATGTCGGGTTGGAAGAGACCCGGATTTGGGGGCGTCACAGGTTGGTATCAAAGCATTAGGTTATAAAACTTAAGGGGGAAAGAATCTTAGGCTCACAACCTCGTTAAGGAAGAGAAGTTCGAAGGAAGTAAACTTGAGTTTTACTTAAGTCGAATGAGTTAATAAGGTATTGAGAAAACTCAGTACCGAAAGATTTAAAAGATGAAAAGTAACCCTAAATAAATTAAATGTAATTGGTGCTTATACTATTGTGTGTTATGTACTAATCAACATGTTATGTGTTATTGTAGGATGTCGATCGATAGCTTGATGTATAGAGATATACACGTGGGGAGCGAAGAGCTTGTGAACAGAGTAGAGCCTGTACCTATGCCAGTGGCGGAGGTACCAATAGTGATTCTCGAGGAGTCGGAGACAGTGGAGTTTTTTTCTGAGGAAGACTACTCCGAGGGAGATGTAGCCTGGACATCATACTTGGATATGATGAGCGATGTGGAGGAAGGAATGGAGGTAACATCAGTTACTACGGTGGTACCTACACAAGAGTTATCACCTCCAGATGCAATGAGAGCATTGTATATGGTAGTGCTTGACAGGAATGTGCAACTGAGTACAGTTGTGCAGAATCAGAGCGAAGAGATTAATTATCTCCATGAAGCTAAGGTGTCTGCAGAAGCAGATTTTGAGTCAGAGCACGATAAATAGGTGCTTATAACAGAGCAGGCTAGGGACTATAAGGAAGAGGCTGATGAGCTTCATAGTAGACTGGTTGAGAAAGACCAGAAGATAGCACGGATGTCTTACATCCATAAGAGTACTCATGAGAATTTCAAGAGGAGAGTTGCTTTTTATTCCATTGAGTCGGGACAGACTCGGCATACGATTAGTCGGGATACTGTAGCGAAGATTGCGAATGAGAAGCACGAGGACGCTGTTATCCATTATTAGAATGTTAGAATTATAAATATGTGTGTGGTGATGTAAAACCCTCTTTTGTATAAAAAGGGTAGTCTTTTTGTAAATCCTAACTTTTATGAAGTTCAATTGCGGGAGATAAATGCAATAGCTTTTGGCTATGGAAAACAAATTGTAAATAGTTTCAAACTATGAAGAAGCATATGAATGTAATGAAGTTTTCATTTAATATGCTTTGTTATGGTATGAGTTGGTATGTGGTGACTAATAATAAAGTAAGTAAATAGATAATAATGAAATTTTAATTAGTTAATCTGAAAATGCCGCCAAGGAGAAGACAGCGTAATCGGGAAGTGGAATCACATAATGATGATCAAGGGGGTCAAAACAATCCTATGCAAGAGTTCGTTAATTTATTAGCGACTGTATTTAACCAAACTAGGGGTAGAGTACCCGCGGAACCTAGGGTAGTTAGAATGATTACCTTTAAAGAGTTTAAAGCGTAGGTCCACCGGAGTTCAGAGGAACGACGGACCCAATAGAGGCCCAGACCTGGGTAAAAGAAATAGAGAAGGCGTTTGTTATTACAAACGTAGCTGACACGCAAAAGACTTCTTTTGCGACTTACATGATGAGAGGGGAAGCCAACTTTTGGTGGGAGGCTCACTAGGGTGGGGCTAGACCAGATGCGGTATCATGGGAACAATTCAAGAAGGTTTTCTTTGAGAATTATTTCCCTACAAGCATGCAAGGGAGAGAGAGGAACCAAGGCAGGGAATGTTAGTGGCAGTATGCCAAAAAGAAAGAATTTTTACTCCGGGAATACTGGAGTGGGACAAGGGGATCTTAAGCATAGGATCAAAGTATGTAAGACATGTGGAAAGACTCATCTAGGAGTCTGCCTGAAAGGGAAATCGGTTTGTGATAACTATGGACGAGAGGTGTAAGACCCCAACTTTTATAAATAAAGATGAATTTTCTATAAATATCATTTTTGAATATTATGGAGTTAATTTGATATAATGTTATAGTTGTGGGTAATATTTATAAATTTTACAAAGTACGCAAGTTGTTATATAATATTCGATTGGTCGGAGAATATTCGTTTTAACAGGGAATATTCGTACAACGGCACAATCATTGGTGGACCCCACAATGGAATTATTGTCGGATTGAGAAAACGACAAAAATATTTTATTAAAAATAACGGCGGAAGTTTTACCATTGTTACTGTTGAACTACTCGGTAGTAAAAGTACAGTAATACGTGTAGTTGCATAGTAACACACGGTATTGATTATTAATGCTTATGTGAGAAGTCACTCAGTTTGATTCAATTATTGTCAGTTAATAATATGAATTATTTAGCGATAATGAAGTTTTGTTTTATTCGTATTATTAACGTAATAAAACAGAAACATCTTTTTATATAAAACAGAAACATCTTTTTATATAAAACAGAATACTTTATTAAAGTTATTCTATAAATAGAATATATTATATTTTATTTAAAAGATTTTTCTTTAAATATGGACCGTCAGATTAAAGTAATCAATCTGGACCGTTCATGGATTAGTTACTATGCATTCCATTTTTCTATAAATAGCAGCTCATTCCTTCATTATTTCTTACGAATTCACTAAACTCTAAAGAGAGAAACTATAGAGAGAAAAGAAAAGTATTCTGCTACTTAACTACTTCCTTATTTCAGTTATTCTTTAAAACGGTAAGGGGTGTTATTCTTTCTTATTCATGAAGAGAACTGTTGTTATTCCATTTCTTATTATTATGTTAGAATAACCTGTATACGTGGTCTACCCTATACTTGGTGACATTCTTCTGTTATTCTGTTGGAACATCCTGTCTGTGTGTTTTACACCGGACCTGGTTCCGTTTTTATTATTATTCTGTTAGAACATCCTGTCTGTGTGTTTTACACCGGACCTGGTTCCGTTTTTATTATTATTCTGTTGGAACATCCTGTCTGTGTGTTTTACACCGGACCTGGTTCCGTTTTTATTATTATTCTGTTGGAACATCCTGTCTGTGTGTTTCACACCGGACCTGGTTCCGTCTTGTTATTATTCTGTGGGAACATCCTGTCTGTGTGTTTTACACCGGACCTGGTTCCATTATTTATTATTCTGTTAGAATATCCTGTCTGTGCGTTTACGCCGGACCTGGTTCTATTATTTATTATTCTGTTGGAATAACCTGTCTGTGCGGTCTATCGCATGCCGGGTGATTTCTTTTGTTATTCCATTCTTTATTATACTCAGTTGGTTAAGTTTTGACTTCTATACTCCATGAAATTAGTGGAATATCCTTGATAATTGCGGTTCATCCAGTATCTTTTCATGAAAATATTCTTCTAAGTATTCTTGAATTTTACTCCACAAAGTAGTATCATGTTGACAATTTGGACGTTGTTAATTCTTGGATAAATTAATTCTTGAACTTATTTTATTGAATTCTTATATCATTGTCATCATCCTCATGTTTATAAAATGTTGAAAGTCATCTGTGGCCTGTAGTGCATAGATGGACTTGGTATGATTATGACCAGGGATTATTCGGTATAATCATGACCGTTATATTACAAATGATGTGGTAAAAGTCCTCATTGGCCCGTAGTACATTGATGGACAGTTGTTGGCATGATCATGACCATTAATGAATACACGAATATCTTTGGCCGTAGTGCAGGGGTGATACGATGATGTGGATTATTTTATTAAGCTGAGTCCCAGCGATAACAGTGTTGAAAACCCTTTTAAATCATAAAAGATAGTAGAGTTTATTTTCTACTTGATTCTTTTAATGGATTGCTTGTTCCGCTACAGTTAAACTTGATGTCTATTATATTTTATCAGTTTAACATTGTTGAAGGCTAATGATAATTTATTCTGCATTATCTTAGTCATAATATTTCTTACTGGGCTAGTTGAGCTCACCCTTTCTTTCACTGTTCTCTTCAGGAAATGAGAACGTAGCTGGGGCAAGTCGGGGAACGGAGTGATGGTCCGAATGATAGTATTAGTTAGTAGTCCTCACTATTCTATGTAATAGTGTGTTAATAAATGTAATGAGGACTCCTTTTGAGTATGAATACTCTCTAAAAGACAATATTTGTATTCAAACTCACAGATTATGTTTGGTCATATTGTACACGACAGTTGTATTATTAAGTTGTATTTGTATTCAGTACCATGTATCTGGCGACCCAAGATGGGTGATGTATACCTAATTTTGGGGGCGTCACAGGAGGGGCATATATTACCCAATTTTCCTAATCCTAAGAAAAACCATGACTATTTTGTATGTGGGTCATTAGACCACATGGCAAGAAATTGCCCAAAGAAGGGATTGAAAGAGAGTAGGGTTGTTAGTAGTGGTAAGTTAACCATTACTGAACCACTATCATCGGGTAGATCTATGGCCCGTACTTTTAATATGACGGTCCAAGATGCGATTGCATCAGCGGATGTAGTAACAGGTATCATTCCGGTTAATAAATGAATGTTTATGTGCTATTTGATTGAAGTGTTATTTTTTTCTTTCTTTTATAGCATGTGAAGTTGTTAGATGATTAAGTTCATTCCCGAAAGGATTATAATTACATTTAAACGTTAAGGTAGAGAATGAGGAAATAACTCTCGCTAAATATATTCGTAGAAATTGTTTCATGAATATTAAAGGCAAGCAAGTATCAGTAGATAAGTACCGATAAAGTTAAGAGAATTTGAAGTAATTCTCGGTATGAATGGGTTAATTAACCATAGAACTTTGATAAATTGTCTAAGGAAAAGTATGAATCTTTGGTTTTCTAAGAAAACCCAAGGTAGTAATTTACAGTAATAAATCAACATAATTTTCTTGTAGTCTAATTATGACGCAATCTAGAAGGATGCTAAGATAAGTTTAGGTTGTGGTACAATCGTAACCTTTGATGGTTGACATATGGGAGCTGGACTAAAAAATTTCTTCAGAGAGTGAAGGTATATACGAAACTGGCAACCGATCTAACTCAATGTGATGACAGTGTAGATGAGACGGGAACTTGTTTATTGGTTGTTTGTGGGAAACCACTCAGAGTACCATATGGACTACTAGCAGAGAAGCGATGTGTGCTGATTCCTAGAGAAGTAATAAGAAGAAGATAAGAATATAATTCATCAAAGATGCTGAATGTATTAAATAAGACATCTCTGTGTGTCATGAAGATGTAAGCTGGTAAAGAAAGTAGGTCGCATAAACTTAGGTCGAAAGAATGCGAACCCTAAGAAATAAAGTTAAGAAAACCAATGCGTAAGTCAAATATATGACGATTTGGTGGTTAGCGGTTGGGAATAAATAACTATGGCCCAGGATCGATGATATAATTGATCAGTTGAAATGAGCAAAGAATTTTTCTAAGATATTTTAGTGTACGGGGTATCGTCAGTTGAAAGTAAGGAAGAAGGAGGAGGTACCTAAGATGACGTTCAGAACTCGTTACAGTTTGGCAAGTTTCTGGTTATGTCAATTAGGTTGACTAATGTCCTGAAGTTAGATTTTTCCGTAAGGGGCACTGAGCAGGTTGGTGGAAAATTGAGAGGTACTCTTGTGAGATGCTATGATTGAATGTACCATTAGCATCACAGGATTTAAGCGGAAGGGTAAGTGAGGCACCTGTATTGTCTTTATCAAATGATACGAGGAATTTTGTAGTGTATCTCGATGTTTCACATAAATGACGAGATTGCGTGCTCTTGTAGCATGGCAAGGTCATTGCGTATGCATCACGCCAGTTAAAGGATTATGAGAAGGTCTATCCTACTTATGATCTATAATTGGCAGCTGTAGTTTTTGAAAAAAAATTATATGAAGATAGTGTTTATACGGGGAGAAAGGTGAGATATACACGGACTCTAAGAGTCTGAAATATATTTTCACACAGAAGGAGAGGAATATGCAGTGGAGAAGGACTGTGATATCTTATATTATACAAGGAAGGTAAACGTAGCAGCCGACGCGTTACTTAGGAAGGGTAGGGAATAGCTATCAATGTTAACGACTCAGAATTAGTTAATAACGGAGATGGCGAGAATGGAGTTAGAAGCTAAATTACGGAGTAAAGGGGTAGAAAGGTTATTCACAATGTAGACTCAATCCACAAAAATGGAACGAGTCAAGTAAATACGACTAGATAACGAGGAATGCAAACGAATGAAGAAGAGAATGCAAGATAAAGAGGAGAACAAGTATAATCTGGTTTTGAGGGAGAAATTTGAGTTCCAAATAAATAGGAGTTAAAAGAAGGACTAATAAAGAGAGATAGAGTAATGTGTTAATAAGTATTTAACTTCCAACTCAGATTATTGATAGGAAGTGACAAGTCATGGAAATTAAGATAATACCTTCGGTGAAGGTGAAATGAAAGAACCCCAATGTCGAAGAAGCCTTGTGGGAACTCGAGATTAAAATAAAGGAAATACTCTTTCCTCAATGGTGTATGTATTATTAGCGAGATTCTGGGGACAGAATCCTTATAAGGAGGGAAGAATATGACGCCCCAGAAAATCAAATTTTTAGGAGAATTAAATTTTTATTTAATTATAAGGATTAAATGAATTTAATTGATTATTTATGGGAGTAAGCTAATTGAGGGTCTTTCTATAACCTAGACATGTAAGAACGTCGTAGTATTTTGGTTACGTGATAGAATTAAAGTGTTTGAATTTCAAAGACGAAAATAAAAATTTTCCGAGAAATTTTTCGAAAAATACTATTCACGCATTTCTGCTTGGGAGTTATTTTTGAATTTCAGAGAAATATGTAACGATAGAATATCGAGGTGTGATGGAATATCCAAAAATATCTCAGTTATGAAAAATACAGTTTTTCGCCTGCGGACTTAAAATCTAATGTTTAGGGAAAGTGATTTACGAGAAGGAATTTAAATGCGATTAATAAAATAAAGCGATGATCGTATAATACGTAGGTATTGTACGAGGTAGAGAATACGAGTACGTATGAGTGATGGTATATTGTATATCATGAATTAGTATACGAGTTAGAATACGAGAATAATACGTAAATTATACGTTATAAGGCTTTAAGCCATTTGTGATGGATTTGTGGATTATGTAGGATGTACAAGCCCAATAGAATTTAATTTGCAAGCCCAAGTGTTTGTAATGTGAAGCCCAAATATTTGTTAATGAAAGCCCAAATGATTAAGCTAAGTTAATTAAGCTAAAGCCCAAAGTAAGTAACCAATGAGTTATAGGATGGTTTAAACCCATGGGGCAAACCATAGATAATCCAAAGTAGGGAGCAATCAAACTTAATGGCTAAGATAAGCGGTGAGCAAGTGTTGTGATGGCCAAGCAAAAGGTGTGGAGGCCAAATTTACTTAGGGACAAAGTAATGAATAGTAAGGGGGATGATTAAGGAGGTAAAAGTGGCTTAATGACCATTATGCCCCAACTTTAAGATGCCTATAAATAGCAAGCTTAGTTTTCATTTTGTTGGTTGTTGTATTTCATCCAACATTTTAACTGCTTATTTACTTGAGAGAATAACCTACAAAAGTTAGAAAAGCTAGAGTTTATAGTTCAAGGAGCAAGAAGAAGGATTAACAAGAGAACATCAAGAGTAAGTAATCCTAAGCCATGATTCTCTTTCTCTTCCATTGTTATAGAAGTGAGTAGTGGTGGGATTTGTTTGCTAAGAAGGAGTTGAAATGATAAAACAAAGGGCTTAAGTCTTAAATAAGCCGTATAAGTCATGAATAAGTAATTCACTCATAAATAAGTTATGAACTTATAATGAACGTATAAGAACTTGTAAGAACATGTAGCATGTTTACATTAATAAAGTTAGTATGATAATAAGCATGAATAATGGTTAGAAGTCATTAACCATAATAAGTCATATGAAAAGAAAACATAAGTCATGAGAAATGGAAACATAAGTATTTTATACTTTAATAAGTTACAAACTCACCAAGAACAAGTAATAACTTATGATGTTTATAAGTTAATGAAGTATGTATGTCAAGATGTTAGTATGTATGAATGAATCCATTTAGAACGAAGAACAAATCTTAAGTAACGAAGTTTTTGCAGAATTCACACGATTAGACGATAATCGTTGAATTCGTGAAATTCTCGGAATAGAAGTCAAATTTTGATATTGAGCTTAGAAACATTGGTTTTCAATGAAGACAAGTCTTATTTGGCATTATAGAGTTGCTGACTCGAGAATGACCGAATTCCGATTTAGAACGAAGAAACGAGCGTTGAACGTTCACGAACGTTTATCATTTTCGTTAAAAATGGACTAATAGGTGATTTTTAGTAAACAAAGTCAAATAGATAAAATTCTTGCATGACCACGTAGAGTACGTGATTTGTGAACCGTAGGCTCTTGAATGAACTAATTCAGACTTATAATGAAGAAGTTACGAGTCCGGGAATCTCACCAATGGAAAAAGTCTGTCAAAATTGTTTGGTGCACAGAGCTGGCGCTGCGGCGCCAGCCCAAGGCCAATTAGCCCGCACCACAGCGCCGGTATGACCCTCAGCCTCTGTTAGTTCACGCCGCAGCACGGCATATAACACTAGGACTCGCGCCGTAGCGCCGAGTCTGGTCTTTTGGTTCTAATGCTTGGCGCTGTAGTGCGACATAAAGAAGAAAAGCTGGCGCCGCAGCTCCAGCCCTAAGGTTTGCATAGAGAGGATGGGTTATGAAGATAGAAAGAAAGGCAATGAAGTAGTACAAACTTAATGAACATGAAGTAACATTGTTAAGTCATGATTAAACATTAAGTATGATCACTTAGGGTTGAAGTAAGTCAATTGCATATGAACGAAAGAACGACGTAACGGAAAGCCAGAACCGATAATAACAAATCTAGTACAGAATTAGATTGAGAAGAAGGGTAAGATTCTTTAGGAACCATGTATGTTCATTCATGACCTAATGTGGTATGTTATGTGGTTATGTATTGTAGAGACTGTAAATACTCAAAGGAAAAGTTATTATACTATAGCAGATGCTGAAGGCAAGTTTTTCTTAAACACTTGTCTAACATTCGTGTTAGCCAGGTTTTCAAATGATTCAAGTTATGAGATGCATGTATGGTTTCAAAGAAAGAGTCGATGCCAGTTTTAATTCGGCTAGACTAATCTTGATAAATTGATTGATTTATTACAAGTCTTTCAATATAGAATTGCTAACTCTATCCTATGCCAATTGTTGGTACGGATTCAAGGTAAGCCTGAACATGAATAAACAAATGTATTTTCATCAAGTATTCGATGGGCACGTGAGGTTGCCATAACTTAAACGTACACACGTTTAATGGATGTAGTATTGATCAACATAGAGTACTATAGGCTGATCACCTAGAAGTGCTCGTAAGTTATGTCGGACTTACGGACTTAGTGCTGGGTTGTCCTTTTCAAAAAAATTGTGAAACGCTCATGGTCTTGGACCAAGATTGATGTTTTACTGAATATTGTTATTGTAAAACGTTTTAAAGGAAAAGAAATGTTATTTTGAGTTATTGATAGTACTTCGTAAATATTATCCAGTTATTGAAGATATACGATTACTATGTTTCAAACATGCTTTATAAATGAAATTATTGTACTTGCTGAGCTTGTTATGCTCACTCTTGCTTGAACCATATGAATGCAGCTTAGACCGAATGGACCGAAGGATTCGACAAGGATAAAGGAAAGGCTAAAGCGAACTTGTAGATTACCTATGTAATAGTATAAGTTTGTAATGATAATATTTGGTATTATAACAAGAACAAATGTAACGGTTATAAAGAACCTGGGAAATGGTAGTATTGTTTTGGAATATATATAAGACATATTCGTTCTTTTGAGGCATTTCAATTAAATATTTGTGTGAACTGTAGCACCGTGGAGCACCATATGTCGGGTTGGAAGAGACCCGAATTTGGGGGCGTCACATTATCACACCTTTTTTTCCAGTTTAATTTACTATCTCAGTTTATTAATCAAGAACACTTAAGTAGAATTAGCCATCTCTCGATGCACTAACACCGTATTAACTTAAATCCACAAATTGATAGAATTAAGTCAAACACCTTAATTAACTAATTCTGAATTAAAATCAAAGAATGTTTAAATCTCAAGTTCTTTATTAACTATTCAAGAACACATGCTATTGTAATTAGGTTTAGATTCATACATCATCTCTTGAGTCCATACAAATCTACATAAAATTGGTGATCAAGCAATTCATAAATTAAGTATAAATCACAATATATAAACTAAATTGATAGTATTATTAAACTGAAATTAAAGCATGACAATCATTATTCAACATTAAAGATCCATTGCAAGCCTAATTAAGAATTTAGTTCATTATAGATAAATTAAAAACTGAAATAAGTAAAGAATTCATCATCCCAATTACAAAATTTGAATTGAAAGACTAAGAAAAGTAATACACCACCCTTATCCTAGCTCAAATCTGCAATCTTCGTTATCCTGACCTTCCTTGCTCTCCTCCAAAGTTCTTTCTAAAATTAGGGCTCAAATTTTGCTAATTGATTAATTGTTGTAATTCAAGTCTCTGTTCCCTTCTGTTAACTGATGTAAAAATTCATAAAAGACGCCCAATAATAGTCCCAATCCATACCAAAGTCTTCCATCTACGCAGCTGCAGAGTTAGAATCACAATAAAAATCTTTCTCTCTCCCCGTACCCCCGCCCCGGCGGGGGTTTTAGACTTGTAGATTCCACTACAAAAATAAGGGTCACTGGCGATGGGCCCACTATCGACGATACAATCCCCGTCGAGAATAAGGTCAATGTCGACGGTCTAGTCGTCGCCTATGCTTGCCGTCGAGAATGACATTTTTTTGGGCGCTAGACATTCCCAGAGGAAGGAAAACCTCATTGGCGACGGTAATGATTTTAGCATCGACGGTATTGCCGTCGGTAGTGACTCAATAATGACGGGATCTTTATCGACGGGGGATACCGTCGAGAATGATAATTAAAACCTCCTCCGACGGTAACTACTTTTATAAAATTTGTTCTCTCTATATTTCTTTCCCTCTCAAATTCAGCCATTTTCGCTCCTTAATTTCCCCACTGAATCTCAAATTCGGTTTATTCATTCTCTAAAGTTCACCCATTTCTCCCATTTTGGTTTATTGATTCCCATTTCACCCATTTCTCTCATCCCTATTGCAACCCCTCCCCTTATCCATTTCGCCGCTGCAATCGAGGCCTCTGACCGGACCTCCGGCCGTACCTCCGGCCAGTTCGTCACTGTAACTTCAGAAGTTTACCTTCACCTGTACAAGGATTGGGTTGGTTTGCATTGGTAGGCTCATAAACATGTAAGATTTTGAACAGACAATAACATTAAGTAAGTGTGCTATAATTGGGGCTATGATATTTATTCAATTTCTGGAAACTAATTTTCCTATCTCCTCTTCAATTTATTTAGGTTCAAGTTGGGTATTTAATATGAAACTATATAATCATTCAAGGTTGAACTTCTGTTAAACTGTATTTGGTTTAATATGATATTTGTATGTGTACGTTTTCAGCCCCATATGTACTTGGGGAACCATCTTTTATGTTTACTATTATGCAATTTATGTAATAATTTCTTCATGGATTATATTCATCATGTTATATGTTTGGTTGCTTGAGCTAGATATAAATGAAGTAAACATCTGTTATGTTTACTATTATGCCTAATATATACTCTACAAGCTAGAGCCGCTGAAAAATCAGATTACATGTTGAATTAATCTCATAGGGTATATCATATTTTCCCCTTGTAAGAAATTTTTAGGTCCTCTTGGTTACTTTTTTTAGTTTATTGTTACCTGTGTGAAAAACATCTTTCTTTGAATGTTTTTTTAAGTTTATTTTTGTATGTTTTTTCAGTTGTTAGTACAACGAGAGAAGCCGGGGAGGATTCACATTTCACATTTACCAAATTTGATTCTATTGTATGTAATGTATAGTGTGACTCTAGTAGCATAATATGTATGTAGTGTCATTACATGTTATTAGGAACCACATATTCCCTTTTTCATCGTTAAGTTGTCTTTACATTACATCATCTATTATCTTAATACAAAATTTTGTTCAAAATTTGGTTCGTTTATTGGGTTATTGAAGATTGCTCAACTTGGTGAATATAGTGATTATAATCTCATCTGAGAGTCTAAGAAAGTGATCTTCTTTGTGTTTCTTTGATTTCTTCTTCATCCTTGAAAAAATCTGTCTTTTTTTTTCTTCAGTAATCACTATGATCAAATGCGTGTATTCCATGTGACTTGACATGTGCATATTTTCATATAGTTTAGGAAGCTTAAAAACCCGTTTGAGATTCACTTAGTAGGAGTGGATCTCAAATAGTCCCCGTTTTGGGACTGTTCTTGTATGTTTCGATCTCACTTAGGTCGGTGTTAATGACTTGAGCATGTCTTTATATTTTTTGAATTTTCGATCAGTATATATCTCTTGATGTTCTTCGGGTGCATATTTAGACTACGATGTGTTAGTCTATTTCGTGTACTTGAAGACCATGGGGAGGTGCTGCCGAAATTTCTGAAAAATTTAAAGATGTGTTCAAGTTGTTGGCATCAGTGAGGCGACACATCCGGGAATGGGATAGAAGCCTGACCCGTTAGAGTGGGAGATGAAGTTAGGAAACTCATAAGCTTGCAAATACATTAACTTGGAGACTTGATTGTGTTTTTCTAACTTTCCATATATATAGCAGACAGTTGTCCAAGATGTCTGTTTATCGAAGTTGGATGGAACGTAGGGTAGCCACTGATAAGAGTGGGCTTAGCTTTGAGTACTGTAGTGGGGTTGAACAGTTTCTCAATTTTACGTTTGAGCAAGTCAGCGGCGATGAGATCAGATGTCCTTGTAAGAGGTGTGTGAATGAAGTGTGGAAGGAAAGGAGTGATGTAATGTGCGACTTATTTGCGTATGGGTTCAAGTAGGGTTATACGACATGGATCTATCATGGGGAAACCTGGTTGGATGAACATGAATCAGAACCAAAATTTAGAGGTGACGAAACCTTTGACTGTGCTAACATGATAGTCAAAGCTGCTGGTTCATACTTCTAGTGGAATACAGATAGGGATGACAGTAGTGTCGAGCAAGAGCCGAATGACGGGGCTAAGGGTTTCTATGAGTTATTGCATGAAGCAGCGACGCCATTGTATGACGGGTACGAAAAGCACACCGTATTATCTGTCGTGACTAAGTTTTTGCACTTCAAGAACGAGCATGACTGTAGCGAGAGAGTTTTTAATGAACTGCTAAACATTGTGAAGGAGTGCTTACCTGCAGGCAATAAGTTACC
Organism: Panax notoginseng; assembly: GCA_016801055.1. Classification (NCBI taxonomy): domain Eukaryota; kingdom Viridiplantae; phylum Streptophyta; class Magnoliopsida; order Apiales; family Araliaceae; genus Panax; species Panax notoginseng. The sequence goes on from CM029016.1 coordinate 54,361,770, forward strand.
GGACTCGTACTATGATGTGAAGAAAATGGTCAAAAGGCTTAATCTAGGTTATGAGAAGATTGATGCTTGTGAGAATGACTGTAGGTTGTATTACGGTGATGTCAATAAAGATAAGAGGTTATATATATTTGCGGTACAAGTAGATACTATGAACAACACAAGAAAAAGGGAAAAGATGTGCCGAGAAAGATCATACATTACTTTCCCATTGCACCGAGGCTTCAGCGGTTGTTCATGTCAACACATACCGCCGAGTATATGAGATGGCACTCTACACGGGACATAGTTAATGGTCAACTGATGCACCTGGCAGATGGGCTTGAGTGGAAATTTTTTGATAAAAATCACCCCTCGTTTGCTGAAGAGGTTTGTAAACGAGGGGTGATTTTATAATTTGATTTTATTATTACTTGGGTAGCAGTGATGCATTACTAGATGCCGCTCACTGTTTACAATTTTATAATATAATTTTAAAATTATTGCCAACGTAATAATAACATATAGGGTCACACACATAGAACGTAATTAAAAGGGAATTAATTTAAATTGTAAAGATTTAAATATATCAATATGATTGATAGTATTTAAATTACGAATTTAAATTAATAGGATAATTTATATATAGGTATATTAATTAATTAAGACTTAATTAAGTTATATATATATATATATATATATATATATATATATATATATATATATAATTCAGATTTTAATTAGATTAGGTTTTGATTAGTTCCTTCTAACTGTTATATATAAGATATATCAGCCATTTAAAGGATTACATAATTAATCTAAAAACCCTAGCCGCTCTTAGAGAGAGACTAGAGAAAAAGTTTTTGAAAATCCTGTTCCTTTGGTGGCTAGTACCGTAGCTCCCTTTATTGCAGAATCGTGTGACGGTTCGCGTGCGTTCGTGTGGATACCGTAGAGACGTAGTACCGTGAGAAATTGCGTTGGAGATTCAAAGCGTTTCAGAAAATTCTATAATCGGTATAATTTCTAACCACTGAATTAATATGGTTTTCGCATGGATCCTGTTTTAGGGTTTCAAAATTGCTTTGAAAATTTATTTTATTTCCGCTGCATTTATGTGCCGAAATCCCTACAAGGGCAGCTTTATTATGGACCATAAATGACTTCCCGGTGTTAGGAATGATCAGTGGATGATCGACTCACGGGGCCTTGTCATGTCCCGTGTGCATGGGGTCAGTTAAAGCTATGCGGCTCAAACATGGGGGGGAAAATGAGTTTCTTTGCAACATCCAGACAGTTTTTGCCGATTGAACATCGTTATCGACGAATGAGTAGGCAATTCAATCAAAAAACAGAGAAACATCAAGTACCTGGACGTCTTTCTGGGACAGCAGTGTTGAGTTGGATTACTCACTTGAAATTTCCACCTTTAGGGAAGAATCACAGATTAGAGCGAGCTTATGGTTACGGCAAGGTTCACAACTGGACACACAGATCCATGTTCTTTGACCTTCCTTATTAGGCTACACTATGCATCCGTCATTTTTTAGATCCGATGCATACTGAGAAGAACGTATTTGATAATGTTTTTTATACAGTCCTAGATGCAAGTGGTAGAATAAAGGACAACAACAAGTCGAGGCTTGATTTGGTAGAAATGAACATTAGGGAACATCTGTGGCTGTATCAAGAGGGTAGCAAGACGGTAACGCCTAAAGCTGATTATACTTTGACCAGAGAACAATTGCTATTGATATGTAATTGGATCAGTGGACTTAAGCTCCCAGATGGATATTCTTCGAATATAGCAAGGTTTTGTAAAGTCAAAGAGTTGAAGTTTCGGGGGTCTCAAAAGTCATGATTGTCAGGTATTCATGTAGAAGTTGATCCCCGTGGCATTTATCGACTTGTTACCGAAACGTGTGGTTGAAGCTGTAATAACCCGATATTTTCTATATAAATAAATAAGAAATTTTGCATATAAATTTTTTTTAATATAAAGGTGGGAATATGTGTCAGGTAATGTGCATGTATATATGTGATAAATAAAATTTATTTATTACATGAATGATTTCAAATAATTTTATTTTTGAATTATTGATCATTGTAAAGTATATTCTTATAATAATTAATTTTTATAGTAGAAATGTTTTTATTATTTATTTTCCATGAAAATATGATTTTTATATTATTTAAATAATATATGAAATGATTATTGGAATTATTATAATTACTATTTTATTATATGAATTTTAGTTCAGATTATTAAGTTAATTATTTTAACTTAATCAATGATGCGATATATGAAAGATAATTCAGATATGGAATCTAAACCCTAATTTTGGATTTTGAGTTATGAATGAGAATAATAATATTATATTAAATATAATATTATTTTTCAGTGTTATAAATATATACTGTATGTGTTGGTCAATTATGGTGTTTAATGTCAAAATCTTGTCAATTTGTTAAAACCTATTTTGAAACTCAATTATGAGTATAAAACTGTGTAGTATTGGTGTTATAAGATTTATGTTGCATATTATAGAATTTCTATTAATTAGAAAAAAAACCCTAATTAAAATTTGAAACCCTAATTGCTAAAATTAGAAACCCTAATTATTATTTTAGTAAATGAAATTGTTATATTAGGAACCCTAATGATAATTAGGGAATCCTAATTATTTAAACCCTAATTGTTCAAGTAATGTAATTAGAAAACTAATTACAATTAGTAAATTCTAAATTTCATTTTTAGGAAACTAATATTTTATTTTATTTTATTTTATTTTAAACCATAAATGAGATCTAAGAAATCCAATTTTGGAAAACCTTAGGGTTAAACCCTAAGGGTCAAACCCTAAGGGTTTGCCAAGTTTACAAGAATGCCATTAAAATTGCTTACAAAATTACCATTATACCCTTTTGTCCCGTTCATGAATTATTGCTAGGAAATCTAGCAAAATCTTGCCAAATCCTCAACCCTAGATATGCCCATGTGCTGGAATCATTCAAATCAGTCAACATAAACATTCAATTACATTGCACATGAGATATACATATAGATCAAGAGAGAGAAAGTTCATAATCTACCTCATTTGTGCACATATACTCATCCAAGACTTCCTCTCTCTAAAACCCACGAATTACAGTACTAGATCAGTCCCAAAATAAAGTCCCATTATCACCATAACAGATCTAGAAGATCAGAAGTCAAGAATCAAGTTAGAAAGGTATAAACTCTAAGCCAAAATTTTAATCATGTATGCTATGTTAGATTTGGTGTTTTATGTTTAATCATGTTGTATAAGGTGTTAATCAATGATCTGGGTTGATAGATGTTAGATCCATAACATCTATAGGCTAGGATTTGATGATTTGCAAAATCTAGAAAAAGTTTGTTTTGCGGTCTGACAATGAATGTCAGTGGCTGTAGATCTCTGCATGTTTTTGATTTTTGATGTTTTAAAGTGGTAATCTGTAGCTTGTTATGTGTTCTTTAATCTGGAAGTGGAACCACTGTGATTACATGTCTAGATGGTAAGTTATTCTTGGTCAAAACCCGTTGACCGGGCATGACCAGAGGAAATCTGGGTAATGCAGAAGGTAGTTTGCAGCATCTGACAAGATATTCGTGAGTCTTGATCTTGCTGTTGTTTGTTTCTTTGTTCTTGTTCTTGTATCTAAGTTGTATATTGGTAGATGGACTATATATTCATGCTAATAGAACATCTAAACATCATATATGTTGGATTTTGTGGACAGTCAAATGAGGCAGTATGATCACGAGGACAGTTTTCAGGGTAACCCAGAAAACTTATGAACGCAGCGTCTGATAGAGTTTGACCGGCTTATAACTTTTTGTTGTTTTGTTGTTATATGTATATTATATGATAGATCTGTTCACTTGCATGTTCTCTACACACTAGAATCACTAAATCACAAAAACACTACACGTATCTCAAGTTGTGGAAGCCCAAATATGGCTATATTAACGGTTCTTCATTTCTGGGTAACCCAAAAAATGAAGAACTGCTCTGACAGCTAGTTCTGTGGCTTAGATCTGTTAACATGTTGATTTTTAGGCGTTCTAGGTGATTGAGTCATGTTCTCTGTTAGTTTATCTACACAGCCCGACGTTTAGTGTAAGACCCCAACTTTTTAATGAATAAAATCGAATTTCCTCTATTTATTATTGTGAATAATAAGGTGTTAAACTGATATAATGCTTTGGTTATGGGTGAAATGAGCAAATTTTTTTCAAAATAAGCAAGTGGTTATAAAATATTCATTTTGTCGGGGAATATTCGTTTGGTCTTGGAACATTCTTGCTGTCAGGGAATATTCGTACGACGGCGCAGTCATTTGTGGGCCCCATAACAAAAAACGGTCGGACGAAGAAAACGATAAGTTTGAGTTTTTATAAATAACGACGTAGTAGTTACCGTTAACACTGTTGGAATACTCGGTGGTTAAAATACAGTAATACGCGTGGGTGCATAGTAGCACACGGTATTGCATAGTATTGTTGAATTATTGATCCTTACGTAAGAAGCTCAATAATTGTTACTGTAATTACTGTTCAATATTTTATTTTATTGGTTTAATAATTGATGCGTTAATATTTTATATTATTGTTGTTTCAATAATTGTCACTGCACAGTATCTCCATTATCAGATCAATAATTCATATTATTTGAATAATATTATTAGATAGTATTATTAACAATGTTTAAGGAAGTTCTGTCTAAGCAGAGGTTTGGTCACCTAATTGCGCGCCAGTAAGGAGAAATCCTTATCGGAAAGCCCCCTCTTTCCTGGGAACGACTTAGTTGTCATAATTGTGATTCTGTAATATTATTTGTGAATAATTAATTATTAATTTATATGATAAGGAAATATTTGTTTTTATGTGGATATAAATGAAGGATTTAATTTTGAGGTGTTTTATCAGTATTTTGTCGGAATGGAGGTTTTAAAAATCAAAACAGTGTTCTTAAAGCTCTATTGCGTGAGTTATAATTTTAATCCGACCGTTGGATCGTTGTGATTTTTGGATATGTTATACATATATAAGTTGAGTATATGTCCACAAATTTTGAACCGTTAAAAATTAACGCATGATTTGTTATGAATTTTAAGAAGTGTTGAAAATCATCCGTTTGTGGGTTTCAGCTATTTTCTGTCTGGAATTTGGAAAAACTTAAAGCTACAAAGTTGTAGAGAATTCGATTTCGTGTGGAATGGATATAAAAATCGTATTTTTCTGATAAACGGACTATTTATTACGAATTACTGAAGTTTTAAAAAATAAAATAATTTTTATTAAAATTGGGTGGGACCCACTTTTGTTTTAAACATGTGGGCAGCCAAAAAATTTCAGAATTGGCATGCTAGCTGATTCAAGAAGGATGGCGTAGAAGGAAAGGAAATAAATAATATTATTTTATTAATTTAATCTCCTTTGACGTTATAGCATTTTCCTATAAATAGGCGCTTGGGTTAGAATTAAAAATCACACCAGAATTCGTAAGTTTTCTATCTATATTATCGAGCGTATTTTAATGAGTATTTAGATACTTTGAGAGTTGCTATTCAGTGCAAGTTTTCGTCGGCATTACATCCGATATTTCAGTCAGAAATATTACTTTTTTGAGGTAAGAGATTGTAAGGGTTATTATGTTTTTCAGTTTTGTAATTTTTCGGACCTTCAAAAATTCAGGAAAAATTTGAAATGATAATTTGATGAGTTTTCTAGATTGTGTCCAAAAATGGTAATTTTTGGATATATAGATTAGGAGTTATGAATTTTATGGAAAAAGACTATTTTAAAAGTAAACCCTTATAACTCTTTGTGATTAACTCCAAAATTTGTAAAATTTTTATTGGGAGTACATGTATATAACAGAAGTATACTCTGTATATTTCGAAAATTTTGGACAAAAGTACAGTTTATGATAAATATCTAAATATTCGGTAATTTTGGTCATATGAAAATTAGTAAATGAATTTTAAAAATTCTGCGAAAAATATATGTTCAATATGGGACTATATTATGCTAAATCCCAAAAAAATAAATTTGTTTGTACTGATTTGGTATTTTTCGTGAAAATAGACTAGTTATGAATAAATGAATTAAATATATTATGTGAAGTAAGAAAATTGAAAAATATGATTTTATGGCTTGAGAATCTTATATAAGGTATATGCAGATTTTTGATGAGGGTTTTGGTTATTGGTGATAAAATCTTATGAGTTTGGCATTTTAGAATGATTAAATGCATTAATTAGTAAAGTGTAAACAATTGGAATAAATTGTTTAAGAAATAATTAAAATATTGTTGTAATATTAATAATATTAGATTTTGATATTATTAATTGATTTATAACATTTGGATTAAGGTGTTATAAATATTGATATGAATTTTATTGTGAAACTTTATCTTTTTATGTCGAGATTACTATTCATGAATTACTATTCATGGGGTACTATTCATGATAAATTGGTTTTTTTTTTCTGACCAAATTATCGTTGATTTATAAATCTTACTCTTGAAATTAAATCCATGTTTGATTCTCATATATAACATTTTCATAATCTTGGTGAAATTTTTTTTCTTTGACTTGAGTGTAAAGATGGGTAGATTATTGGTATAATCTTGACTATGAGTTCTCTTTGGCCAGTAGTGCAAAGTTGAATTGTTGACTGGTATGATCATGACCATTGAATTTACAATTGAATATTTTTAGCTTAAGTGCAAATGTGAATTGATCAACATGGTTATAATTATGGTTTATATAAATTCTGAAATGATTATGTATTTCTTTGAGATATTAATATCTTTGGCCTGTAGTACAAAGATGATCTATTGTTGAATATCTTTGGCCTGTAGTGGAAAGATGATCTGTTGTTGAATATCTTTGGAATGTAGTGCAAAGAAGACCTGTTGTTGAATATCTTTGGCCAGTAGTGCAAAGATGAACTGTTGACGAATATCTTTGGCTCGTAGTGCAAAGATGAATTTATCAGTATGATTATAATTATGAACATGAACTATGATTTGGTATAACCATGATCTTTGATGTTTCAGGTAAACACAGGTGATGAAAATTATCTTTGTCCTGGATGAGAAGAGAAATTTAGAACCACAATTATGATTATGAGTTATTCATATGATTGTGGACTAAAACTGTTGATTGATGTTACAGGGATAAAACATTGTTGGTGGATTTTTAACATGGAGAAGAAAATAGACTTTATGTTCTATTTGACTCTTCTAATGGATTGCTCGTTCCGCTGCAACTATGATTGAAAAGTTTTATCATCTATCATATGTTCTAAATCTCTGATTTATAAATGATGAAGGCTATTGATAATTTAATTATCTTTAGTCATGATATTCTTTACTGGGCTATTTGTGCTCACCCTTTTGCTTCACAATTCCTTTCAAGTAATAAGAGTATAGCTAGGTCGAGCGGGGGTAACAGGGGAATATAACGGTGGTCTCTATCTGTGAAGGTTCTCCCTAAACAGTATGGAAATAATTTTAGTGAGAACTTTGGAATAGTGTGTTGTATTTTATACATCATTTAATAGTTATATTTGGTGAATCATATAGGGTAAGGCGAACCCAACTTTAGAAGGGTGATTTGCCACTATCATACAAGATGTCTAATGACATACAACCTCGTGTCATCATAAGACAGGGTTGTGCACATTCACTTGCTGAGTATATCTACGAGCACTACCTATATAATCTTGGTGTTTGGTTGAAGTATAATTCTCAATTAGAGGCAGTGGAGATAATGACATGTCAAGAGAAGACTCACCATTGGAAAGAATATGATAGTAATTTTCTCATTTTTCTTTGGGGTCTATTGGGTCAACCAAGGATAATTCTGTGGACATATGATATCTATCATAACCTAGACGCATGGCCTCCAATGTACGAAGGTTTTCTTGAGCACTTTCCGAAGATTTTAATTTTTAAAACAGTTATTGACTGTACCTTTATGTAAGGTGCCATTGTGACTTGTTATCCAAGGTTGGAATGAGAGTCACAGTTGGTATATATTTTCATAAAAACTCACAATATATGAGTCGTTGTATTTTGCACGATAATTGTAGTAATAAAGTTGTAGTTGTTTTCTGTACCATGTATTTGGCGACTCAGAATAGTTTGGATGGATTGGACCTATTTTGGGGCCGTCACAGTTGGTATCAGAGCTTGGGGATATGATATTTGGCAGAGATCGGGGAATAGAACTAGAAGGGGAGAGATGAGTAAATCCTTCGCTAGTGTGTGTCATACCTAAGCTTATTTGTTGGTTGGTCATAATATATGGATATTATGTGATACGTTAATTTATTTAATTAACCCTTATTTTATGGAAGTATTTAAGAATGGTAGCTGAGAATGTTAACAATAGAGTGAATGAGACCGTGGAGACACCTCTAATCACCAACCAGAATAATGTGATGTCAGATGAAGAAGAAATTAGAGATATTCTTGTGGTGAGGGAAGAATTAATAGTTGTACTCGAGCTAGTCGCAGAGGTAGCAGCTGAGAGTGAGGAAGAAGAGGAACCTGAGGAGAATTTATTAGAAGAATTTTATGATCGAAATGTAGAATTACAAAATCGTATTCATGAGTTAGAAGAGAAGGCTGAAGAGCGGCATGCGGTCGTGGAGCAAAAGGATGCAACGTTTCAAGCTTGTGTTACCCGATATGTGATGCTTGAACAGAAATACTCTTTGGCAGAGTGTAAGATATTAAAGCTGGAATCTGAGAATTCAAATATCAAGGATCAACTGAAAGAAGAAATAACTGAACGAGTGAGAATGAAGGATGCATGGGTAAAAGCCGCAAGACGTGTTGATATTGTAGAAAGAGACGTTTGATCTATAAAGGCTAAAATGGATGATGTGTATTTCTTTTTTTGGACAGCAATTGGGAGAACCCAACATCGAGTTTTGAGTTACCCTGTACAGAGCGGTCAACCTCAATTCGATATGGATCGAAGATTGATGATTCAGATCATGAATCTGGAGTACGAAGTAGCAGTTGAGGGTGGAATATGCCCTATAGAAAAGTCAATTCCAACGGTAGTGATGACACCAAATGCTACCCCAGACAAGTCAAAGTCGGGTAGTTCAAGGGAGAGCGGTTGTCATGATTTCTCAACAAATGAGGAACCCAAATGAAGTTATCACGAGAGATGACCAATGGAGAAATCATGATGACCCGGGAGATAGAATCTGAAATGAAAGCAAGGTATTCTCAACTTTTCGAAATACCAGGTACGTAAATTTCGGGGACGAGATTTAATAAGGAGGGGAGGTTGTAAGACCCCAACTTTTTAATGAATAAAATCGAATTTTCTCTATTTATTATTGTGAATAATAAGGTGTTAAATTGATATAATGTTTTGGTTATGGGTGAAATATGCAAAATTTTTTCAAAATAAGCAAGTGGTTATAAAATATTTATTTTGTCGGGAAATATTCGTTTGGTCGTGGAATATTCTTGCTGTCGGGGAATATTCGTACGACGGCGCAGTTATTTATGGGCCCCATAACAAAAAACGGTCGGATGAAGAAAACGACAAGTTTGAGTTTTTATAAATAACGGCCTAGTAGTTACCGTTAACAATATTGGAATACCCGGTGGTTAAAATACAGTAATACGCATGGGTGCACAGTAGCACACGGTATTGCATAGTATTATTGAATTATTGATCCTTACGTAAGAATCTCAATAATTGTTACAGTAATTATTGTTCAATATTTTATTTTATTGGTTCAATAATTGCAGCGTTGATATTTTATATTATTGTTGTTTCAATAATTATCACTGCATAGTATCTCCATTATCAGATCAATAATTCATATTATTTGAATAATATTATTAGATATCATTATTAACAATGTCTAAAGAAGTTCTGTCTAAGGAGAGGTTTGGTCACCTAATTGCGCGCCAGTAAGGAGAAATTCTTATCGAAAAGCCCCCTCTTTCTTGGGAACGACCTGGTTGTCATAATTGTGATTCTGTAATATTATTTGTAAATAATTAATTATTGATTTATATGATAAGAAAATATTTGTTTTTATGTGGATATAAATGAAGGATTTAATTTTGAGGTGTTTTATCAGTATTTTGTCGGAATGTAGGTTTTAAAAATCAAAACAGTGTTCTTAAAGCTCTATTGCGTGAGTTATAACTTTAATCCGACCGTTAGATTGTTGTGATTTTTGGATATGTTATACATATATAAGTTGAGTATATATCCACAAATTTTGAACCGTTAAAAATTAACGCATGATTTGTTATGAATTTTAAGAAGTGTTGAAAATCATCCGTTTGTGGGTTTCAAATATTTTCTGTCTGGAATTTGGAAAAACTTAAAGCTACAAAGTTGTCGAGAATTCGATTTCGTGTGGAATGGATACAAAATTCGTATTTTTCTGATAAACGGACTATTTATTATGAATTATTTAAGTTTCAAAAAATAAAATAATTTTTATTATAATTGGGTGGGACCCACTTTTGTTTTAAACATGTGGGCAGCCAAAAAATTTCAGAATTGGCATGCTAGCTGATTCAAGAAGGATGGCGTAGAAGGAAAGGAAATAAATAATATTATTTTATTAATTTAGTCTCCTTTGGTGTTCTAGCATTTTCCTATAAATAGGCGCTTAGGTTAGAATTAAAAATCACACCAGAGTTCATAAGTTTTCTCTCTATATTATCGAGCGTATTTTAATGAGTATTTAGATACTTTGAGAGTTGCTATTCAGTGCAAGTTTCCGTCGGCATTGCATTCGCTATTTCAGTCAGAAATACTGCTCTTTTGAGGTAAGGGATTATAAGGGTTATTATGTTTTTTAGTTTCATAATTTTTCAGACCTTCAAAAATTCTAGAAAAATCTGAAATGATAATTTGATGAGTTTTCTAGATTGTGTCCAAAAATGGTGATTTTTGGATATATAGATTAGGAGTTATGAATTTTATGGAAAAAGACTGTTTTAAAAGTAAACCCTTATAACTCTTTGTGGTTAACTCCAAAATTGGTGAAATTTTTATTGGGAGTACATGTATATAACAGAAGTATACTCTGTACATTTTAGAAATTTTGGACAAAAGTACAGTTTATGATAAATGTCTAAATATTCGGTAATTTTGGTCATATGAAAAATAGTAAATGAATTTTAAAAATTCTACGAAAAATATATGTTTAATATGAGACTATATTCTGCTAAATCCCAGAAAAAAAAATTTATTTGTACTGATTTGGTATTTTTCGTGAAAATAGACTAGTTATGAATAAATGAATTAAATATATTATGTGAAGTAAGAAAATTGAAAAATATGATTTTATGGCTTGAGAATCCTATATAAGGTATATGCAGATTTTTAATGAGGGTTTTGGTTATTGGTGATAAAATCTTATGAGTTTGGCATTTTAGAATGATTAAATGCATTAATTAGTAAAGTGTAAACAATTGGAATAAATTGTTTAAGAAATAATTAAAATATTGTTGTAATATTAATAATATTAGATTTTCATATTATTAATTGATTTATAACATTTGGATTAATGTGTTATAAATATTGATATGGATTTTATTGTGAAACTTTATCTTTTTATGTCGAGATTACTATTCACGAGTTACTATTCATGAGTTACTATTCACGACAAATTGGTTTCTTTTTTTTTTCTGACCAAATTATTGTTGGTTTATGAATCTTACTCTTGAAATTAAATCCATGTTTGATTTTCATATATAACATTTTTATAATCCTGGTGAAATTTTTTTTCTTTGACTTGAGTGTAAAGATGGGTAGATTATTTGTATGAGCGTGACTATGGGATCTCTTTGGCCAGTAGTGCAAAGTTAAATTGTTGACTGGTATGATCGTGACCATTGAATTTACAATTGAATATTTTTAGCTTAAGTGCAAAAGGTTTATTGATTAACATGGTTATAATTATGGTTTATATAAATTCTGAAATGATTATGTATTACTTTGAGATATTAATATCTTTGGCCTATAGTGCAAAGATGATCTGTTGTTGAATATCTTTGGCATGTAGTGCAAAGATGACCTGTTGTTGAATGTCTTTGGCCAGTAGTGCAAAGATGAACTGTTAGACCCCGAATTTTATGAAATATAAGTATTCAATTTTTCTATTTAAATTGATAAAAGTTAAAGTTAAGGGTTATATATGAATTTTTTTTCAAAATACGCAAGTGATTATAAAATATTCATTGTTGTCGGGAAATATTCGTTTGGTCGTGGAATATTCGTTCTGTCGAAGAATATTTGTACGACGGCGCAGCCATTTGTGAGCCCCATAATAGAATAACCGTCGGATGAAGAAAACGATAAATTTGAATTTTTATAAATAACGGCTTAGTTGTTACCGTTAACACTGTTAGAACACCTGGTGGTTAAAATACAGTAATACGCGTAGTTGTACAGTAGCACACGGTATTGCACAGTATTTTTTTAATTATTGATTCTTACATGAGAAGGCACTACTCAATAATTGTTACCGTAATTTCTGTTCAATATTTTATTTTATTGAATCAATAATTGCTACGTTGATATTTTATATTATTGTTATTTCAATAATTATTGCTGCACAGTATTTTCTATTATCAGATCAATAATTCATATTATTTGAATAATATTATTAGATAGCATTATTGGTAATGTCTAGAAAGTTCTGTCAAGGAGAGGTTTGGTCACCTAATTACGCGCCAGTAAGGAGAAATCCTTATAGGAAAGCCCCTTCTTTCCTGGGAACTGCCTGGTTGTCATTATTGTGATTCTGTAATATTATTTGTGAATAATTAATTATTGATCTATATGATAATGAAATATTTATTTGATGTGGATATAAATGATGGATTTATTTATGTGGTTATAAATGAAGGAATTAATGTTGAGGTATTTTATCAGTATTTTGTCGGATTGGAGGTATTAAAAGATCAAATCAGTGTTCTTACAGCTTTATTGTGTGAGTTATAATTTTTAATCTGACCGTTGGATCGTTGTGATTTTTGGATATGTTATACATATATAAGTTGAGTATATGTTCACAAATTTTGAACCGTTAAAAATGAACGAATGATTTGTTATGAATTTTAAGAGGTGACTGATTCGAAAATTAGGTTTATAAATGATTTTGGTGGAAAATTATAGAAATGGGTGGGCCCCACTTTTGGTTATTGGGAGGATGGCTGATTTTTGGTGGGTGGAATAGTAGCAGGTAAAGCCATCAGGTAGCAGATCAAGTCTGCTTCGACGTGCTAATAGTTTCTTATAAATAGAGGGCTAAGTTAGAATTGAAAATCACACCAGAATTCATAAGTTTTCTTTCTTTTTCTCTCTAGATTATCGAGTGTATTTTATGAGTATTTAGATACTTGGTGAGTTGCTATTCATCAGTGCAAGTTTCCTTCAGCGTCATATCCGATATCCAGTCAGAAATGCTGCTATTTTGAGGTAAGGGATAGTAAGGGATTTTAAGGATTATTATGTTTTTCAGTTCGTAATTCTTCTGACCTTCAGAAAATTCTGAAAAAATTTAAAATAATATTTTGATTAGTTTTATTGATTGTGTCCAAAAATAGTGATTTTTGGATGTATAGATTAAGAGTTATGAATTTTACGGAAAAATACTATTTTAAAAGTAACCGCTTATAACTCCTTGTGGTTAACTCTAAAATTGATAAAATTTTTATTAGATGTATATCTATATAATATCAGTGTACTCTGTGAATTTCAGAATTTTTGGATAAAAATTATAATTTATGATAAATGTCTAAATATTCGGCTGTTTTGGCCATATTAAAAATAGTAAATGAGTTTTAAAAATCCTGAGAAAAATATATGTTCAATATGGGACTATATTCTGCTAAATCCCAGAAAAGAAATATTTTTGGAACTGATTTGGTATTTTTCACGAAAATGAACTAGTTATGAGTAAATAAATTAAATATGTTATGTGAAGTAAAAAAATTGGAAAATTGGATTTTATGGCTTGAGAATTCTATATGAGGTATATACAGATTTTTGATGAGGGTTTTGGTTATTGGTAATGAAATCTTATGAGTTTGACATTTTAGGATGATTAAATGCATTATTTAGTAAAGTGTAATCAATTAAAATAAATTGTTTATAAGCTTAAGAAATATTATTCTTTCAATATCATTATACCGAAATATTGGTATATATTTTATTGTAGAATTTTTACCTTTTTGTGTCGAGTTTACTATTCATGAGTTACTATTCATGAGTTACTATTCATGAGTTACTATTCACGAGTTACTATTCACAAAAAAATTGGTTTCTTTTTTTGACCAAATTATAGTTGATTTATGAATATTACTCTTGAGATTAAAACTATATGTTGATCATATTATTTTATTATCATATATAACATTTTTATAACCCTAATGATGATATTTCTCTTTGACTTGAGTGTAAAGATGGGTAGATTTCTGGTATGATCATGACTATGGATTCCCTTTGGCCAGTAGTGCAAAGTTGAATTGTTGACCGGTATGATAATGACCATTGAATTTATAATTGAATATCTTTAGCTTAAGTGCAAAGGTGAAATGATCAACATGGTTATAATTATTGTTTATATAAATTCTGAAATGATTATATATTTCTTTGAGATATTAATATATTTGGCCTGTAGTGCAAATATGAACTGTTGATGAATATATTTGGCCTGTAGTGCAAATATGAACTGTTGATGAATATATTTAGCCTGTAGTACAAAGATGAATTGTTGATGAATATCTTTGGCCCGTAGTGCAAAGATGACCTGTTGTTGAATATCTTTGGCCTGTAGTGCAAAGATAGTCTGTTGATGAATATCTTTGGCCGTAGTGTGAAGATAAAATTGTTAGTATAATTATAAACAGGATCTGTGATTTGGTATAACCATGATCTTTGGTGTTTTAGGTAAAGACATGTGATGAAAATTATCTTCGTCCTGGATGCGAAGAGGAATTTAGAATTACAATTATAATTATGAGTTATTCATATGGTTGTGGAAAGGAATTGTTGATTGATGTTACAGGGATAAAATATTGTTGGTGGATTTTTAACATGGAGATGATAATAGACTTTGTAGTCTATTTGACTCTTCTAATGGATTGCTCGTTCTGCTGCAACTATGGTTGAAATTTTTATCATCTACCATATGTTCTAAATCTCTGATTTATTACTGTTGAAGGCTATTGATAATTTATTTATCTTTAGTCATGATATTCTTTACTGAGCTAGTTGTGCTCACCCTTCTGTTTCAAAATTCCTTTCAGGTAATACGAGTGTAGCTGGGTCGAGCGGGGGTAACAGGGGAATAGAACGGTGGTCATCATTTAGTAGTTATATTTGGTGAATCATCTAGGGTGAGGCGAAACCAACGTTGGAAGGGTATTTTTCCATTATCATACAAGATGTCTAATGACATACAACCTCATGTCATCATAAGACATGCTGAGTATATTTACGAGCACTACCTATATAATCTTGGTGTTTGTTTGAAGTATAATTCTCAATTAGAGACAGTGGAGATAATGATAAGTCAAGAGAAGACTCACCATTGGGAAGAATATGATAGTAATCTTCTCGTTTTTCTTCGGGGTATATTGGGTCAATCAAGGATAATTCTGTGGCCATATGATATCTATCACAACCTAGAAGCATGGCCTCCCATGTGCAAAGGTTTCCTTGAGCACTTTCCAAAGATTCTAATTTCTAAAACAGTATTTGACTATACCTTTATGTAAGGTGCCATTGTGACGTGCTTTCCACGGTTGGGACATGAGTCACATTTAATATATATTTGTATTAAAACTCACAGCATATGTGTTGTTGTACTTTGGACAACAATTGTTGTAATAAAATTTTAGTTATTTTCTGTACCATGTATTTGGCGACTCAGAATAGGTTGGATGAAATTGACCTATTTTGGGGTTGTCACATGAACTGTTGACGAATATCTTTGGCCCGTAGTGCAAAGATGAATTTATCAGTATGATTATGAACATGAACTGTGATTTGGTATAACCATTATATTTGATGTTTCAGGTAAAGACAGGTGATAAAAATTATCTTCGTCCTAGATGAGAAGAGGAATTTAGAACCACAATTATGATTGTAAGTTATTCATATGATTGTGGACCAGAATTGTTGATTGATGTTACAGGGATAAAACATTGTTTGTGAATTTTTAACATGGAGAAGATAATAGACCTTATGGTCTATTTGACTCTTCTAATGTATTGCTCGGTCCACTGCAACTATGGTTGAAAAGTTTTATCATCTATCATATGTTCTAAATCTTTGATTTATTAATGGCGAAGGCTATTGATAATTTAATTATCTTTAGTCATGATATTCTTTACTGAGCTATTTGTGCTCACCCTTTTGCTTCACAATTTCTTTCAGGTAATAAGAGTGTAGCTGGGTCGAGCGGGGGTAACAGGAGAATATAATGGTGGTCTCTAGCTGTGAAGGTTCTCCCTAAACAGTATGAAAATAATTTTATTGAGAACTTTGGAATAGTGTGTTGTATTTTATACATCATTTAGTAGTTATATTTGGTGAATCATATAGGGTGAGGCGAACCCAACTTTGGAAGGGTGATTTGCCACTATCATACAAGATGTCTAATGACATACAACCTCGTGTCATCATAAGACAAGGTTGTGCACATCCACTTGTTGAGTATATTTACGAACACTACCTATATAATCTTGGTGTTAGGTTGAAGTATAATTCTCAATTAGAGACAGTGGAGATAATGATATGTCGAGAGAAGACTCACCATTGGAAAGAATATGATAGTAATCTTCTCGTTCTTTTTGTGGTCTATTGGGTCAACCAAGGATAATTATGTAAACATATGATATCTATCATAACCTAGACGCATGGCCTCCCATGCACGAAAATTTTCTTGAGCACTTTTCGAAGATTTTAATTTCTAAAATAGTTATTGACTGTACCTTTATGTAAGGTGTCATTGTGACGTGCTATCCAAGGTTAGGATGAGAGTCACAGTTGCTATATATTTGTATCAAAACTCACAATATATGAGTCGTTGTATTTTGCACGACAATTGTAGTAATAAAGTTGTAGTTATTTTTTGTACCATGTATTTGGCGACTCAGAATAGGTTGGATGGATTGGACCTATTTTGGGGCCGTCACATCTAGACCACCTATACCTTGAACCGATTGACTGGAATAGGGCCACCAAGAGTGTGACACCCCCAAATCCGGGTTACCTGACCCCCGAATTTGGTGTTCACGATCCACAATATAATACCATTTAACTACCCATTCATATATAAATAGGATTACATAAGTCATTAACATATATTGTTAATACATAAGTCCCAGGTTTTCTAACCTTAACATTACAATCATACCCTTTAGATTATACAAAAAGGGTTTACAATACAACATAATAATAATACTGTTCATTATAACTACTCCAACATCTTGCCTTTGCCTTTGTTCTTTTTTGACCCGCTAACCTCTTCGTTCCTAGCTAAAATATTTTATTTATAGCAAGGGTGAGCAACAAGTTTACCCCGCAAGTTAAGACATACAATAAAGATATAGAAATCAATATCAATTGTTCTAACATTCTCCGCAACAATAATCTGATAAAGAAAGAGTACAACGCTTTCAAAGTTTCTACGATATTCTATTGAAATAAACAAGAATTAATTCTACGCAACAACAAAGTGGAATAATTTCCAGATTTATGCTGAGTGATCCCACTAGATCTTAGAACTTCTCTTCTCGGGTATCTATCAAAGATTTACTTTGATACATACGCAGGCGTATCAGATAACCATAAAGATTAAATCATACCCCTCTGCAAGTACTTAGAGCCGGCCAACTCCTTGTACCCTATATTATGCATAATTCTTAACAGCGCGCAATGGTCGAATATACGTCCCAAAATGTTCCCTTTATATAAAAGGTTGTTCTTCTCAGTCTCAGAATCAAGATTTTTGATATAACAACGAAATACTGTGATTTCAAATTCTATCTACTAATTGATCTAGCCAAAACAATTGGCATCGATCTATCAATAACAATTGATTTCTCTTCCCGTATTTATCAAGTTCTAACAAATGTTCGTCTAGCCAGAATAATTAGCTAAGACATTTCTCAATATAATTTGACAATAAACAGGAATTATCTATACTGTCAATATTAGTTTCTACAGATATAAATATCCAACAACAGTAATTCTACGAATATATATTTTTCCGAATCCGTAATTCAGTTTGAATTATTAATCATGCACTAACTGCGAATAAGCAACAATAAATTCCCTGACATGGTATAATTATCAATAATTAACCATTAAAATAATTGAATAAATATAACTCAAGGTTGAGTTAGGAAACTTGCCTTTCGCGTTGATTACAGCTACACAATATAATTAACTGCGTTAGTAAGACCTATAATCAACAATGTCGGTCTCACAATTAGCACAATCATTTATAACACGTAACACTGTATTCTACAGTCAAACTTCTCTTAGGCACATTACCACATAACCACATCAATGTTTATAACCTATATAAACACTTATCAAGTATAACTATTTCGGTCTGGTTGGACTTCGGTCCATTCTCGGTGTTCTGGTCACCCTATCCGACAATTAACACATTGATTGTCAATTAAACTTGGTCTCTAAACTTCAATATTATTTTAGATAAGTCAAATATCGTTTATAATATTTCTCGAAGTTTTTAATAATTTATAAACAATTATTATAATTTATAATAATTTTTTAAACACTTAAATCATTTTTAAATAATTTAATTATCAAATAATCTTATCATTATTAATTTTTAATAATATAAAAATATTAATAGCATACTTGTCAAAATATTAAAGTTATTATTAATAACTTAAAATATTTTTAAATCATCAATATTCTACTTAAATGATTTTTAAAGTAATTAAAATCATTTTTAAATTATCAACATTAATATTTAAATATTAATGTAATTATTATCAAAATATTAAAAGTCATTAATTATAACTTAAAATACTTTTGAAATATTTTTCTCATTTTTAAATGATATTTAAATCAATAAAATCATTTTTAATTCATTTATTTAATTTAATAAATAAATAATCTAATATCATTAATATTAATTTATTAATGAGAATTCTCCAAAAATATTAAAAGTTGTATTTTATAACTCAAAATATTTTTAAATACATTAATCTTATTTAAAATAATTTTTCATAATATTAAATCATTTCCCTTTAATTTATTTAATACACTAAGTAAATAAATTAAATACCTTTAATATTTAAATAATTATAAATATTAAAGAAAAACATTCCAATTGGTCAAAAATTATTTTTCATAATTTAAAATAATTTTTAAAACTATTTTTGGTAATTTTTAGAATTTTTTTCTATTTTTAATTAATTACTGAAAATTCAGAAATTAAAAAAAATCAAAACCGTCGCTATAGGCCTTTAGCGACACAAAGCGTCGCTGTTGGTGTTCTTGAGCTCAAGAACACTGACAGCTTCGTGTTTAACATGTCATGTTTGACCACGATTCATTATTTGTGTAATACGTTTCTGAGCTATCTTGAACCGTGATTGTGTAGTGTTTATTTAACACTACAACGAGTAATCATTAACAGAGTCATATCATAACAAGCTAGCAAGATCTGACCCTTCCAATGTTATGTCAGACAGCTCCTGGGCTTTCTAGGTAACCCAGAAATCCAGGCATCTTCAGGGTACCATTTTCCAGCCAACATAATTAGGTATTCTGGTTATCAATTAAGTTATTTCTTGGTTTAAACATGTTTTGCTCATGTCAATGAACAACGACATAACACAATTCCAGTCAAACTATAACAAAATCACCAGATACGATCCGGTCAAACATGGTCAGAAATTATGTTCTTCCCGTTTCTGGAATTTCCAGAAACGCTAAGTCATGGCCGTCTGGCCTAGTTTGACCATCTACCCTGTTCCATCTGTTGATGTTTTAAGAGGCCTAAAGACTCAGATCTATAGTCCATTATACAAGATACCACATGGATACAAACAAATCCACAAACAACATAAACACTGACAGATCTATGCCTTAGAACTTCTTGTCAGACTCGCTTTTACATGTTCTGGGTTACCCAGATTTACAGTTGGTCAACGTCGGTCAACGGTCTTTGACCGTTAATAACTCATGATCTAGACATCTGATGGCTATACTACCACTTGTAGATTAAAGATAACATACTAGGCTACTAATTACAACTTTAAAACAACAAAAATCTTAAACACAGAAAGATCTAGAGCGACTGACATTTCCTGTCAGACCACTGAAAATGCTCAAAAACAAATTTTGAAAAACACCTTTTTAAGGCACTTTGGTGCTATGGATTCATGATAGATCATCATAGATCTTCATAAAACATCCATTAGCAAGATTATAAACACAATTTTTGTCTTAGCAACTTGGATCAAAAAATAAAAATTTGCTTTATACCTTTCTTGTCCAATGTTTGATCTCAACTCTCCAATCTAATCTTGGGTTTCTAGGAGGTGTTTATGTGACTGATTTACTTGAGATTTTCGGAGCTTTGAGAGAGAATGAGAGTTGGTGAGAGCTAGAAAGAAAAATGAGCTTATTTTGCATACTTTCTCTCTCTTAATCTATATATATTGCTTGACAAGTTGCTAAATCTGATAAATTCGGCTGGGAGGCTGAGATTGGAGTCTCTCCAAGTCAACAAAGTGGTTCAACCACTAAAGGTATTGTCCAATTTCACAAGTTAGCTAAATAAAAATCCAAAAAGGGTATTTTAGTCATTTATAAAATAGATTTAATGGCAATCTTGTCCAATGCACAAATCCTTAGGATTTAGGGTTTGGACCCTTTAGAGTTTAGGGTTTAAACCCTTTAGGTTTGTAATTTAATTTCCAAAATTTTTAAATTTCGGTTTCCAAAATAGAAAATTAATAATTTCAAATTACAATTAGGATTCAATAATTATATTAATATTTCCTAATCATAAAATTCAATCTTGCTAATTAGGATTAATATTCCTAATTAAAATTGCTTAATTTTGAAATTAGGGTCAAAATGGTCATTAGGGTTTATAACCCACGAATTAGGATTTTAATTAGAAAAATTAAAATTTCTAAAATACAATTAGGGTTTGTAAAATAGAAATTAACATAACAAAAATATAATTAGGGTTTTCTAATTATATTTAAGTTTAATACGCACATTAGGCTTGCCAATTAGGATTAGGGTTTCTTAATTTAGGGTTTAGGGTTTCTGAATTTAAAATTAGGGTTTCTCGGCTTTCGATTAGGGTTTCCAACGGTACGTTAGGGTTTCTAATCTCTTATTAGTGTTTATAATTTTAAACCTTATCCGATCAATCATTGATCAAAAATTCTATACAATACAAACACGTACTCATTAATATAATTATTTTAATTATATTTTCTATCGAAACCCTATCCGGACTTAGGGTTAGGGTTTCTAATCTTGTTAAGCACAACTCTACTCTAATTTTATTAGTCAATACACAAATTGATTTTCTCGAGACTCATATCACAGATACTTGTCACAAAGTTAATAATCACACTACTAGAAAATCGACCTATAGCTACGGTCGCCGACCGTCGCTATAGGCCTAAAAGACCGTCGCTATAGGATTTAGCGACGGTCGCCGACCGTCGCCATAGAAGCCGTCGGTAAACGCTATAGCGACGGTCTTTATTCCTATAGCGACGGTCGGCGACCGTCGCTATAGACTTTTTAGATTTCAAAAAAAATTAATTAATAATGCACATTTATTCAACAAACACGAGTACAATATAAAGTCAAACATAAAAAATATTATATACATCATTTAAAATCATTCACATTACAACTCAAGACTTAACAATTGCTTAATCAAATTTAGAGAAAATTTATTGTCACAAATTTGGCCTCATGGAGACTCCACTGGCTGTTACACGTTCTCTTCTGAGATTAATGCAGAGTTGGTTAGAATCTTCTGTCCATCAAATGAGAAAAAGAAGGCTGAAAGAAGGCTGCATCACAAATAGCATAAGATAAGAAGATACTGCAACTTTGACTGTCACAAAAGAAATCAACCAACTTCAATATAAAATATAAACCACTAAACATAAATGGTGTTTGAGTATGAAGATAATGGTGAAAACATTAGCAACTCTACAGGCATGGGCATTGAAAAGCTTTGAACAATTACACTTCTTTAAGAAGGAAAAAGACACCAAGGAAAAAGACACCAACTCTCCATATGAGTTTTGTGCAGAGTTATTGGAAAATGCCCACAAAATCAAGACAAAGATACAAAACCCCATCCTCAGCCTGGGGCAGAAAACATATAAATCAGCAAACTAATTAGCATAAAAAAGAAAGCTCAACAAACACATGGCCTAATTCTACTTCCAAATGCATTTACTAGTAGTATATCAGCTAATTTGACATGTATAGCATACCAAAGGAAAGAAATCAACAGAAGCAGAGATAACAACAAAAGGCGTATCAAAAAATAATACAACTAAAGTTGAAAGATTTATGTTTAAAACATAAATAAAAATCATACTTAATTCTGGTGGTTCAATCATGCTTCAGTTAATATTATCCACAAAATCTTTCCAAACTAATCCGTCCAATTTTCAAACACAAATCTTTCCAAACTAATCCGTCCCAATTTTCAGAACCCCAGTACCGGCAGACCTGAAATTAAAAGCACCCTAAAATTATGAACTAGTTTGCAGGCACAAATTTAAAGCACAAGTATAGTGATGAGATTAGATAGGGACAGAACCTTGCATATAAATGAATGTTGCTACTAGTACCATGTACTTTATCTCTCTTATGCAGTGGAATTCATTTAGAAGGAATCTAAAACAAATTGCATTTTGGTACACAATGAATGATGATAAAAAATGCAATAATTTTTAGTTGGTCAAAAGTGCCAGCTTTATGTTAGTATGTGTTAGTATGTGTGCCAGCTTTATGTTAGTATGTGTGTTTGGGCTTATGACATTTGCAGGTAGCTCCCCATTCAAGTTGTTGTTTCCAAGAAATCTAACATGCATATTGTTCAAATATCACACAATAGAAGGTATAGGTTTAGATTTTAAAAGAATATATAACTATAAAAACTTATAGAAAGATACCCATGAAAAGTGATTATAATAATGCAAAACATAAGTAACTTACAAGTATTGCAATGACGGGAAGTCTTGGAACGATTCTGGTACTTGGCCTGTCAACTTGTTGAAGCTCAGTCCCTTTCATGGTTATCAAATTAATACAGAAGCTGAATTAATGAGGATTAGTTGAAACATGATATATATATATATATAATTAACCAAAAAAGTAAAAGGTCATGGTAATGGCATGAATAGACAATCAATAATATATTCTTACAAGATTTTCAAGTTAGAAAATGAGCTCAGTTGTTTTGAAAGTTGTTCAACCAAACCACAGTTTCTTAACAATCTACAAGAAATAAGAGGAGATTCAAAGATTAATGTTAATACACAGAAACCTAGAACAAGTACTTGTACGAATCCTTACAATATGGACAGACTTGTAAAGTTTCCCAAGAAGTCAAGAGAGGAATCGCCCTTGCTAAGATCACCAATTCTTCTATATAAACTAAAGACAAGGAAAATCAATGATTGAGAGAAACTACAGCTCTTAAATTATAAAATTGACTCGTATATATTTTGAAGTTTTAAGAAATTAAAGCATGCACATCCTTACAGGTCTTCCAGTTTGGTTAGATCACCATAACTGCGCGAAATTAGACCTTCAAGATTGTTTCCTTGCAGTATCCCGTTATAGATTAAAACTTGTTGGGGGAATCACTATAATTTACTAGGTAAATATTTAAAAAGGATAAAAACCTCTTAATCCTAAAATATACAAATACATACAGGTTCTTGAGATTCGTGAGAGTTCCAATTCAAGAAGCTTTCCGGTAAAAAGATTATCAGATGCCCACCTGAAGCAAAAAATAAAAACTGTGTGTCAAATTACCTAACATAAAGAGGTCATCATTCATCAGCTATTTGAAGGAAAGTTGTAAGGAGGTACAAAGTGTGGAGGAGTTTCAAATTTGATACTTGTTGTGGAATTGGTTCACTCACTCCACTGCTATCGATATACCTGAACCCATCCATCACAAAATCATTATTATTCCTAATTTATGGTTAAAATTACTTGCTAAAAATTAGTGCAAAAGAGCATATAAATCAAAATCCAAACAAACAGACTTGCAATAAATGATTGTACTTAAAGAGTACTTACAACTGCTCTAAGGCGGTTAACTTCCGAGCTCGGTGGGTAAGGATCCATGGAAATTGTTTGAGCTAAAACTTCTATATAAATTCAAAGGACCAGGAATCAACAATATAATAATAATAATATGAAGCATAATCGAAGCACCTCTAGTCGCCTAATACTACCCAAGCACCTCTAGTCGCCGGCGTCAGTTCGACCGACTGAGATGGTGAGAGCGGAGATTCGCGACTGAGATGGTGAGAGAGGAGATTCGATCGACTCAGATGGTGAGACGGATCAACTAAGATGGTGAGATTCGATCGACTGTACTGAAAGGGTTAGAGATGAGACAATCGACTGAAAGGGTTAGAGATGAGACAATCGACTGAAAGGGTTAGAGATGAGACAAGCTCAGGATTTGTACGCGCCAAGCTAAAGACCCGGTAATGACCCATCCCAAAAAAAACTCCCTACACCTACGGTCAGATATTGACCGTCGCTAAATACTCCTATAGCGACGCTTCCGCTCCAACCGTCGCTATAGCCCGTCGTTATAGGGTAATTTTCTAGTAGTGTCAAAATAAATTTTAATTAAAAAAAATTTATTCGTAAAATTTTGATTATTCGAAATCTCGGGTTATCACATTGACCCCTCCTTAAAAGGATTCCGTCCTCGGAATCACCGCTTTCTTATTCTCTATAATCTTTTAAAGTTGTATCATCAATTCATTTTTATCAACACAATATTCATTTGTGTCTCAAATTCTAACCTGTGACTTGAATCTTTAAAAGAAAACAGTTCACAAAAATAACTCATATTACTCGCGTAATTAAATTTCTAAACGAAATCATTACCTACTGCCATCTCCTGAGTAGCCACTACATCATGCGTCGTCATGTTGAATGTACATGCTATTGGTCGTCCTGGCTGTGCAGGTCCTCGAATTGCCAAGGTTCCGCCACTGGGTCCCTTGTTGCCACTTTCTTTCTCCGCATTCTTCTTCGGACAGTTCCGAACCAGATGATCAGTCGATCCGCATGCAAAGCAACCTTGTATCTTCTTCGGACTGGGACAATTAGGCGACATGTGCCCCTCTTACCCGCAGTTATAACAAACTCCCTTTTTCTTTAGGCAAACTCCAACATGGTTCTTCCCACAATTAGTACATGGTTCCCTTCCTTTCCTATTATCTTCTATCTTGCGTCCTGATTGGGTATTCTCACTCCACTTTCTCTTATTCAGGTTACTACCTCCGCTGCTTCCACCATCATTGGTCTTCTTCTTCTTCTCTTGATGAAATCGAGACGCAGCTTCGCTCCCTCCTTCAGCAATTAATGCTTTCTCCATCAAAGCCGCGAACGTGTTAATCTGCAACACAGCTACTTTGTTGAATATCCCCGACTTCAGTCCGTTCTCGAATCTTCTCGCCTTTCTCGCCTCTGTGTCCACCTGATGAGGTGCAAATCTAGCAAACTCGTTGAATTTGGAAGCATATTCTGTTACCGACATGTTCTCCTACTTAAGTTCTAAGAATTTGACTTCCATCCCGGATTGCATACTTGGTGAGAAGTAGTTCTCAAAGAAAATCTCCTTGAATCTTGTCTACAACACCACCTCTGTACCAGCTCTCGCTTGGTTCGTCTCCCACCAGTAATTAGCTTCTCCCTTCATCAGATAAGTTACAAAAGCCGTCTTTTGCTCTTCCGCCACTCGTGCAATGACGAATGCTTTCACCATTTTCTTCACCCAAGTTTGGGCTTCAATTGGATCTGTGGTTCCCTTGAATTCCGGCGGTCCTATCGCTTTAAAATCCTTGAAGTTAGCCAATCTATCAGCTGGCTGTTCTCTCGCTCTTCCTCTTCATACGGGAGCTCTATTCTCCATAGCTTGGGCTATCATATCTGCAAAATTTTGCATTGGGTCCGCTTGACCTCCTTCGTTATTCACTGACTGTTCTTCTCGTTGGTTTCGATTCTGTCGTCTAGGCGGTATGATTTGATTTAAATAAAAAAAATCTTATATTAATTCTCTTTCTCTACATAAATTCTTAACACAATAAGAATTCAAAAATAATTCTCATATAATTGCATATTTATTCAAATAGCACATAGTACATATAGTACTTAACATATTTACTATCCCTTTGTAAATCATAACAGGATTAACAAGATAACTTTACACAAAAAGTTGCTAATTCTCCATTCTCACACAGTTATTACCAGTTCGTCAAACTTACCACACTTATGCGTTCAGGAACTTGCCACAATTATATGAGTGTATGAACTTATCCTAGTCAGACCTTTGGCGTCCATTCGCTGAGGGGTTCAAAACATTTCATATAATTATGAGTCATTAACTTACCATAAGTATGAGTTTTAAGAACACACAAATTAATATTAATCTTATATTCATATAGAAAATAAAGATTTCATTCATAAAACATATATATATATATATATATATATTATATAAATATATATATATATATAAATATATATATATATATTATATGCTTAAACATCGTTCTCGATATTACAACACTTAATATCATAACTTCTACCCAAAAGATACTATTACAAACATCTAAGTTGTCTACCGACCACTCCCTTCACCAGTCCTCTTCTTGATGGGACACTTGTTGAATTCGTGACCCGTTTGCCCACATGAAAAACACTTCCTCAAATTGGCTTAGGACAATGCAGAGAAATATGTCTTTCTTGCTTGCAGTTGAAACAGACATTCTTCCACATCATGCATTCTCCCGCGTGAGTCTTCCCACACCACTGACATGCTTGCTTCTTCTTCGGGCTTGACTTTTCAGAATTAGGGCTGTCTTTTTCCCTCTTTCTCTTCTTCTTGTCCTTCTTGCTGGTTCCTTCAGATGATCCACCACCTTCAGCCTTCATTCTGTCCACCTGCGCCTTGAGCTCGTTCCTTTTTTCAGTCATTTCACATAATTCTCGCTCTGTCTTCCACAACTCCTCTAGAAGAAACACTTTACTTCAGAGTTCCTGTACTTCTGCAGATAGCTGATCTTGTTCTCCAACTTTGACCTTATTCTTTAACTCCACCTTAGCTGGCTCAGACTCTGCCTCCTCATCTCCACTCAGATACATCTCGGGATAAACGTCATGATCGCTCTCAAGATTAACCATTGGTTTATCTTCTCCCACCTTCTCCACTGATTCTCTTTGCGTTGGCACCTCAGCTTCTGGCACCGGTGCGACAGCTTCTAGCATCTCCGCACTCTTTTGATCTTCTCCAGACATCCTACAATCAGTTTTAAATAGCTTTTAGTACTTCACCAGTACAAAATTCTCACACTTTGTGACCACTTATCTCACTATTGATATTCTTCGTCAATCTCTCACTTAGAACTCTAAATGAGTTTTCTCTCTATCGCGCGTATGGTTATAATCCTAGGGTTTTCCCCCACCCCACGTAGGGTTTATAACCTACATCTCTCTATACCAACTTGTGACACCTTAGTCACTACAGCTTTGATACCAACCTGTGACACCCCCAAATCTGGGTTACCTGACCCCCGAGTTTGGTGTTCACAATCCACAATATAATACCATTTAACTACCCATTCATATATAAATAGATTACATAAGTCATTAACATATATTATTAATACATAAGTCCCAGGTTTTCTAACCTTAACATTACAATCATACCCTTTAGATTATACAAAAAGGGTTTATAATACAACATAATAATAAGACTGTTCATTATAACTACTCCAACATCTTGCCTTTGCCTTTGTTCTTCTTTGACCACGCTGGCCTCTTCGTTCCTAGCTGAAATGTTTTTTTTATAGCAAGGGTGAGCAACAGTTTGCCCCGCAAGTTAAGACATACAATAAAGATATAGAAATCAATATCATTGTTCTAACATTCTCCGCAACAATAATCTGATAAAGAAAGAGTACAACGCTTTCAAAGTTTCTACGATATTCTATTGAAATAAAACAAAGAATCAATTCTACGCAATAACAAAGTGGAATAATTTCCAGATTTATGCTGAGTGATCCCACGAGATCTTAGAACTTTTTTCTCTCGGGCATCTATCAAAGATTTACTTTGATACATACGCAGGCGTATCAGATAACCATAAAGATTAAAATCATACCCCTCTGCAAGTACTTAGAGCCGGCCAACTCCTTGTACCCTAT